>CM053790.1:515361784-515856784 GCA_028749045.1 Cupressus sempervirens
AATCTTCTTCTTGCACTCTTTTTCTAAATCCAAAAATCTCTTTGATTTGATTCAAATTTTGCTCAAATATTTCAATAGACCTCTTCTCTTGTTTTTGGTGAAGAGAGGAAAGTTTTCTTGTGCTTATCTTAGGGCTTTTATGTATATATTTTTGTTCTTATTGGTAAATGCAAATCTTTTATTTCATTTTCAGATTTACACATGTTTTGTTCAGTCCTCTCTCTTTCATCTCAATTTCTCTAAGTTGCATATACAAGTACTTCATCTTGCCTACATATGCAGTTTGGATTAAAAAGCCCATTCTACAAATAAAGTATACAAAAAAACGAATGTTTTCTGTTCTATCATGCAAATGCATCTCAAAAACCCAATTTCACGCATTTCCTGTCCCTTTACATACTTATTCCACTACTGCCATGGGACTCAAACTTCTTATTTGTAGTTGCTTGCCGGTTCACTTGTAATGGTTATTCAAACTTCCATTTATATGTAGATGCCATACCATTCATTTTCCTACATTCTTCCACCATAAAGCTTACTGTCCGCACATGTAATACCCTTTGAAAAAATTGTTTTTGGCTTTTCTCACCATACAAAGAGCCATTTTTAGCCCTAATCCATTCACCTCTTTGTTGTCTTAAAGTTTTCCAGCCATGCCTCTTGTTCACAACATTTTAAAATCCGTACTTGTGCATCAAAAAAGCGTGCAATGGATCCATTTCCATGATGATGTTCTTATCTTGTGGAATTTTCATGTAATAGCTACTCATGCTCACAGAATTGCCATGTTAGAATAAGCTGCATCAATTAAAGATAACGAGAAGATGAAATATCAATATGATCAATATCAAAACTCCATTCCTACTTCACAGGTCACCTCATACTGTGAAGAAATAAAAGATATTGATATCTCTCACATGGTCATAGAATATTTTCTAAAAAGAGTGGATGTCACAAAGTCATAAGACATATTTTACATTAAGCAGAGTAGCATACACATGGTCTCCACTTTTCCGCTGGCTTCTCTAGAACTAGAGTTCATGTTTGCAAGTGCCAGAAACTTTGTTCATTTGTCTAGAACCATCAAAGCTCAAGATGGGAACAATATCGTAAGTCTGGATCTGTAATAACCCGAACCAATGATAACTTCAACAAACACCAAATTCTTTTATAATTCAATTGTTTGACATTTTGTCAAACACTTTGCAAGCAAGCTCTGATACCAATGTAATATCCCTTGCCCAAACTGACTAATTTTAGCTCAAAGAATATTGTCAAACACTTGTATGCTGCCTTTCGCGTTTCTGATTTTTTTGTATTTCAGATTGTTTGATATAGTTTGAATGATGCTAAGAAATTTAGAATGTTCGCAAATGATATTACAATATCTTTTACAATGAACTAATATGCAAGTGCAGTTCTTTTTTGGTATTTTCAATGCATATACATGGAAACTAGATATGGAATGCGTACCTACAGCCAACTGACATTTTGACAAACAATTGACATACAACTATTATGCTGATCATTTATGCTATTAGATGGACATTTTGTCAAACAAATGGTATGCAACATATATCTCCTTTAATGAATTCATTCCCATGTACAATGTTGCTATGAATTGCCAAAACAAATGGGCTTACAATAATGACTACAACAATGCCAAATCTGATTCTGAATTATCGCTTACAATAACAAAATTATATGCCTAAGATTACAATGCTAACTACTAATAGTTGCAAGAGGAACCTGATAATAGTGATGCCCACAGATGGAGATGAAAGTTGCAATTGGAATCAAGTATAAATACTATAGCATGGCACTATTCATGTGTACTATAGCAGCAAGGAAAAAAAGATTAGTAATTGCTGCCAAAGATGAATCTTCAGGTCTACACTTATGATGCAGAAGCATCCTAGGTTTCCTTGTAATCCTGCACTTTTGTTCAGTCTATCAGTTGTTCTCGAGTTCTTAAGTTGATGCCAAGTCTTTGGTTGCCGAGTGATCCTTTGGGTGCTGAGCAATTCCTTTGGTTGCTGAGTGAATTCTTTGGATGCCGAGTTCAGAGCTGCAACCGAGTGATTCCTTTGGATACCGAGTTCAGAGTTGTTGTTGAGTGCTTTCTTTGGATGCTGAGTTCGGATGGATGTCGAGTGCCAATTTTGGAAAAGCTTCCATTTTGCCGAGTAATCTATGTTTGGTTCCAGTTTGGGCCAACGTTGCTCGCATTTAATTTTGGTATAATTGTTGAAAGCCGACTTGTGGCTTCTCTATGTTCTAGAAGGTTCTGTAAGCCGTTTTGGCAAGTATAAATAGAGTATCTTAAGCTTGAAAAAGCAGTAGGGTAGTGTACGAATTAGTGTAGTGTACAAAGTAAGAAGTAGAAAGTAAGAAGGAAGGTGCGAATTTGTAGCTAGATCGTGGATCTGAATGTAATTATCTGGCCGTAACCCAGAAGGCCTTACAGTTGGGCATGTATATTGTTCACTTGATGAATCAATGAAATATTTTGTTCTCTCTCCTTGGTGTCGTATTTGTGTTGTGTTTTCCGCTGTGTTGACTCTTGTAGGTTGAACTAGATAGCTAGGTGTGCCCTAGGCCCTGGTTGTTCCTTTTCCTCCTTGCATCAGGTGGTATTAGAGCTTGTGGTTCGTCCTTGTGGAGATTGGATCGTGTAGAACCTTGTTTCAGACTTGATTATACGGTGGCAAATCTACAGATTTGACCTATAACTTGCAGAGGGTTACGATTTTGTGGGAACTTGGTTTGTAAATATGGTTAGAGGTAGAGGAAATGTTGATAATGCAATATTGGATACAATGAGACAAATTGCAGCTAGATTAGGAGACAGCCCAGAGGAGAGGAGCGCATCTTGATGATGTGAGTGATGATGAAGCAGTAGCACCAAACCCTAATCCAGAACCTGAAGAAGATCAAGATGAGGCGAGGTTATTGAGAGTGTTGTCTAAAGAAAATTCAAAGCCTGCTATAGAAGTTGTTCCTTATGATGGAAGATTGGATACCAATGTTGTGTTGGATTAGATCTCAGATATGGAGAAGTTCTTTGAGTATGAAAACACTCCTGATAATAAAAAGGTGAAGATTGCAATTACTAAGTTGAAAGGGCATGCCTCACTTGTAGTTGGTAAATAATTGTAATGAGCAGACGGGTAGGATAGTATGTATTATTTGTTATGTAGCCGACTTGTGCCCGACGGGTTCCTTCGAGAACCTTCCGAAAGGCCCTTCGATGAGTATTTATACCCCCTATGGGAAACACTGTAATCATCAGATATCATGAAGCATCATGTAATGTCTTGGCTTATGCGAATAATAATCGAAGGAGTTCTACTGTTCGTGTTCATTATCTATGTGCATTTCTCAATTAACTTATGCGATAAACATTTGGCGCCATTGCCAATAGTGGCATGTTGTGATGGTTAAGTTGTTGAGTTGTTATCCTTGCCATCAAAGTTCAAATCTAATGGGGATGAGGTCCCCCGTTTGTGGCCTCACTGGTTCATAGCTCTAGGTCAAAGCGTTTACCCCTCTTTAAAAAAAAGAAAAAAGACCGTATGGATTTTTAACCCTGCTCATCGTACGGATTCCTCATAGTATAAAGTTGTCAAGAGCGTACGGCTTTTCCTGTACGGATTTTCCATACAAGTGTACGGATTTTTGGCGCCGTAAGGATTTCATCAAGTTTCTGCATCTTATTACCGTATGGCATACAGATTTTGAAGGAAGCTGAAGTGAAGGCAATGTATGGATTTTTCTGGAGGTTTTCAGCAGTACGGATTTTATAGGATGTAGTATACGGTTTTTTAAAGAAATGCTATACGGATTTCTATAACACTGGCAGACATACGGATTTCAGTAATTGGTGTACGGATTCACAATACGGCTGTGTACAGATTTGTTCAGGAGCAACAAGTACGGATTCAAACAAAGTTTCAGCAATTGGTAAGATCTTAGCGTATGGATTTTCGCCTATGCACTGTACGGTTTTGTAAGTCACCATTCAAAGGTTTAAAAGTCTATTTACCATGCGAAGGTTGTAAAGTTTAATTGCCGTACGAATTTTGGAGACCTGAGGTATGGATTTAAAACTTGCTAGCGTACGAATTTTAACTTCAATGGTATAGTTGACCGTACGGCTGTATAAGATTCATCCTGGTATCACCATACGAATTTGAGAAGATTACCTAGAGTGTGTGAATTGCCAGACGACCTTCCCAGACAACGCATGGTGTACAAATTAAATATAGTAAGGGGCCATACGATTTCCATTAGTACCATCCATTGCCGTACAGATCCGTACGCTTAGAGAAACAAGAATATAATAACTAACCTACAGGAAGATGGAGTCTGCAGGCAAACGTAAATGGAAGAAGCAATTGGAACAGTCTGAAGTGGGGGAGGGCATGGACATGTCTAGTGCGAGTAATCAAAATGAAGGCACCAGCAGCAAGCAGAAGCGGAAACCCCCGACACCTACAACAGCCGAAATCACACCGCAAACTATACAATTCGAGGGGTTGAGTGGAATAGACTGTAGAAGATGGTGGCAAGAAACCCCTGAGACGCATCCAGTAAAAGCCAGCATCAGAAGAGCACAGGTAGAATGGGCTATTTGAATGCCTGTTTTTTGCATTCGAGACTATGAGGGGTTCCTAGGCACCATGATTGAGACCTATGGCAAAGCTTCATGAAGGAGCACATTTGAGTATTTAGATAGGGACTTGGTGGTCTCATTCAAGGCAGTTGATTTCACGCAAGTTTTTGGTATTCCAGGGCCGTAGGGCAAAAAGGTTCGACCGAAGAAAATTTCTAAGGAGGTAAAGCTATTCTTGATTAGACTTGTATGTGGGGATATGACAGAAGCAGAGCAGGAGGCATTGGCTGCGACATAAAAGGGGAGGAGTTCAAAGAAAACAGACATTCAGGAAAGACCATGGTGATGCTTGATGGACTTGGTCAAAAGCAGGCTTACGGGATCATCTAGGGCATCTGATATCTCATTTCCACAGGTGTCTATGATGAATGGAGTAATGAATGGAGAAGTGTACGATTGGGCGTCCATGCTAGCTGAGCGTATGCATGAGTTCATGACCCTCTAGCATAAGACATTCTATATGCCTCACTACGCCATTGGCCTCTTTCTTGATGCGGCAGCACGGATGATTCTAGCAGATGAGTTGGAGGCAAAATTGGGACCACTTGCTCCTAGAGAACCCCCGATCATGCGGTGGAAGCACTTGGATACAGCCACGGGGCAGAAAGGCGCTGCAGGACAGAAGAGGCCTTGGATGGACACAGGGGGTGATACGGACAGTGGCTGTCAAGAGACATCTTCGAAGGAGAACAATATAGGGGACGAAAAAGGGGAAGACGATGATGATGAGGAGGTTCAGGTTGTCACGGCTACCCCCTTGTTGTTTCTGCGAAGTACAATTCCTGTTACTCCCTGTTTGGTGCCAGCAAGTCTACGCATGGCTCACATTTCAGGATTTGGACAGGCAAGGTGGCCGGTATTGATGACCGGTGCACCTCAGCAGGCCGTCACAGTAGCAGCACCCTGGCAGCATAGGGTAAGGCCTTCTCCTGTTCGGCCGGGAGTTGGGTTTGCATAGGTTTTGCTCAGACGACAGCACTCTTCAGTCGAGGGACTGAAGCACTTTTGGTAGCAGCACCCATGGCACCTGCTGTATCTCAGCCAGCAGCAGATGTTGTCGTAGCATAGCTAGCAAAAGTTCCCATAGCACAACAAGTTGGAGTTTCCGAGGCACAGCCAGCAGTGGAAGTCACCGTAGCACAGCCAGCAAGAATTCAAGAACCTTCAGTAGAGAATGTACCAGACGAAGGAGAGGAGACGGCCATGGAGGTAGCTGATCTTCCAGCACCGGAGTTAGCAGATGGACAGAATACTTCGGGTGTACACTTGGAGGTCGTAGGACCGGATGCAGTGGTGACGGTTGATGCAGCACTTTTGGCATCACCAGAGCGTGACAGAGAGTTGCATTCGGGAGGTCAGTACTTTTTTGAGCATGCGGTTCCACCGTGCTCCAACTTCTAGGATGGCTTATGTATTGACTCCTACGCGAGATGATATTTCCGAGATAGACACTCAGCCACAGGTAGCACAGCCCGTTCCGAATATTGGATCGTCGCATTGTACTGCTAAGCATATGGCCGACGCCGTGGAGATGGTTATGCAGGGACATTCATCAACACGAGAGACAGGAATGAAGGAGGCATTTCTTGCCGACTTTGCAACTCTAACCTCACGGGCTCATTAGGTGTTGTTTTCCATGGAGGCTCAGGCATTAGATTCGATTGTGAAGGAGCTGGAGGGAGTCATCTCGTTCATGTGACTTGGATGCCCAACTGCCTTCACGGGCTATTTTGAGGAGCGAAGTTGGCCGGATGTAGAGACTCATGAGATGCTTCAGGAGTGGTCTACTACGGTGGGTTTTGGTGTGGACAGTCGGGTTGAGGTTTTGTTTCAGGAGTTAGTAAGGTTGCACAAGCAAGCGTACTACACTCTTCGGAAGGCGCAAGCAAATCAGGTAGCAGCTGAGAGAGCTCGGGAGGAGTCAGCTGCAAGGTTGGTTTCAAAAAGAGCAGCCTGGGAATCCGAGAGGGCGGCCTGGCAATCCGAGAGAAAAGCCCTACTAGCAGAGGAGCAGTTGGTAGCAGAGAAGGTGCAGGCAGCAGCGGACAAGGAGGAGATGGGGGAAGTTGGAGCGATGATGCAATCCGTCCTGGAGCTTCAGATGGAAGCGAAAGCGGAGCTGAAGGTTCGGAAGGAACAAGTCTACAAGCTTCGGGCCAAGTTGAGCGATCTGAGAGCACAAACCAATTCCCCCGCATAGCATCTATTTGGTCATTCCTTGCACAATTTTGTTGTATCGTCGTCAGGAGACGACTTTTTTTTTGGGGGGGGATGATGTAGTCGGTAAATAATTGTAATGAGCCAACAAGTAGGATAGTATGTATTATTTGTTATGTAGTCGACTTGTGCCCGATGGGTTCCTTCGGGAACCTTCCGAAAGGCCCCTCAGTGAGTATTTATACCCCCTTCGGGAAGCATTGTAATCATCAGATATCATGAAGCATCATGTAATGTCTTGGCTTATGCGAATAATAATCGAAGGAGTTCTGTTGTTCATGTTCATTATCTATGTGCATTTTTCAATTAACTTATGCGGTAAACATCACTGTGGTGGGAGCATTTACAAACTCATACGCAAAGGAGAGGAAAGGAGATCAAAACTTGGCCAAAGATGGTGAACAAGGTAAAGAACAAATTCCTTCCTGCTGATTATCAAGTTAGCTTGTTGAGAAAAATGCAAAATTTGAGACAAAAGGACATGAGTGTGAAGGAGTATACTGAGGAATTCTATAGATTAGACTTTAGATCTGGACATGTGGATGATGATATTGTGAAAATTGCAAGGTACTCAAATGGATTGAGATGTGGAATTCAAAATGAAATAAGTTTTGTGAAGTTGGAAAGTGTGGAAGAAGTATATCAATATGCCTTGAAAGCTGAGGAGATCTTGACCAAGAAGCACGAACAAAGACAAAGAGGTAAAGGTAGTAGATTCCAAACAGGCAGAGGTAAATCTTATGGAGAAGGTGGCAGATTTGACAGTTTTATGCAAGATAAAGGCAAATTTGAATGGAAGAATGATGACAAAGACAAGTCCGAGCGGAAAGGTAGTAGTTCATACCAAGGAGGTACTAGATACCGATGAAGAGGTAATTCCTACCCTAGAGGTGGTTTTCGTGGTAATTGTTCCAGATGTAGCAAAGAAGGAGGCATAGATCCTTTGAATGTAAATCTTTTGAAAGTGGTTAGAATAGTAGAATTGTTGTGATTCAAGAAGACATTGAGAGTTCACCAAGTGGACCTGAAGCTGGAGAAAATTTGATGGTGAGAAGAACCTTATGTAATAAAGGAAGTGATGAGGAACCTGTCTTAAGAAGAAGTCTTTTCAAGACAAAATGCAAGATGGCTGGAAAATGTTGCATGGTGATCATTGACAATGGAAGTTCAACAAATTTGGCATCAGAAGAGTTGGTTACAAAGTTGCAGTTGTAGAGGCTAAAACATCCCAAACCTTATCATGTTTCATGGATCAAAGATGAGCATAAGATATTGGTAAGTGAGCAATGCCTTGTGAAGTTCAAAATTGGACATTACTTTGATGAAGTTTTCTATGATATTATGCTCATGGATTGTTGTCACATTTTGTTGGGTAGACCTTGGCAATATGATAGATATGTTGTACATGATGGAAGATTGAATCAATATACTCTTTGGGTAAATGGGAAGAAACAAATATTGTTGCCTTTGATTGAAAATTCAAATGAGGTCAGTCGTATTGCAATAAAAGTTTGTATGGTTAATGGAAAGCAATTTTAAAAGGAAGTAAAGAATAATCAAATTTGTTTTGCTATAATTCCTAGAAGATCGGGTGTTGGTAATAATGACCGAGTGTTGGTGATAATAAAAAAATTGTTACAGAAAATATACCTGATGGTTTACCTCTAGTAAGAAGCATAAGTCATTGTATGGCTCTGATTCCTGGAGTCAGTTTGCCAAACAAAGCACCATATAGATTGACACCTACAGAGAATGAGGAACTTAACAGACAAGTGCATGAGTTGTTGTAGAAAGGTTTGATCAAAGAAAGTTTGAGTCCATGAGCTGTACCTGTTGTATTAGCACCTAAAAAGAATGGAGAATGGAGAATGTGTACTAATTCTTGAGCTATTAACAAAATCACAATGAAATACTGGTTTCCTATGTCGAGGATGGATGACATAATGGATTATTTGAGTGGAGCACAATATTTTACCAAGATTGATTTGAAGAGTGGCTATCATCAAATCAGAATCAAAGAAGGTGATGAATGGAAGACTGCTTTCAAGACAAAAGATGGTTTGTATGAATGGTTGGTTATGCCCTTTGGTTTGACTAATGCACCTAGTACTTTCATGAGGTTGATGAATGAAGATCTGAAAAGATTCTTGGGTAAGTTTGTGATTGTTTATTTGGATGACATTCTAATATTCAGTAAGACTAAGGAAGAACATCTTGAGCACGTTAGACAAGTATTGCAGATGTTGAAAGAGGAAAAGTTGTTGATTAATCTGAAAAGTGTTCTTTCATGCAAGAGGAGATTGTATATTTGGGATTTGTGATCTTAGCTAATGGTTTGAAGATGGAACCTGAGAAGGTTAAAGCAATTTTGGAATGGCTTACACCTGAGAATGTGGGAGAGGTAAGATCATTTCATGGTTTGGCTAGTTTTTATAGAAAATTTGTAAAGAATTTCAATTCTATTTGTAATGCTATGACTGAGACAATGAGAGGAGATAAAAAGGAATTCAAGTGGACACATGACGCTAATAAGAGCTTTGAGACTTTGAAACAAAAGGTTGTTGAATTAGCTGTATTGGCTTTACCTGATTTCAACAAAATATTTCAAGTTGAATGTGATGCAAGTGGTAATGCAATAGGAGCTGTATTAAGTCAAGAAGGTAAGCTTGTTGCTTTCTTTAGTGAAAAGTTGAATGATGCTAAAAAGAAGTATTTTGTGTATGATCAAGAATTGTATGCCATTGTTCAAGCATTGGAGAAGTGGAAACATTATTTGATTCCTAAGGAGTTTGTGTTGTATACTGATTATAAAGCTTTACAATACTTGGGAAGTCAACATAAATTGAAACAAACACATATGAAGTGGGTTGAGTAATTGCAAAAATGTACATTTGTGATCAAACATAAGAGTGCAGTTACTAACAGAGTTGCTGATGCATTAAGTAGAAGGTGTTCTTTGTTGACTGAAATGAAGGTTGAAGTTCTTAGTTTTGATGAAATGAAAGAATTGTATGATGTTGACCCTGATTTTTCTGAGGCGTGAAGAGAGTGCAGAGCACCAAATCTGATAGATCACATAAGTATTATGAGTATTTCATTCAAGAAGGTATGTTGTTCAAAGGTATTCAGTTGTGTATTCCTAGAAGTTCCATGAGATTGAATCTAATCAAGGAAAAGCTTAGTGGTGGATTGGCTGGATATTTTGGAATTGATAAGACATTGAGTTTGCTGAAAGAGAAGTATTATTGGCCACAAATGTATAAGGATGTTCAGAAATTTGTGAAGAGTTGTGGAGATTGTTGTCGCCGATAGATATTGTGTAGCTGATGGGTCCCTTCGGGAAGGTTATTGTTATGTAGCCGATGGGTCCCTTCGGGAAGGTTCTTGTTATATAGCCAACATGTTGTATGTAATTGACGGACCCCTTCGGGAAGGTTCCTCGGGATGTATATATACACCCTCCAGGTAATCATTGTAATCATGATAAGCATTCTGTAATATCTTTGGCATATGCGAATAATACAAGGGGTTCTGTTGTTCTTATTTATTGTCTGTATGCATTGATTCATTTACCCAGTACAGTAAACATTTGGCGCCGTTGCCCGATGGACCTAGTACAAAGGCTGAGGAATGAAGACTAATGCTGAATCAGTTGAACAAGAATAAGAATAAGCTGAAAGAAAAGGATGAAAGCCGCACAGCACAAGGAAATCTAATTCTAGCACAACAAGCCGAATGCAGAAGGAGGTTCCAGAAGATTGCTGACGGACACAGAAGCGCAGAGGAATTGTTTGAGGAGACTCGATAGCGGGTGGAGTTGGTGGAAGAATCAAGGGAGGAGTTTTTTAACTTGTACTCGCCAAGGGAAGAGAATCCAGACGAACGCGAACCGACTCACACGGTTTGGATTGCCAACGGAGCACGAACATGGAGTGAACTCTTCGTCCATGATATACTTCTAGAACGGACAAATTTTCTTAATGGAGACCCTTCTTCACCAAAAAGCAAAGCTTCCGAGATACAAAGCGTTGGTGCCAGAGTACAAAGCATTGGTATCAGAATACAAAGCATTGGTGTCGGGATACAAAATATTGGTGCCGGAGTGCAAAGCGTTGGTGTTGGAATACATAGCGTTGGTGTCAGAATACAGAACATTGGTGTTGTAGTACCCCCTACACATCTAGTAGTAATGGCAAGACCAAAAAAAAAATTGCCGAAATTTGACGGTGGAGCAGCCGATCCAATCCGACATTGTAAAACATGGGAAACAATTTGGAGGGTGAATGGCATAACAGATACAAACGAATGGGTCCAACAGTTTTCGGCCACCCTACGAGGTGTTGCAATTGATTGGTTTGCCGATACAGATCCCCAAAAGTTAAACAATTGGGACAACATTAAAAATGAGTTTATTCCAGAATTTCAATTGTTGTGCGACGACAACAAGATCATAGCCGAGTTATACAACACGACACAGGGAAAGAATGAAACAGTGTGAGTCTACACTTGATCAATAAAATCAAAAATAAGCCGACAGATGGGCTACAAAAAAGATGGTTCATTGAAGGCCTACACTCGAAGTTGCAGAAGACGATGAAGATTGTGTCGCCATCATCATAGACGGAAGCATACAATCGAGCAATGAACTTAGAAAGTGAGCAGAAAACAAAAAAGAAGAGTAGCTCATCCGATCAGATGACGACGCATCTTCAAAAGACGAGAGCAGCGATGACGAAAAGGGCAGCAAAAAGGTTCGAGCCCTCCAAAAGGATATGATCCGGATGATGAAAGAATTTAAAAACATGCAGAAGGAGACCAAGGGAAATGATCTATGGTGCACAGAGTGTAAGAAAGAAGGCCATACGAAGGGATCTTGACCAATTCTGCGAGATCTGCCACATCATGGGACATTCCATAATAGAATGCCCCTTCAATATGAAAACAAGAGAACCTCAGCAAGTGTTCCTAACACAGGAGGCTTCTGTGTCAGAAGGGAGCGGAAACACCTGTACGAAGGGTGCCACATCGGGAGGATACAGAAATAATCGACGAGGTCAAAACAACAATGGCAACATAATAATGGCAGCAAAAGTCGAATTCAGTACGACGCAAACGGCCAACCAATAGTTCAATGCCGAGCATGTAATTTGTGGGGCCACTTTACCTGAGATTGTACAACGGCAAACACACCGAAATTATTATGCAAATGGCATGGACCTCGCGATCATGAAGATGCCAAGTGCCCAAAGTCAGGAGTAAATTTGATCACCATCACGACAGACGAAGAGGAGGTCATGGCCATCACATGAAAGCAAGCGAAAGTGTACCCCGACCCGACGAAAGAAAAGAAGAGACTGGAGGAAGAGCGGGCAGAGATCCAAAAAGCAATGCAGGCAGAGAAAGCACACCTGAAGGACAATACTGGTACTTCCGCATGGAACTACGCAGAATAGAACATCGTACGACAAATATAACAACCTGAGGTATTCATCAAAATAAATGATCTGTTGCTCACTATGCCTCAACTCCGTACGGCGCTCACGAACATCGCCCCGTCTACTAAATTGCCAACAAAACAAGAAAGAGAAAAGGAACGTGGCACAAGTGTAGAGGATCCAATGCTGCTAGCCCTCTTATCCAGACGGCATCCGGTAGTCGTCAAAATGGGAATTTTGGGGACTATTTTGACATACACAATTGTGGACAACGGGTCAGGCATGAATGTCTTACCGAAAGACACTTGGAAGAGGTTGGGACAGTCGACGCTGTGGCAACCTACATTTCAATTATTAACGACGAACCAGCACGGATCAAACCGTTGGGAGTACTAATAGCACAACCAGTGACGATTGGAACACAATCGTTCCTGCTCGACTTCGTCGTCATCCCACTAAAGAGGAGAGGATATGACGATATTCTGGACCGTGGATGGCTCGTGCAAGCGAAGGCTAAGCATAATTGGAAGAAAAATACATTATCATTGGAAAGCAAAGGGAAGAAATTCATTATTGATCTGCACACGCAAATGGTACGTGAGGAGGTAGCGTCATCGGATTCTGAAGGCGAAGGGGGAGAGGATGACAAGGGAAAGAAGAGAATGGAACCTGATGAAGAGGGCGTATTGAGACTAGAAGGAGGGTCGAATGAGGATGACCTAGACTCATTAAATGGCCTTTTCCACTGGCAGATGGAGGATTACGAGCTCTTTTCAAGCTGTAATATGTTAAGGGTCGACGAAGGTGAGAAAGAAGAGAAAAATGAATGTCCAAAAGAATACAGAGAAGCAGAAGAAGGAAAGGCGGTTAGGACTGAAGCTGAAGGGAAGAACATACAGTACAAACCCAGAAATGGAAAAGATTCCACCGGACGACCACGCAGAACGAAAATGTTACGACGAACCAGGGATATAGTAGAAAGTTGTTGGCAGCAAGGAAAACACATCGTATCATTTGCGCAAGAAACAAAGAGGAAGGGTTTAATAAAAGCTTCAGTGCTAAGTGAAGGTTCTAAAAAGAATACAGTTATTGACGACAAGGAGGGGCAGTTGACGGAATCCATGGTACCGAGCTTCAGGAACAAACTGGGCGATATGAAAAACCGGAGGGAGAGATCGTGTAACTTAAATAAACTTCGACGATTGCAAGCACAAAGGGCCATGGAGGTGACGCAGAACAAGCACAAAGCATGGCATGATAAAAACCTGAAACTGAACAAGTTCCAACCGAGACAGCTGGTGTTGAAGTATGGCGGATGGAACAAAATCAAACCAGGCAAGTTTAAAGTCAAATGGGTCAGGCCATACCAGATCCGGGAAGTAGACGATAACGGAGCAATAAAGTTGTGAACATTAGATGGACAAGAAATACCAGAGACAGTCAATGGTTCGAAGCTAAACATGTACCATGCTAGAACGACTCCCTCGTCATCACGGGATGATGTAGCTCGGAAGGAGAACTAATTTTTTACAATGTAAAAAAAAAATTGAAAAAATATATATGCAAAAAAAGAAAAAAGTGTCATCGTACGGTAGTGTGAAGACACCGTACGGTGATCAAGTCAACCTTGTACAAAGACTAGTACACCGTACAGGCCCTCTACCGTACACCTTACTACACGATTTTTTTAAAGACCATTGTATAGCATTTTTTAATGCCAAGACAAGGCAAAGTCACAGTACGATATTGAAGGCACCATACGATATCAAGGCACCTCCATACATAAAGTCGGGCAAGACAATATAACAGGTACCTTTACCAAAGGAATGGCATCCAGCATCCACAGTTACTATGTGGCGTCACTATATATATTCGTGTGAAAGCATCGTACGACAATATAGAGGGATTGGAAGCACCATACGGAATCATGAGGTCTTCTTGGGTGTACCGTACGGCATTGCAAATTGGTCCTACAGACACCATACGGCAACATGTAGTTTGCTTGGAGGCATCGTACGAAAATATCAAGTCCTTCTATTAGGTATTGTACAACATTCTTTGGGAAGTCACCATCAGTCTATATCAAGGTCTGTGGAGAACGATAGAGGAGCAGAATATCCGTACGCTAGGAAGCTCCCCAAGCACGACAATCCAACAAGTACAGCAACTTCAAAAGGAAACTTGGCAGTATCTTTTACTCTCTATAACACATTCTACCGAGCCGTGGTTTTTGACTTGATGATTTGAAGATTAGAGCATGGCACAAGAGTCTTACAAAATAGGGGAGGACAATTTATGAAGGCTTCGAACTGGAACTTACAAGGGTGACAGGAGGTTTTTAAAAAAAAACGATAATAGATTGAAACACTTCGGAATGAGTAATGCATGATGCCAAAGGGAAGGAAAAGACACAACAAGGTAGTAAAACACAAGCCACTACCAAAAAGAGTGTGGGATCGAAAGAAAATCACAAAAATGGTGTTTTCTGTGGCTTCGAAAGTGATAATTTGGTCCAAGAAGCGTGCTTGGGGCGCTACCCTTCGACCCCGCTGGAGGCGATGCCCCCTAGACCCCCAGTCGGTGCGATTATCAATCGTGGGAAGTGTGACCAGTTGATGAGACCTGGAGTTGGTGCAGGAATGGATTGTCTATGTACCAGAGGCACTTGGAGTAGGTGTTGGACGTGAGACTGTCTTGGTGGATGCATAAAGAGCTCGAGAGGAGTTGATCATCCAATTGGAGAGTACAACGACACTTGGCTCAAAGTACCCAGGAGTTGGAAATAGAGAAAGCGGCAAGAGTAGCTATCAAGGTCAGCTTGGTTAAGGAGACAGTATTGTGTTAGCAGAGGCTACAGATGCAACGTGGTTTGGAGACCAGTTTGGTGCAGGCACAGGACGAATGTGAAAGTGGTGTGACAGAAGCAGATCTATCTTGTTGTAGTTAGTCAGTTAATGTATTCCATTTTGTTAATCTATCTCGAATATTTTGTAATTGTCGTCCAGAGATGACATTTTCTTTGGGGGGGATGATGTTGTCAGTAGATATTGTGTAGCCGACGGGTCCCTTCGAGAAGGTTATTGTTACATAGCCAACGGGTCCCTTCAAGAAGGTTTTTATTATGTAACCGACATGTTGTATGTAGTCGACAGACCCCTTCGGAAAGGTTCCTCAGGATGTATATATACACCCTCTAAGTAATCATTGTAATCATGATAAGCATTCTGTAATATCTTTGGCATATGCGAATAATACAAGGAATTCTATTGTTCTTATCTATTGTTTGTATGCATTGATTTATTTACCCAGTATGGTAAACATTTGTCAAGTTGCAAAAAGAGTAAGTCAAAATACTAGTTTATATACACCTATTACTATTCCTAAGAAACCTTGGAGTGACACTAGTATGGATTTTGTTCTTGGATTACCTAAAACAGTGAAGGGGTATGATTCCATATTTGTTGTTGTGGACAGATTTTCTAAAATGGCTCATTTCATACCATGCAAGAAGACATCAAATGCCGAGCATATTGTTGAACTTTTCTTCAAAGAGATTGTGAGATTGCATGGATTACCAAGAAGTATTATTTCTGACAGAGACAGTAAGGTTGTTGGTTATTTTTGGAAGACTCTGTGGAAGAAGATGGGCACTAAATTGAAGTTTAGTTCTACATTCCATCCACAAACAGATGGACAGACAGAGTTTGTGAATAGAAGTTTGGGTAACCTGCTCAAATGTTTAGTTGCGAATAAGCCAAGTAATTGGAAAATGGTATTAGCACAAGCTGAATTTGCATATAATAATTCTGTGAAAGGAAGACACCTTTTGAGATTGTTACTGGAATGAATCCTAGAGGAGTATCAGATTTGAGAGATATTGCTAGTGAAGAGAAGTGTTGCAGGAGAAGAATTTGCTGATTTTATAAAGTCTTTGCATAAAGAAGTGAAGTTGAGGTTAGAACAAAGTAATCAAAAGTATAAGGAGAATGTTGATCGGTCCAAGAAACATCATCACTTTCAAGTTGGTGATGAGGTGATGGTTCATTTATAGAAAGGAAGATTTCCTGTTAGAATATATAGCAAGTTGAAAATGAAGAAGTTTGGACCTTATAAGATCTTGAGAAAGTTTGACAGTGGTAATGCTTATGAAATAGAGTTACCTGATGACATGGACATATCTCCTATATTCAATGTTGCTAATTTGTATCAATACCATGAGTCAGATGATGAAGTAGTTGTATTAGATGATTATCCTAAGAAGCAGATTGAAGAAGTTGAATAGATATTGGATCAGAGAGTTGGCAAGAGTACAAGAGGAAAATATTACTATGAATATTTGGTGAAGTGGAAGAACAGACCTATGGAAGATGCTTCATGGATTTCTCAATCTGAGTTGGATTCAGCTCAGGTTGTGACCTCTCAATGATTCAGGAGAATCATTTTCTCCAACCTTGGTTGTCTGATGCAAGAGCATCTTGGGTTTCCATGTAATCCTGCACTCTTGTTCAGTCTATCAGTTGGCACCGAGTCTTTGGTTGCCGAGTGAATTCTTTGGATGCCGAGTTCGGAGTTGCTACCGAGTGATTCCTTTGGATACCGAGTTCGAAGTTGTTGCCAAGTGCTTTCTTTGGATGCCGAGTTCGTATGGATGCTGAGTGCCAGTTTTGGAAAAGCTTTCATTTTGTCGAGTAATCTATGTCTAGTTCTAGTTTGGGCCAACTTTGCTCGCATTTAATTTTGGTATAATTATTGAGGACCGACTTGTGGATTCTCTATGTTCTAGAAGGTTCTGTAAGCCGTTTTGGCAAGTATAAATAGAGTGTCTTAGGCTTGAATAAGCAGTAGGGTAGTGTACGAAGTAGTGTAGTGTACGAAGTAAGAAGTAGAAAGTAAGAAGGAAGGTGCGAATTTCCAGCTAGATCATGGATCTGAATGTAATTATCTGGCCGTAACCCAGAAGGCCTTATAGCTGGGCATGTATACTGTTCACTTGATGAATCAATAAAATATTTTGTTCTCTCTCCTTGGTGTTGTATTTGTGTTACGTTTTCCACTGTGTTGACTCTTGTAGGTTGAACTGGATAGCTAGGTGTGCCCTAGGCCCTGGTTGTTCTTTTTCCTCCCTGCGTCAACTTGTTAGTACTTCACTATTCTTCAAACCGTTCAGTTATTCCTTAACTTTAAGCACGAACAGATCTCTAGAATGAAGCTCTCCTAAATGCCAAATTCAATGGATATTTCACCACGTCAAATGGTTGCAACACTGAAAAATTGACGCTCTCCAATGGCTAACTAAAATCAGAAACCCTTAGTTTCTTCTCCCAAGTTTATATCAAATGCAATTGACAATTATCGAATGCCTAACAATGAAGCTTTCGCCTCTATTTATTCTTTTCCCTCACCCTTCTAGAAGGAAATAAAATATTATTTAATTGCACTCTCTAGAAGCTTCCCCCTTTCCAATGCAATAATTAGTTGTACTTCTAAAAAATGCACTCTCTAGAAGCTTCCCCCTTTCCAATACAATGATAAGTTGTGCTTCTAGAAAATTAAATTAATTAAATATAAAGTCACCTTTAGACTTATTTATTTATTGACTTTAGTTTAATTTATTTCTTCTTATTTCTCCACTTAGCTTTTGGAGAATGAAAAACTAAGAACTCCATTGAGGGTCTAAAAGACGAGGACATTACAGGATTCTGAGACAATTGATAGGATTTTCCAAGTTCCTGTTGCTCTACTAGTCACTAATATTTCAAAGAAAAAAGCCTTGGAAAGGTGGAATGAAGATAGACTATTGCATCAAATATATCAATGGCAATTGACTGATCAACAACAGGGCTAACCTCACGTGATGGCCAAAGGGTGTGTCCATCGTACAAAATTCAAGGAAGAGATCAATGATCTCATTACTCTGCTCAACTACATTAGAGGACTCAAAGGAATCCAACACTTTTAAGTCTTGGATGTACAAATACATCTCTTTGATTGTCAAATCCAAACAAAAGAAGATATTCTGGGCAGAGATAATTAGCAATATCCTATGTGAGCAATTGTCCCAAGTCACTACTAGTGGAACATTTTACATGAATTCTTATTTGGTGTACATTGTTGCTGCCTTGGAGTCTTTTTCAAGACTTTCCACCAAGGGAGACAGAACACTCGTGCCCTTTTAGGAGTACTACAATAAATTTCCTTTCAGAGACAGTAGTATGCATTACAGGAAAGTGCAGGATGCATTTTATGGCATTACATGTGCTTGCTTGACAAGGAGCTTCCAAAGAAGCATGTATGTGATGAAGGTTGGATCAAGGTAAATGAATATGGTTGCTTGTCACTACAGTTTCCCAACTTCGCATATCTGTGAGTTGGGTATTTCAGAGGTGTACCATATCCACTACCACGTTATCCCACTGACAAAATCATATTAATGGAGTTGGCAAGATAGCTCATGGCAATGCAAGCGTACCAATCCATATTGCATAGACCAGTGATGGATATTTCCTCACGGTATCCATTAAAGGATCGGTGGATACTCTTTGGACACAATACCTAAGGCAAAGAACATGTAGTTCAAACTCCAAAGGATCACACTAAGAAGTTCATGGCCAAGAGTTGTTTTGACTGGAGAGGTCTCAATGACAAGATGAGGAGGTGATTCCTCCACATCCATCACTTTGATGACCTATGGATTGATTTGTGAACCAAGGTGGATATTCAAAGGTTAGACTATTGTCGGCTAACCATCAAGAAGATCATTGACTTCAACCTTGAAGAGATCCTTGTTGGGGTGATGATGATGATGAAATCCTTGATCCAAGTTATACAAAGCATAATGTGGAAAGCTTGCACATTTTTTCACCTACTTGGTCATCCAAGCAAAGTACTTCTATCTGGATTGGTTTCAATCAATCCTTGCTAATAGCAACATTCCATTAAAAAGAAGAGACTTAAATGTAGCAAGATAACTCTAACTATTGAAATCATTTATGCTCACCCTCGTTTGCACCGCCTTATTGACAATTGTGGGCCCTATAGAATTTGATGGGGCTGCCCTCTCTCCTATAGTTGCTATAATGCCCTATAGAATTTGAGGGGGTTTCCCTTCTCCTATAGCTTCTATAACTCCTTAATCAGATTAGTTGAGTTAGTAACAATTTGGGAGGGCAACTTAAGTTGCCTACCATCAATTCTATTTAACTTTCAATCTAAGCATCAATCCTTTCTCTAAACAACATTTCCCTCTTCCCTTCACTACGTAGGGACCCCACTGAGACTAACCTTCACTTAGTTAACTACTCTAGTTTCTGGTGGCTAGCCCAACAAATATATCTGGTGCTATGGAACTCTTCATCTAGCTTCTCTCGGCCATCCTGTATGGTTAGGTGGAGAGGAAGATTGCCCTATCTCTATATCAGAAAGAAGAAATCGTTGGCTACCTGAAAGGAACACATGGGCAAAGTCCTCCCCTAGTATTGGCAGCCCCTACCCTGCAATTCTATGGGCCATACCCCTACTATTATATGGTAAGGCAAAGGCCAGAAAGCATCCCCTAGAATTGTAGAGGTCCACTCCATTCGTAGGGATTTCTATTGATTTCAACTCAAGGGGGCCTATTTGAAGAAGGGGCCTCAATCAAGTAATAAGGGATGGTATTGAATCTTGTAAACTCGTCTCGAGAGGATTTGGGATCAAGTCACACGAGAAGCATGGTGCAGGAGCACCCCATGATCATGATGATGACCCATGGAATGCTATTATGAAAAATGTAAATAGGTTAGATGGGTCATTTAGGTCAATATGACCAAAGTTTGCAATGTTATAAAACCCACTTGTAAGGCCATTGTCATGTTTGGCTTAATAAGCCAACATGGTCAAATCCGGTCAAAGGAATAGTAGAATAGTAAGAAAGTAGGAAATTGATGTTTTTGGATCACTTGGAAGTGATTTGGGTTAAGTCCTAGGTGATAGGTACCCAATTGGCAAAAGTAGCATTCAAGAAAATCAAGCCTATTGATGTGCCCATCTTATGTCATAAATGTGGAAGGACAAGGGATAGGAAAAGAGAAATTGAAACACCTTCTTCAAATAGGCCCCTTCAAACCAAAATCAACTTAAATTCCTAAGAATACAATGAACCCTTACAATTCTATGGGTTGCTTTCTGACCTTCACCTTACCTTATAATAGTAGGGGTAGGGCCTATAGAAATTGTAGGGTAGGGGTTTGCAATAGTAGGTGGCATTCCTCTGTTGGCAAGTTGTCATTTATTTATAGATATATGGGGGATGTACATCAATTCCCTCATTCCCTGTTGCTCAATTCAATGTGTTTTGTTGTAGGTCTAACTTTGATTCAACCCAATCTACTTGTATTAGGGGTTGACACCCTTATCTAAGTTTTGAGTATGGCTCAACTCAATAGTGTAGGTGTTACCAAGTGCTAGTGTTTTGATCTTGCTGGTCCGATTGGATCAAGATGGGAAATTAAAGGGAAGGGTAGGGATGGTACATCAACTTGAGCATCAGAGCCTCTGGACTCACTACCAAAGGAGGTAAGGCTACATGAAGGTTTTTTGAAGTGAAAACAGTGGAAGCTCAAAAAATCAAAATTGATTCTAGCGATGCTTAGATGCAACCAAAACCTAAGAATTCTATCCCTAAAGCAACTCCTCTTGTTGACGCACTGGTTGCAACAACTTCCTAACTCTCCACCTGTGTCAGATGAGTCACCAGATCCACCGCTAAATACAACTATGGATGCATTCTCCATAGAACATACACCTCCAATGGATTCAGTCATGATAACACCAACTTTTCCCATCTGCTCATTTGCTCCTGCAATCGTGTCAGAGAATCAATACCAGATTTTTGAGTGTGTTTGACTCATACTCCATTACTATCCCCTCCATGTCAATTCCATCCATGGCATTGTTGGACATTACCTAATCACAATTCAAGCAGTTCATGACTGGGGTCACTCATAGCAGTCCTACACCAGTGGCCATTCAGACAGAGTTTCCTCCCATCATAACCAAAGTTAAATAGGTTGACTTAGTAACTACATTGATTACTACATCTACAGCAGGATCATCCTCTTTCTCTCTAACTTCATGGCTAAGTGAGATAACACAAAAGAGGAAGAACGAAGAAAATTCGCTTGAGCACTATGATTTCAGACAAGTCGCTACACCCAAGGCCATAAAGAACAAAAAAGCAAAAATTGTTTCAAGGGTCAAGGTTGGAAATGATGAAGTCAAGTTTGCAGAGGTAGTTGAGCCTCTAGTCGACAAACCTATAAAGGAAATGCATTCCACAAATTACAAGTTCGCCAGAATTGAACTCAGTAAACAGACACACTTGAGTTGTCAACAAGATACAGTCAGCATGCTCCCATAGAAGAATGATAAGTTGTGGGAGAAAAAGAACACGTTGAAAGAGGAGAATGCATGACTTCTAGATACCATAGAGAAAATAAAGAACTCTTCTCTATCCATTGATCTTGTTTCTTCTAAGCGTATTGTAAGAGTGGAACGTAAAGCAAAGGCCCTAGATGAATGGAGCAAACACATGGAATTACAAGGTCTGCAAGTGATTCGAGATGTGTATAGAGTGTTGAACAATAGAATGAAGATAGCAGCTGCAATGAAAGAACTTCTCCTGTCATTCAATCATCAACCCACTCTATTGGATGATCTCAAGGTTTGGAGGAGCATGAAAAAGGTTGACCTTGATATCTTATGTGAGTATGGAATCGTCTCTTCTATAAAGATGTTCTTTGATTATTTACATTTGATGGATAACAAAGAACAAGTCATGCAAGAACTAGTAATTATGATCAAAGCGGCAATAAAACAAGGTAATAACCAAGAAAGTATGATTAATAAATGTTTTCAAGAACCTAACATGCAAGATTCTTTTTGAAAATGGTGACTTGGTCAAAGAAGAAGACATCCTAACACAGTTCACAGAAGCTATATGACTTTGGCTTGAGGTGGATGACTTCAATTTGAACATGATAGACACACTGGCAAGCTGGAAGTCTTCATTGAGTACATTGCAGAATAAGCTAAGAGAATGTAACAATGTTATTGCAGAAGGTGCAAGCACACTTCAAAAAGTGGTCATCATTATACAGCATACCGGTGAACCAAATGTTGCAATTGTATGAAAGCCTCCACAAAAGTTTGAGAAACTTATTGATTCTCTGTGAAGACATCTTTCTAGTGTCCTAAACACTTCTTTTCTATGCTTTCTAGAGTAGGTGTAGATTTTATGACAGAGTTCATGTAGAAGCAAAACACTTCGCAAATACAAGAATATATGTACCTGTAGAGTCGCTTTATGCAATCAAGTTACAAGAGCATTAGGCATTAACACACTAAATAAGTCATAGATAACTGTTGAATATGTCAAAGTGATTGAGGGTTTCCCCTTTTCTCTCCACTTTTCCTATATAAAGGAGAGAGCTCATTGTATATGATCATCTTTTGTTTAAAGCAAGGAGGCTATGCTTAGAAATCTTAGATTTTGAAAAATATTTCATGGTACAATTTTCAAGATTGAATAAAAGTAGGATTTTCTAAATTTTTTGTTGCAAATTTGACATTAAGTGATGCTTTCTTATGTTCCATTGTTTAATCATTCTTGAGTTCATCCAATAATTTTTCTTGAATGAATCATTAGAGCCAAGACCAAATTAACACCTTTAAAACTGCACAGAACTCCATGGCGAGTCAATTCTCCCACTTCCCTCCTGACAAGGAATCCGACTTTCCTACATGTTGTATGGCCCACACCAACTTCTTCTACCATACGTGGTATGGTCTTCTTCCTATCCATACAATGGCTACTGATCCTTCGATCAGTGCTCAATTTCCTTCTTCTTGTCACACGTAGGGATGGTTCAGTGGTCTTGTTGGCCATATACACTTTGCTTATGTATGGGTCTTTGGTAGGAGATACGGCTTGGCTTCCTTCATCATGTCATTCTTTGTCCCTCATACACTCTGCACAGACTGGTGATGGGTTTGTACTCGTAGGGTGCATACGAGACTGTTGGCATAGGTATTCTCCACTCGTATGGACTGTTTCCATACAGACATCACTTATGCAAACTATTTTTGTACATACAACACTAGTACAAACTATTTGTGTATGAACAATAGTCATACAAGTTGCACCCATACAGAGATGTCTTTGTCTACCTCTAGTGCCTTCACATTTTCCTCCACTCATTTGTACCTTCCCACTCACCTTTTTCTCACAATGCTGGTTCGTACGACTTGCTTTGGTACCATTAAATGATGCCTTCCTGGTATGGCTATCAAACTTCTCCCAATGACTTTCTTCTTTGTAATGTCCCCAATTTTTAAATAAAATATTTTAATGAGGTTAATTAATTAAAAGGTCCTAAAAATTAAATAATATCACAAGGAATTATTTAAATAACTGATGTAATTAATAAATGGGCCCAAATTTTATTAATTATCCATAAGAGTTTGCCATGTCAGCATTCCATTGTAAACCCTTGGGGGGTTTCTCCAAAGGTGTATTTATGTGTGGCATGTAGGAAGTTGTTAGCATGTGATTTGGATTATTTTCAATATTGTTTGCGATTTCAGAATTGCAAGACCTTTTTTACTTGACTATCACGGTTTCAGTGGGATTCCCTCACACTATTTCGTTCTCTCTATTACTTTGCTTGGATTTGGCAAATCCGAGTACCATCATTGTTTGCAACTTTATTCTCTGTGCAATAAATTGCGATTCGCTCATGTATCTGCTATATGGTGTACTTTTGTGTGTTGGCAATTAGATATCTTCTCTAATTCATAAATGAAGGATATTAAAACTCCATATTGATCTACTCCCTACGATGCTAACACCCTTAAGGACCCACCTCCATTCCATAGTATGGTCTTTGACTACATACGTATAGAGGTCAACCCATATGCCAAGCATCTTGGAGGTCAACTTCCACACGTACGCTAGGAAACTTCCAGTTGGGAACTAGAATGAAACATTGAAGCTGTAATGCCCCGCCCAGAGATCCTTGGAACAAGGATTCAATTCAAGCCAAAATATTTTTTTTACAAGTATGAATGCACATGACAACATCATAAAGGGATCACAAAGATCGCAACGGAAGACTTCACCAATAATCCGAGCAACCAACGGATCTCCAAACGCCACTAACAAACATAACTGAAAAACCACGGAAGGATGCAAACAAATACAAATCCGATAACATATCGAATTCGAAATGCAATCCCAAGGTATTTGAGAACACCATAAAGTGTATCCAAAACACCTCAAAAAAACTTTTGGACAAACCAAAAAGTGCCCACTGTCCGCCTCGACAAGTTTTTCCAAAACCCAGGTGATACTTTAAATCAGCAAAGTACGATACTTTCCAATATCGTACAACCTTTCTAATGAAGGCATGTGCGATACAATTAGGGTTTAGGTGACACTTCTCAAGAATGCGTGCGATACTTTACCAGTATCGTACGACCTTTCTCCAAGAGGCATGTGATACAACAGAGTGTCGCATGATAGAGTTTACAAGGGCATGCGATACTTTCCAGTATCGCACAATTCTTCTCCTTTGGATGTGCAATACTTCAAAGTATCACCCAATGCTAATGCATGGTCGCCCAAAGAAAGAAATAATTACTCTAAGGGCCAAAACAAGGTATGAAACGGGAAAACGAACCTCCACATCGAGGAGTATCGGATCCACGTAGATCGAGGAACGAACACTCGAGTGCATTAACAACAAGATGCCATGAACAAAAAAGAACATCTATCCATCTAAACCAAGCAGTAAAAAGGACGTACTTAAAGCAACATTGTAGTGTAAAGAAGCAACATCGCAATATACAGAAATAACATTACAATAACTGAACAACCAAACTAAGTACACAATTCCTGCCAATCATTAATAGCACATAAGACCATTGTGGGTCCTAGCCATCCCCGCGCATAACATCCCAAATTATTGACCAAATCGTCGATGCTATCTTATGAGGACATCACTACTAAAACGTGCTTCAACATAAGAATAAAGAAATCTAACATGCTAGAAGTAAAGCATAAGATAATCCTACAAATCAATCTCATCATCTATCATATGCTAAACATCATACAAATAGGAAATCTAACATGCTAAACCAATAAGCAATAGATACACTAACAAAGCAATTCACATTATCTAATCATATGCTAAACATCATAATATAGGAATGCGTCAAATAAACTAGCATCATCTAAACATGATATCCAAGCATTCTAATGAAAGCATAAATCACAAGAAAGCATACTTCGGAACCCAAAGTATCAAGTGAAAACATCCAACAACAGTCGCACTAGGATAGTAGACTGTCTTTGTACACCGGTCCCCAGCAGTGGTATAGGTAGCTACACCTCCCAACCACGTGGATCCCATAGGTCCACTCCCGTCGTGCTGATGGAGATAATGATCCAACAACACACAAAAAAGCACAACGTCCATGGCTAACACTTATGCCAAACAGTATGATGACTAAAACCAAGAACATAGATAATGCATAAACTACAGGTCATGGTCAGACACTCAATGGGCTACTAAGTAGGGGTTGACATCATGGAGAGTCGCTTGGCATCAACAAGCCCAAGCTAGTATTGGTAGCTCAGACTTCCCAATGGAAGAAGTACATCCTAAACCTTTTTATTATCTTAAGTTTTATTACCACTCATACATTTTATTTAGTTATCACTTAATTAAAACTTCCTCTACCAACCTATGGCGCCATGATTGCCAGGCTATGAGATACAAGCCCCCTCCATATGCTACCCTACCCTACCCATGCTCATCCAACGATGAGTGCCCGTAGGCATGCATATTCCCAACCCAACCCAAATGATCATAACTTCTGGAAGTACCATGGAAGATCGAGCTTCACAAGTCACCTGACAAATGTACGCGCACGTACTCGGGTGTGGCGCACCACCATCACGAAGATCATAACACAAGGACTAGATGAGAACACAAGCAAAATATCACTCAACAGAAAACAAACTCGGGAGGACGGATTCTACACGAATCCCAAGAACAATAAAACCATACATCATGAACTCACTCAATCGGCCTCAATCCAGAAGTATGAATTCTACACGAATCCCAATGATGTAACAAGACCAAACATCATGAACTCACTCAACCGGCCTCAATTCAGGAGTACGGATTCTACAAGAATCCTAGTGTCAATGAAACCATAACAAAAGTCCAAAAGAAACCATAACACCAGATATAAAATCACTCAACTGAACACGTCGGGAGTACAGATGTGACACGCATCCCAATGCAAACATAAAAGTGCAACAATGGTCTGACTAACATCCAAACAGATGATCTAGGTCCACGACCAAACTCATGCCTAGAAAACTCAAGAAAATAGGGTGGCACACAAAACACGCTAAAAACCCCAAAAATTGGAAAACTTTGAAATTAAAACCCATTGGGTCTTTGGGCACAAAAACCCCGAAAATCCAATAAAATTTGGGTTCAGACACTGTATGCAAAAATGGCCAGCATAATGGCGTAAAACCCCAAACCCTCATCCCAAAAACAAGGAAAATGTTCATACTCGAACAACTGGGCAGAACCAACAAACAGAAACGGAGGGGAACAGTAGTGCTCAGCCTCATAGCAAACAGCTACCAAAAACAAAAGCTAAAAAAGCGCAGAAACAATAAAATGGGAGAGCCCTACCTCACAGCCAAAAAGGCAAAATGGGAAACTAAACCATAAAATAAAAGCCCACAGAAGTCGCTGAAAATCGCGGCAATCCAAGGTCTCCCCGAGCTGGATCCAACGAGATCAATCTCGCGACGATCCCACGCCCATAGCTCCTATAATAAACAAAATAGTAATTCCTCATGAAAAAGATTTTAGGTTTTACTCTCAAACTTTCTAATTCAAAAGTCACAAGTGAGGAATTAAATTCTTTTTTGGATATTTATTCACTTTTCGAGTGAATAATCGATTAGGGCAACCAACCAACCTAGTTAAACCCCGAATCGACCCAAATGAAAACAGGCTATTCCTAGTAATAGAAATTCATCTGTGGCAAATTCGCCAAAAATTAAATTCAATAAAATTAAAAGCCCATAAACCCAAAAATCACAAAATTTCCTTAACAACCTTCGCAACAATGCGAACCTCTAAATGCACAAACACACTCACAAGTCTAGTCACATAATGCTAATGAGTTCGGATTTAATCAATTCACTAGAAGGTTTAATTAAATAATTAAAATAAGGATACGTTGACCATACAGGGACGACATTAGTAAAATATGAATAGCTGAATCACTAACTCCATGTGCCACTGCCAGGGATATAAATCCAACACACTAAATAATGTGATCAAGTGCAATTGCATATAATAACATAGTTGAAGCAATAAATGCATTAAGTCACCCAATTTAACCATTTATTTAATTATACTAAAATAATCCATTTACATCACTCATGTTCGCATAAAGCATAACAACACAGGAATGAAATAAATAACCATAGCATTAAATCCATCACATAACATAATCAGAGATATGTCCAAATACCGGATAACCAAATATCATCATAAAACACACTGTCATCTCAAAATGGCATCATCATGCAATATGATCAACTCAAGAACATAGTAGTCTAACATTTATGATACTGAAATCAAGGTATAACATCTAACCCTCAGGTCATTTCAAATGTAAAACATAAGTAACAAATATTTCTTGGATCAAAATATAACAAGGTAAATATCCGCGGCACATAACCAATGAATCCAACATGGACAATCCAGTTCCAATCATTTAAGCATTTAATAATGGTTGTTTACACAACATGAAAAGGCACTTAAAACACATAAACGAACACCATCATAAACATGACTAACCACTGCTACGGGAACCTAGTTCAATGTAGCGCAGTAATAGTACACGGTGCAATCTCCGCACACATCTCAGGGTAATCACGAAACATCATGATACCACATTGATCCTAGTAACCACTGGCACAAACCTCAGTGAACCATAAATCATATCATAATCTCATAAAACAAGCATAAGCATAATCAAAGCAACTAATACAATAACATAAATCCAATCACCTCAAGGGTGTAGACCACTCATGGTCCCAATCATGATCTCATCTCAAAAAAAGATCAACAAGGTTGCATCCATCATGATGACTTACAGAAGTCAAATGGGAGAGGCACTATAGAAGCTATAAGCAACTTCCAGTTGAGAACTAGAATCAAACATTATAGCCAATCAACTTCCAATAGAGAACTAGAATGGAACATTATAGTTGTAACTTCCAGATGTACACAAGGCAACTTCCAGTTGGGAACTAGAATAGAACATTACTACTAGGCGATTTTCAGTTGGGTACTGGAATGGAACATTTCAACTAGGCAACTTCCAGTTGGGAACTGGAGTGGAACATTATAGCCAGGCAACTTCTAGTTGGGAACTGGAATGGAACATTACAATGGTAACTTCCAAATGTATGCTAGGCAACTTCCAGTTGGGAAATGGAATGGAATATTACAGCCACGCAACTTCTAGTTGGGAAATGGAACGGAACATTATAGTGGTATCAGAACTAGTAATTTTACCAACCTCTTGGGACTATGGTACCTAGGGATGCATATGGTCTCTATTTCAGCTTCTAGCCAATTGCAAGGCATATTTGTTGTTCCTCGTCAAATACTCCAAGAATACTTTTGCATGCCAATTGTTGGATGGTCAAGTGTAGGATGGAAAATACAAGGTGGTTAGCAACATCATTTACCACAAAGACAGAACCTATTTGGTACCCGAGTCCAAGATGAAAGAAAGGATTCTGAAAGAAGATACTTGCAGAAATATCGTTGAACCAACACCAGACGATCAACCTAACGAAAACATGGGTTCCACCAGCAACCCTTCGAATAAGCAGGCTCTATTGGTAGTTGTTCAGCTTCTTGGTGAAGCAATCTAAATCGAGGATTGTTTGCAGGAGCAATCTTTACAATTGGTTGAATATACAATTTACCCTTTGGCTGGGCCCAAGGCATACATGATTGCCACCTCTTTGTGTAAGGGGCATCCTCATGGAAACTACAAGTTATACCTGATCTATGAGATCCCTGAAGAAATTTATAAGCATGATGGTATGAGAGCTTTGGATCTGATCATCAAGGCGTCTCAATGGGATCCTAATGACTCTTGGCATGGCCATGTTTATATCAAAGTGGTGCAGTGGACGCTAGATGGATATTTACTTTTCTTGCCTACATCCAAGTACGTGTACGTGATCATGATGCAGCATGATGACTTCAGTAGATACAACTATTTGCACTTGGTTTGGGATCCTAAAGTTGCAGTGGGAAAACTGTTTGATGATGGATTGCTTAAGGGCAAGCAATCTTTGGGCAGAGAGGATTTGTGATATCTCCAATTTTTTATAAAATACTTTAATTAGGTTAATTAATTTAAAGGTCCCAAAAATGAAATAATATCACAATGACTTATTTAATTAATTGATTTAATTAATAAAGGGGCCCAATTTTTATTAATTATCTGTAGGTGTTTTCTGTGTCGACATTCTTTTGTAAACCCTCAGGAGTTTTATTTGAAGGCGTATTTATGTGCGGCATCTAGGAAGTTGTATGCGATTTGGATTATTTTTATTGTACTATGAATTCCTATTGGAGTTCAATATTGTTCGCCATTTTGGAAGTGCAAGACCTTTCCTACTTGGTTATCACAGTTTTGGTAGGATTCCCTCAACCTATTATGTTATTTGTATTACTTTACTTGGATCTAGCAAATTCAAGTACCATCATTGTTTGTAACTATATTCTATTTGTGATAAATTGTGACTCACTCGTGTATCTTCTATATGGTGTGCTTTTGTGTGCTGGCAACTAGATGTCTTCTCTCATTCATTAATGAAAGATATTAAAACTCCATATTGATCTACTCCCTATGGTACAAACACCTCACACGACCCACCTCTAGTCCACCATATGGTCTTTGACTACATCCGTATAGAGGTCAACCCGTACGCTAGGCAACTTGGAGATCAACACTATACGTCAGGCAACTTCCAATTGAGAACTAGAACGGAACATTATAGACAGGCAATTTCCAATTGGGAACTGGAATGGAACATTACAGCCAAGCAACTTCCAATTGGGAATTGGAACGGAACATTACAGCCAATCAACTTCCAATTGGGAATTGGAATGGAACATTACAGTGGTAACTTCCAAACATACACCAGGCAACTTCCAGTTGGGAATTGGAACAGAACATTGCATTCTTCCTGTCGGGGCTTTTTGTAATTTCTTTTTAGGGTACATATTCTTTTTTTCCTCAATAGTTGTTTAATTATAATTTTGATTTTTGCTTTTCCCTTTTTCCTCCCATTAATTGTATTTTTCCAACTTTACTCTGGCTTAAGTACAATTTTGTCAAAGTCCTCCTACCTCTTGGTTGTGTTGTTTTCCTATTCCATCATGGTGTTGTTTCAATTCTCCCTAATTTATTTTTTTTGTACTTGGTTCTTTATAGTCCACTTCCTTGTCCTTCCCAAATCGATGGTCTATGTTAGCTAACCATTCCTTGCACTCCTTACATTTTGTTGGGTATCTGTCTCCATCCCCTTCTATTTCTATTGCTTCCAACATGTGCCAACTCAGTTGGAATATCTCATAATCCTCCATCTTCTAGTTGAAAAATCCATTAAGACAACTTGTTTCGTCCTTAGAGAAGCTATCAGCCTTAGTAAGCCTTCCTCATCCGATTTCATCCTTCCTTTTTCACTCTACTTTCCTTCCGCAAACTTCGAGTCCAGTGCGAATTCTTGGCTTACTATCTGGCTCCACAAATCAATGACGTATCATTTTCCCTCACTTTCAATGGATAATGTGATCTTACAGTTATGGTTGGAAAATGCAATGATCAACCATTCTCTACCAAGTAGAGCATCATACCCCTACTTTTCTAGGGTGATGACTACGAAGTCTAAGAATAAATGTTCTGTTCCAACTGTTACATTTGGTACCATGAGTAGCCAAGTGGTTTTATGCCATGTTGGTTCACCCCTACCAGATGGAAGGTAGGTGGCCACAGTGTTGGCTTACCCAGAGTCTTCTAGATCTCTTCCGACAGTACATTTACTCTCGATCCTCCATCAATAATGGTGTTAATGAGTTTGATATTCATGATCTCTATCTCCGCTAAGGCAGGGATTCGTCCTATCCCAACCGTGAATAGTGTGGAATCTAGATTTGACAATTCCCTACGTCGAGCACTTCTTTTTCTGCCCTCCTCTCCCATGGTCTTGTATCTTCCTGTGTTGGTGTTGTTTTCTTCCATCCCAAAAATTGCTACACTTAGTTGGGGTAATGTTTCTAGCAGGTCTGCCACCCTCACAGGTACTATGGCATGCAACATTTGTTTTATTTTGTTGGCCTTTGATGTTGACCATATAGGATTGTTTCTTGCCTCTTGAGTTTGTCTTTGTTCCTCTTCTACTCCCAGTTGTGCTTCCTTCAACCTTTCCTTTTCAGTCTAGGGATCCAAGTATGGGGCTTTCTTTGCTTGAAGTCTGGTAATCACCATCACTTCCTTTTCTAGTTTTGTGACTTCTAGCATGTTCACTACCTTCCCTTTCAGGCACTCAGCATCTTCATGGTTCCTCGGCCTAGGCCATCGGTACAACATGCTTCCGCCACTTTGGCATTCCCAAGTAGAGTGCCACTAGTTGTTGTATCTTCTACATTTTATCATTGGGCAGCCTTTTGCGTCATACTGGATACGACTTTATGTTGTGTTATTATTGTTTTTATTATTGCTCACTTCCATTATTCTAATAGCCTACTAGGGAGGCGTTGCAAGTCATGGTTATTGGTGGTGTGGTGGGTGGGATTGCTTGTTCTATAGTTATGAGTACTTGCATACTCCTTACCTTTGAATGGATTCTTACACTTGGTCTAAAGGATAGAGGGGATTCTCACACCTAGTCTAAAGGATAGAGGGGGGGTGACTAGCAATCTCTATTGGGACTTGAAGGTTCGTCTGGTAGTAGAGCAAGGTTAGACTGAAAACATTAAGGCTTATATCAGTTGGCGAAGGTTGGTCTTGAATAGTGCTTACTCACGGTTGTCCTCGCCCAAGGATCGAAAGAATGAAAACATGCGCACACACTGAATCTAAAAGCTAAAGATATGGACTTGTTGGTTAGAGATACTTCATTCCCAATAGAAAGATGTGTATCCTATTTATTGTTCGACAAGGTTCATAAAGTGCTTGCTGATGAAGAAATGTCTTTGTCATTTCTTCCTTTTGTCAAGGCTATTTGTTGTGGTTCCACAATACACCCCCCATTTTCACCTTCACAAAATGGGAACCCCCTTTTTTCTCGTGTATCGGCTTTGTAACCAATGCCCTCCCAATAAGTCAGATGATTTCCACTCCTGAGTGTTCTCAATAGTTGGGAGGATACCTGGGTTGCTTGGTAAGGTCTTATTTTCTAGACATTTGCTTCGCCTTTTGTTTTGTATTGTCCTTTGTTTCTTCCTAAGTCCTTTTTCAAACCTGCATAGTTGTGGGGCTGTCAAGCTCTATAACCCCCTAAAGTTTGTGTTTATTCTCACAAGTGTCTTTTTCCGGACCTATATAGTTGCAAAGCTATGGAGCTACAGAACCCTATGAAGTTTGTGCTTCTTCTCGCAAGTACTTTAGACCTACGGAGTTGCAAAGCTGCAAAGCTCCATAATCCCGCAAAGTCTATGTTTCTTCTCGCAAGTCTTGTTTCGAACCTACAAAGCTGCAAAGCTCCCTAACCCCACGAAGTTCATGTTTCTTCTCACAAATCTGCAAGTCAACAACTCCAAGGTTGCCTTTTTTTGTCAGTTTCTCATCTAGTTATCAAAGTAATCAATCCAATTTTGGTCTTCTTGGGGTCAATCTATGTTTTAGAGTTGTTATACATAAGTTTAAGACAAGCTACTAACAGTCATCCTTTTGCGCAAGTAACAAAATGGCTTCATCGTGGACATATAAACTGAAGGTTGCTTCACCTAAACCGGTGCAATACAAGTTCCAAGGGAATCCTCCGGTCTCAAAATTTGTGGACGTGCATTTAGAAATCACTGACAAAGAGTTGGGGAACATTGATTGGAGTCACTTTCTAGCTCTATGCAATAAGTCGAATGAAAGGTTTGATATGCTTACTTCAATGATACTAGTAGGGTTGGTGCAAACTACTTCGCACGCCACTTCTATCCAATCCTCAAACTTGATCATAACCCTTGCCCAACACTATGTACCAAAGGAAAGGGTAGTCAAGAACATTACTAGAGACATAGACCTAGACATTTGTCCCAATATTGAGAAGGTATTCCACATCCCAACCTCTGACACTTTCTACAACATTTCATTGGAAAGTGCTCAGAAATGGTTTATCGACAACAAGGACACAACACACAGGATTGTGCAAGAGAAATACTTGATTACCCCCACTCCCCATGACAATCCTGGAAAGGTAGATATAAGCAGAGCTTATATGATTGTTGACATTAAATATTGCATAGTAATGCTAAGAAGAGTGATGGAATTGCCCGCCTCTGGCTATTTGGAGACATACATGATGCAAAGTTGGACAAAATTGATGAATGAGTTCAAAGCGTTGAGATCAAAGTAAAGACACTGATAGAGATGTTCTCCAGATCCACGATGTTAAAGAGAAGGCATCTAATAAAATGACTAAAGCAAACAACCTTTTCAAGAAGGGGACTCTAGAAATTTACAGAGATGGTGACAGATCCCAATTGTGCCAAATGGTAATGGCGGTCCAAGAATTCAAAGCCTCATTTGAGACCACTTACTCCGAGGATGACCTTTGAAGGCTATCAAGAGTGAAGAAATTTTGAACAGACTCAATCGAAAGGCTAAGGGTTATGAAGAATTATAGAAGGAAGTGTGAGTGTTTCAAAACAAAATGGAAGGAAAACGCCAAAGAATGGATATGCCCAACCCTTTTGATGTGATGAGGATTGCGGAGAGATTCGAACTAGAGTATCTAGGGATGCTCTCGGACCCATAATAGGAGATACCCACATTCTAGTTTTGCAATTTTGGACACTTAGCCAGTTTTGGCCAAGAAATTTCGGAGCTCCACAGTCCACAACTCTAAAGTCCACTCCGCAACTACATAGATCCAAAGAATTTTGAAACTCAATTTCGAATGCAGAATCTTTTCCAACGATTTCGTTTGTCGATGTGATTATGCGTTTTTCATCGTCAAATCTTGATTTGGAGGATTTTTTCGCACATTTTTGGAGGAGATGAGGTAGAGGGTAGTTAACTATGAGTTGCTAATGGAGAGATAAGGTTTTGATATTAAAAATGGCCATATTTTGAGAAGTGGAGTTCGAGCAGCATTTCGAAGGATCAATTTCAGCTAGAGCTTCATCTTCTTCTCTTCTTTACTTTTTCAATTTCTTATCATGTAATGGCCCCATGTACGTAATAAATAAATAAAAAGACTGCAGGTCGAGTAAGCATCATGTTAGGAGTTAGTTGTTTATATAATTAGATTAAAATGCATTGTTTTTCATATTTTCACCATGGGAGAAACCCTACCTCCAAAAATCACAAATTTGAGGTTAGTTCTCTATAAAAGCATGATTGTACATTTTAATATGAGCTGATGTTTTGTGTAATAAAGATATACAATTAGCGCTCATATTTTGTATGTGGTATAGCCTGCTTGAACTTCATGAATTTACGTTTATGAATGATGATAGAGCAAATTGTTTATTGCATGTAATGCTTGTTGATTTTAATAATCTAGAGTTTGTCACGATCACTGCGAATACCTCTATAGTGACAAACTAGAAAAGGAATTTCTATTAGTGCATTCATTGTAATTCTTCTCGTGCCCGCATACATCTGAGTGCCTGCACAATTCGATGAGTCGTGATACATCTTACAACCTCTAAACCTTCATTCAACGATTGCATCTGAGGAGTAACAACTGCACTGCTCTTGAATATGTGGGCTTCCTACCATTCCCTTGAAGGTTTAATTCGCAAAAGCGTTGCAACAGAGGCTCATGTCCATTTAAGTTATTTCAATTTCAGCAATTTACTTGTCTCTTGTTACCCTAAATCTCTATGCATTTTATTTTTGAATCTGGTTAATTAGGAAATTCATACTAGTTGCACATTTAAATTTGCATGCATAAAAAACAAAAATTTTAAAAATATTGGAAGTTGTTTTGTCTATTTTTAATCGGTAAAAGGCCTAAAGCCCTGATAATCTAATAAAATTACAACAAAATTTACAGTATGTCCTTGATAAGGTTACATCTTCACTTTTCTAGGATTTATTTCCTTTTTAGAAGGTTACAAAAACTGTTTCATCATGAGAACCTTCCTAGTTTATTGATTTTCATCTTCCATCTATGCTTAGAATTTTGCGCTTTTAAATTAATGTGCTTCTTTATACTAGTATGTTTGCTATATCCTGCAAAACTCAGACGCTTGGCCAAGATCATTGTTAGAAATTACAATAAATTGACATATATCAATGAAAAAGATTTAGATCACTATCTTATAAATTGATCCTTATTCCTTATAAGTTTTGGAAGAGATCAAATGCTTCCCCTCTTTTCAGTTTTAACTTGTATTTTATATTTTCCATATAACTCTTAGTGAATGTCTTTTTATCCTTATTTGTGGTTCCACCTTTGTTTTATTATTCCTGTGATTAATGTTTTTGTTGGTGTAAATAAGTATTTACTATTTACACTTTACTTAAGTTTACTTAGGTTAATGCCTTATTTTATTATTTATTTAGGTGAGGCACTTAGGAGTTTGTGTACTCTTATGAGTTGTCATGTTGAAAACACAAAAGTACGCAACTCTAATTCAGCACATGGTGAGCTACAACACTAGAGTTTGCATCATTCACTGAGTTGTCATGCTGACAACACGGTTATTCGCACTCCTAATTTAGCACATGTTGTCTACACTATTGATTTGCGTGCTACACCATTGTACGCTTATCCTCACATTATCACACTTACTTCTGTGCTTAATGGAGGATAACCCATATCTGATGGACATGTGCCTGGTTGTATGACTTATCATATTGCTGACTTCTATGCATTCTAGAAGCTCTCCAGAGGCCTTTTATATACAGGCACTCCTAGTGTACTTTCATATGGCATATTGAATGAATATATCATCATTCTGATCATACTCTCTTTGGTCTACTATTGTGCTCGTGTTTGAGTTCCTTGGTCTTGGGTGAATTTTTCCCTAAGCCAAATTCTTACATGGTATTAGAGCTCAGGGAGGTTCTCTACACATGGTCGTTCGAGACCATTCATGCTTCAGCAGCTCGACCCAAATCCGGAGTACTGCAGAACTTGGGAGTGTCTAGAGCCAGATCTAACCTCACCATTACATCTGGAACGTCGATTTGGTGAAGATCAACTATAAATTTGCCTATGTTGGGCTAAAGTTGATCGTGAGGCAAAAAAATCCTACAAATCGGAACCCAAAGGCCCCGATTTGCATTTTGGGTATGGTCATTTGCAGATCTATTTAATTAATTTTTTGAACCTATAATTTTATTTCTCTACAATTATTTTTGTCAGTATTCTCAAAAAAAAAAATTGCCCTTCGGGCAACCAGCAAAGAAAATCCTTTTTGCAGAATCGGTCTGTCAACTCCCAACTCTACGCAGAGGAAATTCCTTTGTTAATTTTCGACATCGGTTTAATTATTTCGGACTCAGACCAACAGGCCGTACAACAGAGGCCGTGCCACATTTGCAGCGAGCATATACTACAATTTCCAACAACCGCAGAATTAAATCCGGCAACAACCACTTGCCACGGCTGGCCAAACCACCTTCACTGCGGCCTTTTATTATAAGCCTCGTAGGCTTTTTCCTTTATACAACTCCGCATGAGCTTTCCCAATCAATGTGGGATCAAACTTTGTGAAAATCAACAACAAAAAAACCTAATCCGGCAACCCGCAATTTAAAATTCGGCAGCGGTCAAAAATCCTTCCCACACGAATATTCCAACATCGGCATCAAGATTCACAGCGACAGGAAAAAAAATTTGGCACTTGCTGCATTTCCTCCGCTTGCGCCACACGGCGCTTATTTAGTGGACGAATCTACATCCAGGCAACAGCAACTGCATAAGCCCACGTGGTCTGCCAATGCCACGACAGCCCCCTACGCAGTGCGTACCATCTCACACGCGTCAGACAGCTATACACGCAGATCTGACGTCACCCTGCACAATCAAACCTTCAGCCACATCACACAATGGCGCAGACAATCCATGTCATCTACCCACATAAGCCGCTACGTCAACAGCCGAGTCAACGCTTATTTGGCTGAAACACGTCAGTGAACACAAGGCAGACATGTCTTTTTTTGCCTCATGTCCATACAATCTGTACACTACATCTGTACGAATCTATACCATTGACGTCATGCTGACATCATCACATGCTTGAAGGACGTTGATGTCATCATTCCACGAGCCTAAATTTGACGTTCGTCTGACAGTTATTCCCAGCTAAATTTGAATTACTGCGACGGTTGTATGACCGTTAAATTTAACCCCATCCTTTGCTGGTGCAACCCCTCTCCAGATTGATTTTTTATTTTGCAGTCCGACTTTGGGAGGCCATATCTCAGTCATCTGGACTCCAAATCAGGTGCGATTTTTTTTGAAAGTGGGTAGAATTTCCTAAACTTTTTAGTGGTGCAACTTTTTTCTAGTGTTGGTGCACGGATTTGTCAGAATTTGCATTTTTTGGCGACTATACCTGCATAATCTTGCATTTTGCAACATTAAACACTCCGTACGAGTACATCTGGAGTCGAAAACAGGTTCCAATTTTTTTAAAAGTGCGTTATTTTTCGTCTACTTTCCAGATCTGTAGTCAAATTGTAGGGTTGTGTGGACAAAAGTGTCACTTTCAGAAATAGGGCTCTTCTTTGCTTTGTATTGCTTCAGAATTGTAGCACATTGTAAAGTTCCAGATTTGTAATCCATTAAGAAGTTGTAGCACGCAAAATCAAAAGTCAACAAAGGCCAAAATTGGCAAGTGGCCATTGTAATTGCACTACTGTTTAAGTGCCAAAAGCATCTATTTTGGGGGGGATTCTTGATTTAGTGAAAAGGGGGGGGGTGTTCTTGGTGTGTTGTTCTTTCTTTTCTGCAATTTTCTTTCATTTTTCTACATTATGGGAAATTTTAAGTTTTCAAAATTAACTCCACATAACGATGCTACATGGTCCATCAAAATGTGGTATCATTTAATGCACAATGGAGTTTCTCACTATGTAGATGGTACTCTTCCTAAACCAGGAGGTGATAATGTATCACCAAGTGATATTTCAGCATGAGTAGCAATGGATAGGAAAGCCCTAGGTGATATATGTTTGGGGGTTGATGACAAGATTATGTATCAAATTAAGAAGTCTTCTACATCCAAGGAAGCTTGGGATACCCTCAAAAACCTATATGGTAAAGTGTCTGAAGAGGATGTTTTCAAAATTGATGATGAGCTTGTCTCCTTAGATCCTAAGTCATTTGATTCTATACAGGATTTCATCATCAAGGTGAATGAACTAAGGAGAAAGCTTACTGATTGTGGGAGTTCTATCAAAGATGACAGATTGATCTATCCAATACATAACAAACTGCCATAATACCATGTGGAAACTAATAGTGACACTAGCGATAGTGCTTCAACAGATTCAAACACGTTGGGTTCTATCGATAGTTACAGCGAGAGTTCACTACATTAGTTCAGTCCACATGCATATATTGCCACAGTAATAGGTCTAGCACAGCAAGGTACATCCAGTCTTCCAGCTCCAGCTTCAATGACAGATTTGGGGGACAGTGTTGATGATCTGCCTCTTCTTCTTGATGCAGAAGCACCTTCTTCAGTTGTCACAAGGGCTCCATCCGACCCTCTTGTTCATTCTCTACATGATCGATCGTCATAGATTGAAGTGATTGTGGATACTTATGACTAGCAGTTGCAGAAGGGTTCTTCATCAGCTAGGGGGACAAACAGTTCTTTGAAACAAGTTCTTCAACCAATTGAGTAGGTTTCAGAGACATCACTTACCTATGGGATTGTTTCCACACACAGTGGAAGCGTCTCATTTGTACCCTTAGCCTTGTTTCTCCCTAAGGGGAGGAACACCATTCTGCAGTCTTGGATCAGCTTCTTCATCAGAGCAATCACTGGCAGGCATTCTTCTTTGGGGACGGAGCCTATTTTGTCTCTCTTCCTCTTCTCATTTTTCTCTTATGTATATATTGGATGTATGTTGTAATGGGGGGCTCTTGATTACTCCATCCATCCGTACATCGTATGTTTTTCATCCCTCTTTTTGGGAGAGGGTTTTACCCATGAGGTTTTCCCTCTTTCCCCCCTTTATGGGAGATTGCATATCATTATGTACATGGGTACCTAACATAGCCTAGTAGTCGGGACCCATCATGCATTGCATCCTAGATTTCTTACACTTAAGGGCATTCCCCTAAGTTGCACTTAAGGGGGGGCGTTGGTGTAAATAAGTATTTACTATTTACACTTTACTTAAGTTTACTTAGGTTAATGCATTATTTATTATTTTGCATTATTTTATTATTTATTTAGGTGAGACACTTAGGAGTTTATGTACTCTCATGAGTTGTCATGTTGACAACACAGAAGTACGCAACTCTAATTCAGCACATGGTGTTTATAACACTGGAATTTGCATCATTCACTGAATTGTCATGTTGACAACATGATATTCGCACTCCTAATTTAGCACATGTTGTCTACACCACTGATTTGCGTGTTATACCATTGTAGGCTTATCCTCACATCATCGCACTTACTTCCGTGCTTAATGGAGGACAACCCATATCTGGTGGACATTTGCCTAGTTGTATGACTTATCATGTTGCTGACTTCTATGCATTCTAGAAGCTCTCCAGAGGCCTTTATATACAGGCACTCCTAATGTACTAACATATGGCATATTGAATGAATATATCGTCATTCTAATCATACTCTCTCTTTAGTCTACTATTGTCCTTGTGTTTGAGTTCCTTGGTCTTGAGTGAATTCTGCCCTAAGCCAAATTCTTACAGTTTTTAATTTAATTATCTTATCTTACTTTATTATTACTTTCCTCATTATTTTGGTTAAATTTGTCTTTTTCAGAGATGCCTACTGTAGCATAATATTTCTATTTGTATTTGGCACAAGTGTTTTGTTTTGTCATGATTTTAAAGCCCATCCGCATATAATTTATTTTACTAAAGCTACAAGTCCTAACTGCCATGAAGATTGATTCTTAGATCACGGCCTTTTTATCCTTTATGATCAGAAGATCTTAGCTCTGCTACTTTTTTTTCATTGTTACACTATATAAGAGATCTATATCAAAACATATATTGGAACATATGATACAATTCAAATTGGAAAAAACAACCCCAACAATTTGTAATACTGATATACCTAGGGTGCAAAGTTGACATAGGCAGGTTCAACATGTATGGATGCCTCTTTTCAATACCAACTGCATACCCTATCTGACTATCTTGGAAGATAAATGTTCTCTAATTTTTTCCTTGATACTCCTTCCTTAATTCCCAATTTATCTCATGAAAATATCTGAATGGAAGCAGATATCTTTGTTGAAATTATAATCAAAGAATGGGAAACGAATCCTGCTGTGCTTTTCACCAATATCGTTTGGTCTGTTGATTACCACCTTCCCTAATTTTTTTTAAACAATTCTCTTAAGCTTCAAATTTGCTGCCCTTTGGTTCGCTGCTCTGATGAAATCACTGCTCTATTTATGAGGATATTTGCTGCTCTGATGAATTCACTGCTCTCCTATTTTTGGTATTTGATGTTATTGACGCCGCCTTCTTCTTTGGCAGGGTCAATAACAAGGGCACTGAAACGATCAAGTTTTAGTGGGAAAATGGTGGATTTACTAGCTGTGTCGTTGAGCATGAGTTAAAAATATTGGAAGTTGTTATCTTTTCTGTTGTTTTACAAGATTTCATGATCTCAAAATCATCGAACCAACAAAGGCCTCCTTGTGAATAGACACATTTATCTCCTATTGAGCTACCTAGGCAGTTGACAAACAACCTAAAGGAACCTTGGAGTTGATTTCATCAGATTTTCAAGAGAGAAATTCGTCTCGAATTTCTCTCATTGTTGTGCAAAAACAAGGCTCAACAAGTATGAATATACAGTCTCAGTGCGCCTTGAGGAAGCCTAGGTGTAGATTGGTGTGAAGCGCCCTGCAACAAGTAAATCCACATCCCTCATAGGGTCAAGTTTAGGACAGAAGTAATGAATCAGACTTAAATATGTTAGCGCTCAAATGTATTATAAACATTTCATTGCTTCTTGAATGGAATTGATTTTAGATGGTTAATAATGTTTGTTGAACATTAAAGATTAATAACCTCCTAGTTGAGGACATTGAAAGTGGTATTAGACATGATCCTGCCATCTTGCAGGGTGAAAGATGGAACAAGGAATCATTCTAGTCAATAAGAAGGAAACTAACAATGTATGTGTATGCTTCACCTCTGTTTTGTATCTTTATGCACTAATGTGTATGTTTCATGTTTTCATATATTCATACATATATTTCATATTTTCAAATATATGTACCATGTGAATTTAATTTTAATTGATCATAAGAATTTCAGAACTAATTGAATGATATGAATTTATCAATTAATACCAAAGTTGTGTAGCATAAACTATTACCAATGGAAATTTTGGATAAAAGAAGCATTGCTTTGTTGTCAGTAAATATTATGTAGCTGACAAGATGTATGTCGTCGGTAAATACTATATAGCCGACAGGCCCTTCGGGAAGGTTATTGTCATGTAGCTGACGGACCCCTTCAGGAAGGTTCTGCAGAAAGTATATATACACCCTCTGAGATCATTGTAATCATCAGAAGAAGCATAATGTAATGTCTTTGGCATATGCGAATAATAAAAAGAGTATTGTTGTTCTTTCTCTATTGTCTGTGTGTATTAATCTATTTACCCCATGCAGTAAACATTTGGCGCCATTGCCCGATGGACCTGGAACGAAGGCAGAGGAATGAAGACTAATGCTGAATCAGTTGAACAAAAATAAGAACAAGCTAAAGTAAAAAGATGAAATATGCACAGCACAAGGGAATTTAATTTTGGCACAACAGGCCAAACGCAAACGAAGGTTTCAGCAGATTGCTGACGGACACCGAAGCACTGAGGAATTGTTAGAAGAGACTCGACAGCGGTTGGATTTGGTGGAAGAAGCAAGGAAGGAATTTCTTAACCTACATACGCCTAGGGAAGAGAATCTAGACAAAAGGGGATTAACTCGCACGGCTTGGAGTGCTGAGCGAGCACGAGCGTGGAGTGAACTCTTCGTCCGAGAGACACTTCTGGAACGGACAGCTTCGCTTGATGAAAACCCTTCTTCACCAAATAGCACAACTGTTGAAAATAACAACTGTTGCAAACAGCACGGGCGTGCGGAGCAGCGCGGGTGTTCTGAACAGCACGGGTGTTCGGAACAGCGCAGGCGTGCAGAATAGCAATGTGGGTGTACATAACAGCATGGGCATACGGAACAGTGCAGGAGTTCAGAATAGCGCAGAAGTTCAAAGTAGCAACGCAGGTGTGCAGAACAGCACGGGTACGCAACAAGTACCTCCAACTCGAATAGTAATGGCTGGACCAAAGGAAAAGTTGCCAAAGTTTGATGGTGATGGAACAGTCGATCCATAACTTCTCTTCTTCCAAAGACACTTCATCATCTGACTCGGATGAGCTACTCTTCTTCTTGTCTTTTGTTTTTTGCTCACTTTCTAAGTTCATCGCACAATTGTAGGCTTCAGTGTATGATGATGGCGGCACAATATTCATATTCTGGCGTAATCCTTCAATAAACCATCATCAGGAAAAGCATAATGTAATGTCTTTGGCATATGCAAATAATAAAAGGAGTACTTTTGTTCTTTGTCTATTGTCTGTGTGCATTAATCTATTTACCCCATGCGGTAAACAAGCTTGAGGACAAGCAATTTTCGGGAGGGAAGGACTGTAATGTCCTCTTCTAGAAATAATATAATATTATAATGATCAATAAAAATATAATTTCTTTATGTAAAAATCAATGCTTAATATTTTAATTCTTCATCAATTATTAAAGTGGCACTAAAAGTTATGATCAAATTATATATCACAAACGATACTGACTCATAGGCTATCACTCCATGTTAAGTCACTAAATATTATAAATCAGCGTAGTGATCATATGTCGAGCAGGTCAAATTTACATTTTGCATAATAAAGAAGCAACAGCATTGGCTAAGAGAATTTAATAACATCGACGAAGACATACATATTCACTTGATCAAATACAATGAAACATATAATCTCATTTAGTTGACAAGGAAGATCAGAAAATAATGGTGATTAAGGATTATTAAGGATAGCATTGAGGAAGAAACTACAATGAGATAATACAAACTAAACAAGATTGTTGACTAAAGTGGTAATATCATATGATGGATAAGTTCGTCACTACAAGAAAGAATGACAATTAAAGATTATAGGAAATTAGATAATATTGTATCATAAATGCTAAAGTAGAAGTCAGCAACTAATATTGGCCAAACACATTGGAATATTGACAAAGACTATTAAATCGTTCTAAACAAAGCTATAAAATAGTTAACAAATAGTGATCCACTAACAAATAGTGATCCACCACCAATTAAGATATACGGGAAGAATAGAAGATGGTTAGTCATCGGTTAATGCTAAGAGGCAGAAGACAACCAATTAATATATAATTATGCAATAATCTATTAATAAGGAGAACTAACCAATTTACATAATACCATAACAATCAACTATGGCATGGTGCAATTATAGAAGAGACGTGTCTACTACTAGAAAGAGATGCAACCATGGGTTACCATAAAATATTTAGAGAAGTTTGATCCTGCTCCATTGGGATCATGGAAGTTTAGAGATGAAAATATTGCATTTATACTGAATGCGTCAGAGGAAGGAGGAATCAAGAATAATTATTTATTATGAATACTCTTCAAGGAAGAGATGAGAAAAAGAAATGACTCATCTACAGTATTGGAAAAATTGTGTGACAGAAAATTGTGCTATAACATATCTGTGAGTTTAATATCATAATGATCTTATAGGTTAAGAGATCCTTGTATAATCAGGCGAAAGCCTACAACATGACGGTAACTTGTAAGCATCTTACGTGGGAAGTCTTGGGCTTGAGTCTACTCGAGCTAAACACATAATAATAATTAATTACAATAAATAATTAATAATTAATTACCATAAATAATAAATAATTAATATAGGCTTCGGCCCATTACCTATCAAAAAAAAGGAGAGATCGAGAGATCCTTGTATAATCTTTTATATATATTGGTAGTAGTGAAATCAGAAATATATATATGAACTAATTTACACAACATTTATATATAATAACAAAATCAGAATTATTTATATAAATATTTATATTGATACTCAGTATATTGCTATTGAGCTAAGAAGGGAAGGTTGTGATGCTACCAAGAAGGGACTTGTATAAATCCAAGCAATGGATCTTTATCCCAAGATAGGGTAGCGATCAGCAACCCTGAGCGCCTTGCAGGCAAAGTTTCAAGAAAGGCTTAAGAGCTTGGATCAGTAAACTTTGAAGGAATCCATTGCAAGTTGGTCTCTAGGCAACTTGGACAACACCAACTCCTTCCATCAATAAGGTGAATAATAATAAGATTGGATATAAGCTAAGTTACTGATGTTGGTTCTGATGTTGATGCGGGTGCAGGGTGCTAATGCACGGATGCACAAACTTTTTTGGAAGGTGATTTTGGATGTGTTTGGGTGTGTCCATATATGTAAAAAAAAATTAATAGATATATATATATATACACACTACAATTTATGTATGCAAAGAAATGCAAGAAATATACAAAAATAAATCATTCCATAGCTTTATACTTCACCATTGATAGTTCAAATTGAAATAACAGTAATAAATAATTAGTAAATTATTCAAGTTCAAGATTCCAATGCAATTGGAATTACAAAATCAAAACATAGTTCACGATTCAATGTTGATCAATCAAGAGTCAAGACTCAAGATTCAGAAATTAAATTCAGTCAATCAGAATCATAAGGATTCTCAAAAAAAAAATCACATTCTCATCATCTCCTTCTGCTGCAAGAGTTGCAAGTTCATTTGAACCAAACATGGTTCCACGTGTGCTAGATGCATGTGCCATGATGTTATCAACGTCATCATTTGTCATTACAATAAGATCCTGAAGTGTTGCATCCAAGTTCACACATTCAAGGGCTACATCCCAAAGTTTGGTTGACCCTTCCTTGTATCCATCCTCCTTACATTACAAAAGATGCAAGTTGGTGTATATATAAACCAAATCCTTAGCTTTCTTTGAGCCCAACCGGTTGTTCTTCACAGAATGGATATAGAAGTATGTGCTCCAATTCCATTCAGCAGCAGAAGAACTTGCAACCTAGATAGTGTTCATAAGTTAAACATACAAATGAAAAGCAAATTAAAGAAAGTTAAACACTAAATTTTACAATACAATTGTTCAACAAAAATAAATGAAAACTTACTTGTGAGAGGATCTTGATTGCAAGAGGTTGTAGATTCTTAAACCACCATGTGAGCTCCCATGTTAGTTTGGAATTTTATTGCATATGGAGTAAGTTTCGATCCTGAAGCAAATAAGCCAAATTCTAGCCTCTCCTTTCAGCAAGATGGAGTAAGTTTCGATCCTGAAGCAAATAAGCCAAATTCTAGCCTCTCCTTTCAGCAAGTATGTACTCCAATTCCATTCAGCAGCAGAAGAACTTGCAACCTAGATAGTGTTCATAAGTTAAACATACAAATGAAAAGCAAATTAAAGAAAGTTAAAAACTAAATTTTACAATACAATTGTTCAACAAAAATAAATGAAAACTTACTTGTGAGAGGATCTTGATTGCAAGAGGTTGTAGATTCTTAAACCACCATGTGAGCTCCCATGTTAGTTTGGTCCTTTATTGCATATGGAGTAAATTTCGATCCTGAAGCAAATAAGCCAAATTCTAGCCTCTCCTTTTCATGCATTTCATCATCTAGAAGAGCCTTGCAAATGCATTGTATCACCCAATAGCAACTTCTTCATCCGTATATGGTGCAACTCTATCCGGGATAGAAAGTATTTCCAAGCTATAGTACCTTGGAGATAAGGCATATGCAAGGAGGTGCAATAGGGTAGTCATCTTCTCCCAACAATGATGAATGATTGCTTCCACCTTATGCACAAGGTTTCACATTCTGTGGGGTCATTCTCATGAGCTTGATTGGAAAGCTTTAACCTTTCTACCATGGTGTCCATGTCATTGTACACATCGCCCAAGCAAGGTGCATTTGTATCAAAAAAGCGTAGCATAGTCATGATAGGCTCAATGAAATCCAAAACAAATTGCACACGAGCCCACCAAGCGTCATCCAAAACCAAACCCCTAACATTCTAGGCTCTCTCTGAATTTGAAGCCTTTCATACACACCAAACCCCTAACATTCTAGGCTCTCTCTGAATTTGAAGCCTTTCATACACCCCATTTGGCTCAATGCCACTTGCACCTTCAAGAGTTGTTTCATAACAGATGCAAATCTAGTCTCAACAACCTAAGCAAGTTAACAATATGACAGTAAATATGAAGCAAAGTTATATACAAGTAATAATTTGATAATTGAATATGAATATAAAACCTATTCAAAATAAATAAATAAATGAAACTAACTAATTACAATTTTAAATTCACCTTCAACAACTCCAACTTGAAGAATGATCTGAATATGGATTGTGACATGTGGTGGTTTGTCACAAACATTTGCATCTCCTCTCCCTCTTGATATATTTGCTTCACCCAATCTATTTGGGTGCCGATTTGTTGCATGACCAAGTTGAGAGAGCGTATGGTGAATGGTGTCCAAAAAATATGGTTGTATCGAGACTCGACCAAAGTTCCTGCACCCCTACAATTTTTTGCATTATCTGTGACCACCTGGACCACATTCTCGCTGCCCACCATCTCTATTGTCTCAATGAGAATTCTAGAAATGAATTGTGAGTCCTTAACTTCTCCTTCACAATCAACCGCTCTCAAAAACATTGCCCCTTTGGGAACCATTGCAATCACATTAATCAATGGTTGATTTCTTGTATCTTTCCATCCATCAAACACAATAGTTATACCAGAAGCTTTCCAAGAAGTCCTAATTGGTTGAAGAGCTTTGTTTATAGAAATCTTTTCTTTTTGCAAAAAAGTAGTATGCACCTTTTCAAACCCAAGATTAATGTAATCAGCCGAAACTTTAAGGATGGCTGCGACCATTTCCTTCCAATACAGCAATCTTACCAAATTGAAAGGAAGACCACTAGCATAAAGACAACATGCAATTGCTTCATCAGCAAGCTCTCATGCCTCCATTTTGAATGCTTGATACAACAAGCCTCTTTTGTGGGTAATAACTTCAACTTCTTCCTCTTCTCCCAATTGTAAGAATGGATGTTTGGAGGATGCAACATTATAGGTGGGAACATTCACTTTGCTCTTCGTGAATGAAGGTTTATACAAATTTGTTTTTGATTCACTAACTAAATGATCAGCAGCTTCTTGTTCTTTTATAAATCCAGCTAATTGTGCATCGCTCATCCTTTTTCCATCTTTGCTTCCCTTGAACAATCCTATTCCTTTACCCATAGTTCAACTTCTCGTTCTCAGCCACTTCTCGGCGAGGCCAAGAAAAAATTTCTCGGCAAATATCAGAGAGAAATCAGCAACTCCTCGAGAAAATATCGGGAATTTAAAAAATGACTTTAATTTAATTAAAAATGCATTTTTTTCACAAAATTCAATAAATAGATGCATGCATTGAGTCGGTAAATGAGTAAACAAACCAAACAAGCTGATCTAGATATATATAAATGCAATAAGTAACAAAATTGCATCCTCATGTGGAATGTCGATGTAGTAAACAAGCTACAAATAGTAAATACCAAATTGTCTTTGTCAAAATATAAGCAAATACAAATGTCAAGTTCAATTTGAAACTAGTCTACATCTTCCTCTTCCCCATCCCAGTAGTTCTAGTAAAAACTATGGGAGGGGGAGGGGGTCTAGCAGCTCTAGTTGTAGCAGTTGTTTGTGGTGGTGCTAGTGTTGGCCCTGGCAAGGACTCCTTATCATCCTCATCCTCACTCTCACTGTGCTCACTGTCACTGTCCTCAGACTCCTCATTCTCACTGCCCTCCTCCGGAATGTCGTCTAGTCCCATTGCAAAACCACCCTCCTCCATAGCCTTCCTCTCCAACTCATATATTTCATCCTCAAAGAACAGTGAAGGCTGCTCCTGTGCTGTCCAATCACCAAAAGGATCTATGTCATCCAGATCAAGTGGCTTAGTTGCTGCTACCAGTACCTTTCTTATGCGCAACTTGAGGTTATAATGCACAAAGACAAGGTCATTTAGGCATTTTTATGCCAACTTGTTCCTCTTCTTTGTGTGAATAGATTCAAACAAGCTCCAATTACGCTCACAACTAGATGAGCTACAAGGCTGACATAAGATGCAAAGAGCAAGCTTTTGCAGATTTGGGACATTACCACCCCAATTTCGCCACCAAGCATCTGCAAGATAAATATTAAAGAGTTAGAAAGCAAGATGAGGACAAGTTTTTGTAGCTTATTTATCTACTTAACATGCATGTGAGAGACTCGAAATTCCAAATATTGTACCTGGTGTTTGAGTTTGTCTGCATCTCTTTGCCAAGGCTAAGGAAAATAGTTTGCCCGTTGCATTTTGATACACTTCCATCTTGGCCACAATGAGGTCTCTCACCGCAATGTCGGGTACCATCCTCTACATGCATTTACTAAAGCCCTCCATGACCTCTCCATTGGGATCCGCATATGATGGAGAGAAGCGGTAACAAGGGTTGAAGAAATACCCTACTGCATGAATGGGTTGGTGGAGCTGATTGCTCCATCTCCTATCAATAATATCCCATAAGGGCTGAAATTTTAGGCTCTCTCCCCTGTACTTATTTCTTACAGCCTCTTTCACCCTATCCATGGCCTCATAAAGGGACCCCATTGGGGTTTGTTCCCCATCTACCAAGCAGAGAACTCTAACCAAGGGCTTCACCACCTACAATTGAAAAGTAGAAAACAATTATTAATCAGAGAGTAGGGTTATAAAATAATAATGAAAGACTTGATTAATAAGTACAGAAAAAAAAATGAAAGACTTAATTAATAAGCACAGAAAAAAAATCAAATTTTGAAGTTTCCAACTCACATCCACAATTTCTGAAGCTCGCTCAAAAAACTGGATGTCAAACACAATGTGTGCAACACTCTGCCCATCAACCTTCTTTGAATAACTTGACTGTAGCCATTTTGGACACACAAACATCTACCTCAAAGGATTCAGATGTTTAAGAACACTTTGCAATGTTAAAAAAATCGTCGCAAATCTTGTGACCGCGGGTCTAACCAACTCCTCATCTTTGGTGTAGTCTCTCATCAAGCGAAGGACCCAAGGGTGATTGTAGATATATTTTGTTATTGTCCTTGCTTCCTCTACAACTAGTTTCACCCAATCCAATTTCCCTATATCCTCCAAAAGGTGAATAACATGCGCTGCACAAGGAGACGAAAAGAGTGTGTTATGCTTTTCTCGTAAGATCCTACCCGCCGCCACATATGCCGCTACATTGTCGGTTATGATTTGCACCACATTTTCAGCCCCAACCTCTATCACAATATTCTCTAGCATTCGAGCTAAAGTCTCAGCTATCTTTATCTTGTCCAAGGCATCCAAGGATTTAAGAAAGACTACTTGATCGTTGCAAGAAACTAAAAAGTTGATGATGGTACGATTTCTTCCATCCGTCCATCCATCTGAAAGTATGGTGCAGCCATACTATTTCCATTCTAACCTTTGCTCTTCAACCAAATCTTTACCCCTACAAATAGCATCTTTCAACAATCTACAAGCACGAAATAAAAAATGAAATTCACTTTAAGTACACAAGTTTGATTAAGAAAAATTACTTTCAACAAAAACAAGTAAATTGTAAAACTGTAAAAGTATTGAAGTTTGAAACAAGTGAATTACCTCCCATTCAAGGCTGCAGGAGTAGGTGGTTTGTAGCCCTTTCCTACTACTATACAACCAGTCACAAAATTCAGAAAATATGGACTTCCTGCAACATTGAAAGAAAGCTTGTTAAAAAAACCAAAAATCAGCACATTGAATGTCAAGTTACGTTTCTATGCACAAAATAACCATCAATAGAAGAGTTTTGCGATCTACTAGACCCAACAGATGTGGAAGTTGACCCTGAGAACCCGCCACAAGTAGGTGTGTTTCGTACGTGGATCCTTGGGCCACGAAAAGAGCCCACTATCCCCTCAACTGCTTCTTCTTCTTCATCAAGGGTGGCTGGATAGCTAGTCACATGACACAACCCACATCATCTCATTATGAATCATGATAAATTGATAATTGTTTTAGCACAAGCATTAGTCGTGATTAGAAAATAATAAATGATTGTTAAAAGGAAACATACTTTGCGATTCATAAATGGCTGCCCTCATGACCAATTTTGCCATTTCGCTTTTCAACTTCTCTTCTTGGGCACTAAGCAAAGCAATCATCTCCCTTTTTATTTCCTCCGTAGTCACATCACAAATCCTTGTGTCACGCTTTTCTATACCAGCAAGGTGGTACTTCAAACGAGATATGCCTCCACGGATTTGTCTTTCACATTTCATGCATATGACACTATTATACTCTGCTCCTTCAAAGGCATATTTCCATGCACTCTAGCCCCTTTAGGGCGCATGCTTATGAATCCATATGGACATGCTACGGGACCACTGGAAGATGCTGCAGCTGACCCAGATGCAAAGGAAACCATACTTGCTGGAAAATCAGAGAATAAAACAAAAAATGTATCAGCCTTAAAGTTTTGAAATTATTGAGAAAAAGTTGATAGTTTTTGGGAAAATTGCAAAAAGATGGTGTTAGGTCTTTGTCATGACTCATTCACTCTAAAACTGTAGTCATAAAATGTATTAGAGAACATTACAAATGCAAGATATGCAAGTATGATGCAGGATATGCAAGTATGGGAAGACAAAAAAAAGCTCAACTCAAAAGAAAAAAAATTGAGAAACTTACTTGTGGATCCGGATTTGCTTGGAAAGAACTTCGAATCTGCTGGAAATCGCTACAAATCACTGCCAAACACCTAAGTGCTACTCTAAAACCCTTCTCCTCCACCCAAGATGCCAAACACAGCAAATGAAACAATGAAATTGTGTTTTTAAAAGCACAAGTATGTACTGGACGTCACCTGCGAGAAAATAGTAAGTTATCGCACGAATTTGGCGATATATCGCCATCTTCTTGCCAACTTCTCACAGCGATAAGTTCAACTTCTCGGGGCCCTAAAGTGGTGATAAAAACTAGAGTTTTCTCGCCACCAAAAACTTCTTGCGAGAAGTAGACTTATCGGCAATAAAACGGCAAGATTTTTATCTATGCCTTTACCAATAGATCCCATAAATGAGCTTTGACTTGAGAAAAGAGTTGTTGAATGGTTTACTACAAGGTCACCGGGAGAAGGGGAGACTTGGAGGTCTCCGGTACTAGTACTAGTACCAGTATGGCAATTTTACAAAAATAGGAGACGGGGGTACTTGGAGACGGCAATTATTTTTAAATAGTTAAAAGAGTCTAATGCTAAATACAAAATTTGAAAATAGTAATAATGTAAAACTAAAAGACTAAAGTAAATAATAATAGTAATGTTACATTAATATAGAGTCAAATATCTCATTGGTCTTAATTTTTGTATTAAAAACATTAAAATGAGGGCTAAAATATATAAAATTATTTAATATTATGTCTTACATTTATATTTTATCAGGAGACTTCGGGAAGACTTCACTTTTTGGATAAGGAGACTGGGAGACTTCAAGAGACTTCGTCATGAAGTCTCGATCTCTGAGACGCAACTTTTAGGGGGGAGACGGGTCTCCCTGTAACCATGGTTTACTATGACATACATTGCATTTCCAAATGTATGACCCACCTCCTGAAACCTATGATAATCTTGTGGTATGTCTCCATAATGGAGATGCTACATCAATATTGAAGTTATCACTTGTTCACCTTGCCCTACTGCTGAACTTTGACTACCAATAGTGGTCATTCTTTGTAATGATCCTTAATCAAGTTCTCTGGATTTTAGATTTTTATCCTTACTTTGGCAACCTCTCCTCAATTGTCATTTTCATTAAAACATTCTGCTAATGCCCTTAATGTTCTCTCACATGGAAAATTATATATCTTGCAGTTTAATCAAGTTCTCTGGATTTTAGATTTTTATCCTTACTTTGGCAGCCTCTCCTCAATTGTCATTTTCATTAAAACATTCTGCTAATGCCCTTAATGTTCTCTCACATGGAAAATTATATATCTTGCAGTTTGAAAAGTCGCATCTTTTCATTCTCAAAAGATATTTTACTTTATATAAGAGTATTAATTAATATTATTTTATTAAGAGAGGATATTTAATATTATTTAATATCTCATTTACTATTTTAAATAGGATTTATTTCATATATCTCATTTTATTTTATTATTTATTAATTTAAAAAGTATATTATTATTTATATTATATCTAGATATAATATAGTTAATTTCATAATAATAAATTTTATTTTATTTTATTTTATTATTATTTGATATTTATAGGTTAATATCAATTATTACCTTGATTAATATCATTTATTTATTAACAATACTAATAAGTTATTTTAATATAATATTTCTATTTTAAATTATATTTTTATTGTATATACTAATTAGGGCTCATGACATTCTTGCACAAGCCAAACAATGAATCTAATAAGAAAATAAAAAAATTAAATTAGAAATTTTAAATAAACTATGAACATCAAACATACAAGTGCAATAACACGATACAGAAATACTAAAAAATGATAGCTAAACTTATGGTGCTTAGCTGATGGTAAAAATCTCAACACAATCCAATCCCAAAGCTAAGCATCATAACTCTCATGGATTGTGGAAATCTGATCTCCTTGATAGCTAAACTTGTTCCTTCATTTCTTTTTTTTTTAAATAATAATAATAAGAAAAAACTTGAATAAAATCTTCCAAAACTTGAAAAAAATCATCACGACCTTGCTTTCAAAATGCCAAAATGAGGACCAAATGAGAAGAGAGCCCAATTGCAAACAAAATGAGAAGAATGAGCAATAGATGACCTATTTTAGGGCCGTTTTAGGGTTTTGGGGCAAAAAGGAGCAAAAATATAATTTAAAAAGTCAATTTAAAAGATATTTTTGAAGTCACTTAAGTGACTTGGCATTGAAAGTCACCGGTGCTCTCCAGATGTGCCCAGATATTGTTTGGGTTCTCTCTGAATGCTCTCGGATGCATCTTGCGTGCATCCACAAGTGTTTGGCAAGCTTCCTGTGCGAATCAGTGCAGCATCCAAATGCATCCGAGCATACTAACACACCAGAACCAGCATCCAGCGATTTCATGGACGCACCGGTATCTTAGGATATAAGAGTAAATCCTCACAAGATAGGGAAATTCCAAGATGGGTAAGGATATATATCTCCAATGCATTGAGGGAAAATCTCGAGATGGATACAAACATACAGTCCTGATGCCTTGAGGTAGCCTACTTGTAGATTGGTGTCAAGCGCCCTGTGACAAGTAAATCCACATCCCTTGTAGGGTTGAGTTTACGACAGAGGTAATAAACCAGACTTGACTATGTTAACTCTCAAATGTATTATAAACTATTCATTGTTTCTTGAATGGAATTGATTTATATGGTTAGTAATGTTTGTTAAACATTGATAATTGATAACCTCGTAGTTGGGGACATTACAAAAAATAATCATGTTTAGCAGTTCAGACAATCTTCAATGATGAGTATATTTTACCCACTAACCAAAAATGCAAAGAGGTCGATTGTACCAAAAAGAAAGCATACAAAATGAGTGTAATATAGCGAAAGTAGTGAGCATTAGAAAAGGCTCAGTGATCTCCATTTTGGTAAAGAAGCAAAATATCGCATACACAAAACAAACAGAGTACTGATCACCTGAAGTCGGATATACTCACCATGGCCAATGATAAAAACTGCACAGCTGGGAGTAGAAGAGAACAGTAGTCGCCTCCCTTGACGTTGCATTGTGTTTCTTCAGGCAGACTATACAGCAGACACCTCAGCGACCACCACTTCAAACTCAAACCCTCAAAATCCTACGACTTTCTCATCAATGGTTTCTACTGCAATCGAAGCAAGGGGCCAAAAAATGTAGAGCCAAGGTCATGCATTGCATGCCATGGTTCGGTGCCTCTATTTTCCCAACATGGCAAACTTTGTGAGCGCATGTAAGAGCATAATCTGGAAGCTTAGCAACCAGCCCTACATTCAATGTTTTCTAGATGCCAAGGCCGGGCCCAGCTTCCTTGTCACCTCTTTTCACCATGTCCCAAAACTAGGCCATTAAGATGACAAGGAGCTCGTCTCTGAATAAGGGCCTCTGCATTTCATCAGCATGATTGTCAACTATGGCAGTTACAGAAATTTCCTGCACTTGCACTTGAAGATATGGGCGAACAAGAGTTCAGCAGCAAGGCCATTGTCAGGTGGAACGACAACAAGGAGAGGTTACGGATGAGTCTCCAATGGCTCCCTTCTGTCTTGCCGGAGAAGTGTGCAATATGTGATGTGGTTAAAGAAGGAAGTGCGGATTTATGAGCAATTTACAAACCAAAAAGAAAATTCCAGAGCACGCTTGGGAAATATCGAAAGCAGGTGGTAGCATTAGTGTAAGATGTTGGCGGCTGAGATACTCTCAGTGGTCATCCACCGCATACAACGGCCTATTTACAAACGTTTTTTCTTCTCAATTGTTCCCGGTTCTGCCATGAGAGGGTCGGGTTGTTTTGATGGTCTTGATGTACAGGGTAGGAAGTAGACCACCGATTTCGACCTGCCATTATGTGGAAGCTTACCGTGCTTCACAGGGCATGGCTAATAAGCTTGACTCAAAAACTATGCAGTTGAATCGTTAAGCGTTTAAGATAATATATAATCCTCCTCCTTGTCAGTTAAGTTGTATATTGCACATATTTTGTATCCCTTGTGTTTTGAATTCGTTGCTTAGCTCGTGCAAGCTCACTCTTGGCAATGAAAAACAACCATGCATATGACCAAGCCCCAGAAAAAAACAGTCTCCACGAAGATTGCAAACGCTGGACAAAAAAAATTACAATACGCTTGTCTCTATATGCATTATCGCAAAACAGTTACCATTGTGCCTGCAGACTCTAGCATTTTGCCCATTTCAGAACCCAAAAAGAACTAAAAAATTCCGTTGAGATGGAAAACACCAGAAAAATAGTGAGCACCTGTATAGAGGACAAATTGGGGTGATGTCCTAAACATCTAGCGAGTTCTCCACCATCTTCTAGCAGGCTATGTCTGCTCATTAATGCACTTTTAGGGACTTTTAATATCAATTCCCCTTTCTGAACATCCCGAGCTGCAGCCAGCCCTCTCCTGCCATATAAATTTATACAACAAAGACAGGCGTCTATCAGTGAATCCAACATCTTTCTGCTTTAAAGCCGCAATTGGGTGATTTGGATTGTCATAACTTACCCACCAGCATTGGGAAAATTGGAAAGGAAAAGAGAAGAGCCCAAGCAGGAGGTGTTTTTAGGTCCATCTGAGATGCCAATTGCAGCTGCCCATCTCAGAAATGTTTCTGCTTGGGCGTAAGAAGCCATGATCAAGCAAATTGATTCTTCAATCTCAACCACCGCCAGATCACTCAGAATATCGTTACACTGTCGGTGTACCAGTATTTGAGGGCTAATCTATTTTCAAGACTAAAACTGCTGTACCAGTACATCATGGCTAATGTTTCAACTTACGATTGATGATTTGAATAGAAAATATTAGTTAGACCAATGAGTTATAATTATTTTTGGAGCTTCAACTTTTTAATTAAAAGTTTATTAATTATAACATATGTTTTTTAAAAGTCAAAATATTATATTTTAGAATTATGTTGGCCCGCAACAATTTTAGTCAAGAAGGAAAATGTTTTCCTCAAAGTGGAATTGGGTCTAAATTCAAAACTAAGGTGGTGGGAAATAAGTTTGTGCGGTCCAAAAGCCTATCACATATTTATTGTTCATTAATTGTTCATTGATGCTATCTTTATCTACAACATTCTCTTATGCAAAAAGTATGCTTGTTTGTATTCAACCTAGAAAGTAAGCACTCTGCTCATTTCTAAGTTCATGCAAAAGTGTAGGAAAATGTGGTTGCCCAAGTTCAAAGACCAAAAATATCAGGCGGCTAGGTATAAATCTCATGTTTATGTATTGCTTTGGCCCAGAAGCTTTTCCTCTTTTTTTTTGTACTTTGTGAGTTTTGAATGCTATATTGTTTCATCCATTTTATATCTGTGTGACAACTTGTGTGTATTATATTTCATGAATTGGATTTTATCTGAAGAAGAAAAAAATTAGGAATTTTGTATTTTCAAAGGACCTTCAACTAAGAAGGTTGAGGATTTTGTTAATCTTGTTTTAAAAAGCAACCTTTGTATATTAGAGCAAGTTGTAGTTGACCAAGCATCAAAAGCAAAGGTGTAAACAATTGAAAAGCAACATCACATTCGTAAGTAGTCGAAAAACTCGTTACTCATCCTGTCTTGAGAATAATTTCACTTACTATAGATCTTTGAACCAATATTTTTCTTAAACAAATAACATTTGACTAATCTTGGAGCTCATCTTCTAGTTGTGTGATTTGCATAGGAACAGCACCAATGACAAGGGGAAATCCATCTAAATTTTCCAAGACTTGAGTTTTTCTTTTAATTTTCAAAGGTAAGCTCTTCATCTCTTCATTTTTGCATTTTGCCCAATTTATTTTTGTCTAAGATGGAACCACTCTGCTCGCAGCCCTAATATAGCATTATCTCATATTATTGTAGTATTTCTTTTTCTTTTATTTATAACACCATTTTCATCCCATATTTCCATTCAAAAGAAGCCCTTAGTTAGTCTACAAATGTTTGAAGCCCACACTCCTCAATCATTATCCAAAACTTTGTGAAGCTTTTGTCCATTTGCTCTTTGTGGACCTATAAATTGTTTATTTCCTCGTCTATTTTCATCCACAGATTATGTTGTTGTTGCAACAATTATTATTTCCCCCAAAACCCTATAAATGCCAAAAAGTTCTTCTATTTTATAATTCTATGAATGTCTTACCCAAATAAATTATGGGCACTTTGTTTTACATTTATTATAAACTATTGATGATTCCAAAGTTTTGGTGAATAGTGAAGTCATGTTATTGATAAGCTAGAGTTAAATGTGCACATGTTTCTAGTGTTGCATTGTAAAGCTTAACTACTTATCTAAAAACATGGATATAGAAAAAGGTATAATAAATAATTTGTTTATGCATGTCCACATTTGTCAAGAGTATGTGTATTCAAGGTGTTGCATACAATGGAGACCCTTAGTTGAACTATAAAAATAGAGGAAAAATGCATGTAAAAATCTTGATTGGAAAGATTGTGTTAACACTAAACAAATCTTAAGGTGAAAATTTTTGTATTGACCATTTGACTTGGCTAAATGATTGAGATGGGTTGTTGCTATTCACAACCCAGTAGTTTAGAGCCTTAAAAATTTTAGACTTTGACATCCATAAATGGACCTCTAGCTAACTAAGGTCTCATAGCTCTCTCATTAAAATTAAAAAAGAGAAAGGAAAATTAGGATCTTCCAAAAAGGAAAATACAAATTTGTATTCACCTTAAGTTTGCAAGAACCATTGATATAAGCTCACAGTTGGTAAAAATGCATAAATGAAAGCAAGAATCAAAAAAGTGGGTCGGCAATAAAACCTTTAGCAAATATTCTATTTTAGGATGTACCTTCATTTTACTCCTAAAACAATGAACATCAATATGTCCATTCTACTCGTTTCAATATCAAAACTATAAAATTATCAAAGTTGGTTAGCATGCATGATAAGTAGAATGTAACGTCCGCAATTTTTAATAAAATATTTAATTATATTAATTAATTAAATGGTCCTAAATCAAATAATATCACAAGGACTTATTTAATTAATTAATTTAATTAATAAATGGGTTCACTCTTTATTTTATTTTGTCGTAACTTGTCAACATGTCAACATTTTTGTAATCGTTTGGGAAGTTTCCCTAAAGCCCTTTATAAGGTCATCTTGTAGGTTGTTTTAGGTGTGTGATTTTGATTGTTTCTTTGTATTTTTGAGTTCCTATTAGAGTTTTGGATTGCTCGCCATTTTGGAAGTGGAAGATCTTCCCTACTTGGCTATTTCAATTTTGGTGTGATTCAACCCTCACCGTATTTCGCCACCTATAATACTTTGCTTGGATGTGGAAAATCATAGCACCATCTTTGTATGTGAGAATTAATTGGATGTTATCTATATTCAATATCTATTCATGTTTGGCATTTATTTAATGGATTCAGTGTGCTAATATTATTTGCATTTAAGTTTGTATTCTCTTTTCAATCTCCATGCAATACCTCCCTCCATCTATCATACTACCTCCCTTTGTACTTCAGCCTCACTACATGTAAATGTGTCTCTCACCACACATTGCACAGTGCACACCACACGCTTAGCAACAACACACTGCACAAACACCACACCACACATTGTACGCCTGGCAACAACATATCATGTGAACACCACACCACACACTGTGTCCCTCATCACATGTCGCACATCGCATGCTACACAAACACCACATATCACACGCCTGGCAATAATACATTGTACAAACACCACACCATACATCTCATGATAGAAGAAACCTCTAGATATAAATTACCTTCAGGCATAAATCACCTCCGAACATATATCACCTCTAGACATAAATCACATTTGAATAAAAGCCACCTTTCGACAGAAGACACCTTCAGACATAAATTACCTCCAGACATAAATCACCTCTAGATAGAGATTGCCTCCAGACAAAAATCACCCTCGGATAGGAAATACCTTCGGACAGAATCACCCTCAAATAGAAACACCTTTGGACAGAGATCACCTTCGGATACAAATCACCTTTGAAACATTACAATGGTATCAGAGCAAGTGATCTTGCCAGCCTATCAGGTATTGAGTTCAAATCATGGTGTTGAGTGATGCATTGGTTGAGACATTGAAGAAAATCAAGCAAGATAGGTTCATTGGTGGATGGGATTGAGATACATCTCTAAAGGATTATATAGAATTGTGAATGAAATATCCGACATCTCAGTGCAATAAAATTTTCAACAATGGTCTAAAGCAGGAGGTTGATAAGTGGCTACAAGATGAAGTCATACAATCGTAAGAGGAAAATGAAGAGTCACATGAGGATTCACAAGAATTTGTTTATATGCCTACAAGTGGAAAGCACCCAAAACTTTAAGATGATGAAAATGGTGAAGAAGATTCACGCACTAATTTCATCAAACCAACACTTGTGGATCAACTTGATAAAAATTTGGGCCCTATTGGTGATCCTAAAAAGGAGTAAGCTCTACCAACAATTGTTCAAATCCATGGAGATGCTATAAATGATTCCTTGCAAAAGAAACCATAATTGGTTGAATATGGAGTTTATCCTTTGGTTGTGCCCATTTTCAAGGCACTATCAAGCACAAAGGTTGTGTTTATTGTCAAGGCTATGTGTTTGTCACTAAAGCTATGTCCATCTTCCTTGTCATGTCAATCACCAAGGTTGTATATCTATCACTATTATTGTGTTTGTTGTTGTTTCCATCATCATCACCATAGTTATGTCCATTGTTGTTGTCATATCTGTGTTTGTCGCCATCATTGTGTCCATCACTGTCATTGTGTCTATCACCATCACTATGTCCATCACTGTCACCATGTCCATCACCATTGTCGTGTTAGTCACCATCACCAAGTCTATGTTAGTCATTGTAGTTATGTTTATCAACATGTCTATTGTCAAGTTTGTGTCTATCATTGTCAGTATGTTTGTTGTCATCACTGTGTCCGTCGTTGATTTTATGTTCATCACCATCATTGTCTCTATCATCGTCATCAAGCATGTCTTTCATTGTCGAGTCTATGTCCATCATTATCGTCAAGTCTATGTTTGTCATCATTGAGTTTGTGTACATCATCATCGTTGTGTCCATTGTTGCCATTGTGGCTATGTTTGTTGCTGTCATCGTGGATGTAGTTATGTCCATCATTGTCATGGTTGTCTCTATTGTCATTGTGTTTTCATCATTGTGGATAGGTCCATTACAGTGGCTACTTATGTCATGATGTACATCGCTAAGGAGATGTGCATTGTTGAGGCTCTCTTTGTTGAGGTATTCATGGCCAAGATTCCCTTTGCCAAGTTACTCTTTATTGAGGCTTCCTCTGACAAGGCACCCTTCACCACTCCTGTTACTAAGGCACTCATGACTGAGGACCCCTTCATAAACATACTCTTGACCAAGGCTCCCTTCCTTGAGTTACTCTTCATCAAGGTTTTACCTATTGGGAATATTATACAAGATTTATCCATAGGACATTTCCAGTAAAGAGTATAATAGTGATCACTATTCATGGTCATGTTAGTGGCTAAGTTTGTGCTAGCATCAGTGTTTGTGCCTATGACCATACCCAAAGTAATTTTTGAAGATGACAACATAAATGATTTTATTGATTAGTATCATTGGCATTATAGTGAAGAGTACCACAATGTTTATATCAAAGTGGCACAATGAAAGTTGGATGACTGTGTGTTGCAACAGAGGTTTAATGTCAACTCACACACTCTACTTGTGTATTTGATTTGGGATGTAGGAATTGATGATGTGGGTTGGATAGTGAATTGCTTAAGGACAAGCAATCTTTTGGTGGCAAGAATTTATAATGTCCCCAATTTTCTATAAAATATTTAATTAGGTTAATTAATTAAATGGTCCTAAAAATCAAATAATATCACAAGGACTTATTTAATTGATTGATTTAATTAATAAAGGGGCTCACTCTTTGTTTTATTTTGTCATGACTTGTGGGCATGTCAACTTTTTTGTAATCCTTCAGGAAGTTTCCCTGAAGCCCTTTATAAGGTCATCTTGTAGGTTGTTTTAGGTATGTGATTTGGATTATTTCTTTGTATTTACGAATTCGTGTTGGAGTTCTAGATTGTTCATCATTTCAAAAGTGGAAGATCTTCCCTACCTAGCTATTTTAGTTTCAATTGGATTCAACCCTCGCCCTATTCTGTCACTTATAATACTTTTCTTGGATTTGGCAAATCGGAGCATCATCTTTGTATGCAAATATTAATTGGAGGTTATGCGTATTCGATATATATTCATGTTTGGCATTTATTTGATGGATTCGGTGTTATAATATTATTTACAATTGAGTTTGTATTCTCTTTCCAATCTTCATGCAACATCTCCCTCCATCTTTTGTACTACCTCCCTTCGTACTCCACCCGCACTACATGCTAGACATTACACACCACATGCCTAGCAACAACACACCACATAAACACCAAGTTGCACACTACACACCTAGAAACAACACACTATACAAATACCACACCTCACATTGTATGTCCCTCACTACACACCACACACTGCACACTACATGAACACCACATATCATACACCTAGCAACAACACTCCACACAAACACCACACTATAGAAGACACCTTTAGACATAAATTACCTCCAGACATAAATCACCTCTAGATAGAGATCACCTCCGAATAGAAATCACGTTTAAAAAAAAGTCACCTCCAAACATAAGACATCTCTAGACATAAGTTACCTCCAAGCAAAAATCACTTGCGAATAAAGATTGCCTCCAGACAAAAATCATCTCTGGATAGAAAACACCTTTGAATAGAATCAACCTCAAATAGAAACACCTCTAGACAAAGATAACCTTCAAATAGAGATCGCCTTTGAAACATTATGTAGATAAATATAATTGTATTGATTAAGTACAACATGATCAATAGGTACTTATCTTCAAAGGAAACATTGATCAAAATGAAAAACATATGAGAATTCAATCAGTTAAACACAACCAAAAATAGATAGATATACGAAAGGAATTTAACATTAGAGAATAAAAGATTTTTAAATCTCCAAATAAAGAAACCTAAAATGTTGTTGAATTATTCTTATTTTTTCACAATACAATATGAAACAAAAACCAATATTTTTTACATAGCAAACTAAAGAGACTAGAGGCATGAATAACACACAATAAAAATAAATTTCTTAGTTATAAATTATTGTTATCCCATACCATAATTTCTTAAATGAGAATACCTATATGCTATCGGTAGAAGGAAAGTTTCCTCATACATCTAGGTGAATTTTACATAATGCCTTCAAAATCAACAAGTACACAAGTGCCAGGATCTAGTTGTTTGTACACCTCAATCTCCTCCTCGAATAAAAAATAAATGTGCTTGCTTTATAAATTACAGAAAAAATTATGTATAATATATTCTAGGGTAAATTTTATTACCCATGGCATGTAAGAAGTTCTACTTCAAACCTACATATTCATCAAATATAATTACATCTCAGTCTATTATTCTTACCACCTATATAAGTTAACTTGGGAAAGGAAAAAAAACTTTGTTAAAAGCATTAAGTTTCGTAACTCGAGAATACCCATGGCCACCAAACAACAAGTTTCTTGGATAGTGCTTTTGTCCATGTGTCATTTACCAATGCAATCCCACTGACAAGTGGTATACCCTATAAAATTTTAAAATTGATATTAACAATAACATGTTTCTTAGCATATTTTAAAATGTAATGTTAGCCATATAGAGTTACACAAAATATGGAACGAAAAAATAATCATTTTGGAGTAGTCTAAATGCCACTATAGTACTTTTGGTGACCATGAAGAAAATATTAAAGCTATTAAATTAGGTCTTGAATGTTGTTATTAACACACATCAATCTAGTGTTATAAGTCAATAGTTTTACTGATATGACATGCCTAGGATACATATATTAAAGTCAAAGATGTATGCACAATTTTGATGACAATTGAAGACTAACAACTATCAATCTAGTGAAAGTAAGTTACTGGTGCACTTTTAAATATGTCTAGGCATTCTTATACAACCTTCACTAATTGGTAATAATCAAAGAAGCCACAAAGACATGGGCAATACTTGAATATGCACAAATGGCTTAGTTTTTTCAAAATAATTTAAAAGAAATATTTTCATGATGTTTCCTCTTAGAAGCAACAATGTTCAATTTATGTTGTTAATTTTTCACTTTAAGACAATATGCTTTCTAGAAATCAGAATTCATTGAAAACCTCTTCTGCCTATTTGGTTCAACTTTCAAGTCTTATGTATTGTCTTGGATGAAAAGTAGAAGTCAAGCTCCTCTAGTTGATATGAATATCATTAGAAGTTTATTCTAACAAGAAAAAAATATGTCAGAGTCAAATTTGTAAATCTTAGACATAAAGTCTCCAACTACACACTTTCTGTTTGCAAAAAAATAGATACAATTTATCAATTTCAAAAGCAATAGACTCCACTCATAAGAGACACACAACTTGTTGCAAACACTACAAGATGAGGTAATTTTCAGCAATATTGAACACATTGTCTAAATGAAAAATTAAAGTGTCATGAAAATTAATAAAGTCCTTAAAAATTCAACTTGCATTTCATTATTTATAGCTTTTTTTTTTCAAAACAATTTTTTTATTTTAAAAATGGTATGATTATTTTCTCTTAGAAGCAACAACACTCAATTTATGTTGTTAATTGTCACTATAAGACAATACGCTTCCTAGAAATCTATAGTGCATGTTAATTTTAGTTCTGTAAATAGCAATAAACATATGTTTCATCATGTCAATATTGTTTTTATAAGTTTACTATTCAATCCATTTCATTAAAATTATCCAAGGCAAAAATGAATGCCAACAATTATTCAATTTTTTCCTTTTTACAAAGAAAAATTCTTAAGGGGTGGAAATGAGTTTCGAACACTCTTCCTTAATGTATCAAATGTCATCCTAAAGGTAGAAGTCGGGCCCTTCTAGTTAAAATGAATAGCATTAGAAGTCTATTCACACAAGAAAAAATGTGCGAGAGTCTTAGGGACCATCGGTAAAGTTAATTTGTAAATCTTAGATAGATAGTCACTACATATTTTTCAATGCAAGCAGCGATAAGGCCACATATCACCATGCTAGTAGCAGTTTCATTAAGTCAATGCAATATATTTATAATGCATTATTATGAATTTAAATATTGACCATATGATTTATTTTAGATAGAAGGTCTTAGATCTAGTAAAAAAATGCAGCAACAATGTAGAATCATAACATAGTAGCAGTATTATAAAATATTAAAATGATATTTTTGGAGCACCAACAAGACATATATCATGATAGTAGTATAATAAAAATTAGGTCAAACATATTCTCTTCACTATTTCCATGCATACAGTTAATCTATTTTCTAATAATCAATATAATTTTTAGTTGTATGTCACTAACTATACATTTTCCTTTTGCAAAACACCATTGCAAACACCACAAGACAAGGTAAGTTGTCAACTCCCTACTCACATGAACTTATTTGTTATTTCTTGGGCTAATTGTTGTAGTTTTTTGAATATAATAATGAAGCTCTCTATCACTAACTACACATTTTCCTTTTGCAAGAAACAAATACCATTTGTCAATTTCAAAGTAAATATACTACATCCATAAGAGACCCACAATATGTTGCAAATACCTCAAGCCAAGTTAAGCTATCAATTCCCTGCTAATTTGAACTTATCTATTATTTTATGGCCTAAAAAATATTTAGTTTGCTAAGTATAGTAGTGATATTTTCATTCTTGCAACATAGACAAGCTAGCTCAAAAAAGTGATGGCAAAAAGTAAAGCTAAAATACAAAACATTGAAAATGTAGATGCAGAAAAATATAGAAACAAAAACAAAATTTTTACTTCTAACATCGACAATGTACTCAAGCAAGAAGGGTTGTGCACAGTTCATTTACATATAATATTTGAGATTGTTTATTTGATTCATTAGAGCTCTTTCTGAAGAATCACTATACATCAACTAACCTTCATAGAGGAACTATCCAACATTCCTTGGCTAGCCTCCAAAGACATGAAGCAAATGCAATTGATTCTTACAACCATGAATTGCACATGCATTGACAATGTTAGCAATTTTGCAGGTACCACATTTTGACAAGAAAATAACTACATGTTTAATCAAGTCAAATAAAATAGGTAAAATGGCTAGTTTAATTAGATACTTTCAATATATTTGCAAAATATTGTTTTGTAACTCATGCACTACCAAATGCTTCTTTCCAGATTGAAAAAACCATAAATAAATTGTGGTTCACAAAGCTTCTTTTGCAGTTTGAAATAATTGTTCATAAAACTATTTAGGAAGTTGCATCAAGTGTTTAGCTTCTAGACTATTTATATATTAGATGTCATATACATGTATCTATCAAGTTTGCAAGTTTCAATATTGTGTATGGAGGAACTTCAAAATTTTCATGTACATTTCTCTAATAAAACTTATTCCTGGACTTTAGGAAGATAAATTACCATCTAGACAATGTAAATATCTAATGTCAAAAGGAATTACTGACTCTAGTCAATATATGCAACATCTATGTTAGTTGTTGTGTCTTAAACTATGTAAGTTCTAGTGTTTAGTTCATACTAGATTGTGTTGTACAACTTTACTATGAATTCCACTAAATGCCATGTTCACTATTTTTCTCACTTAATCAATCGACATTGGCTAGACTTTAATTAAACACAGATTTACAAATTCAACAACCACCCACATATGGTAGGAACTATGATGCATCATGTCTTTTGATTTTTTTTTGTTTTTTAGAGTGAAAAGAATGAATAAATTATTTTATTTTTATTTTTTAGATATATCTTTCCATTTTTTATTAAATAAATATTTTGACATCAAATCATTTGTGTAGATAATTGTAACATCATTCTTATATTATTGCAGGTGCGTAATCTATTTCAAAATAAACATTTTTTTTCTATTTATGCATATAATATACATTTATTTCAAAAATTATTTACTTCTCAAATTTCTCAATTTTTCATCTTGTAGATGTTATAAAAAAATCATTTATTCATTCTAAAATTTAAGTTTTTCTATTTCATTGGATACTATGCAACTTAGTCCTCCCCAACCTGATAAGAATATTCCAACTCTCCTAATACTAGCTTATATTCTTTTGATCAAAGCCTTCATAATTTTATTTTTTGAGATAGACTCTTGTATGATCATGAACTAAAAGATTAGAATTACAGAACGAAGCATTAAAAATCAAAAGGAATGTTCACGTGTAAAAATAAATTAGTATAATATCTTAATATATTTATCTACAATATAAATTGTTTAAGAGTTATTTTATTAAGTAATAAAATTTCTTAAGAATTATTTTGTAAAAAAGAATACATGTGGATTGTACATTTTAAATAGGAGTACTTTTGAAAAAAAAAATTGTGTTTTTTATCCTTGTTCAACAAGTTTCCAAAAAAAAGAACTTTTTAAGTATCATTAAGAAATGAGAAAGATATCACAATATTAGCGAGACAATGGTAAATTGTCATTTTAATAAAAATGATGTACCAAGAGTAGAAATGGTGAAAGTAGGGGAAGAGGAATGAAGAAAAGTAGGCAACATAAAAGGTAAGAACTAGGAAGATTTCCAAGACTAGGAGTATAATGCTCCCACCAGGGAATCCAAGAGGACAACTCGATAAACAAGGAAATGTATTTTTTTGTTTAAATAGAGAATAAAATTGTAAGATTACAATTACATATTACATGCCCTTAACCAAGACATAATACAATATACAAAACATTAAAACTAATATTAATCAGATAACAAGGTCATCTTAGGTTCCCCAATGTTGCTACTTGCAACACATAACATATATGAATAAGTGTTAATGAACAATGATAGCAATTTGAACTAGTTTTGAAAAAATCATACAATTGAAGGTAACATTTAGTCCAATGGTAATAAACATGTCAAATATATTTATCCACTTCCATTACTACATTACTTAAAATCATTGATACATGTCTACATTAACAATTGCAATCATCTCCTTAAGGGGAATACATCAAATATATATCATGATGCAAAGAATTAGTAATGTCCACCTGACCATAAGATAAAGAATATGCAAAACCACCCAATACTATTAAAAAATAAAAAATTAGTACCATAATTCAGTGCATTGAGTTTACGAGTTGGACATTTATGTCATGCCAAACACAACGCTAATTACATGTTCTCTTCAGTGTTATGTTTTATTGTCGAGTTTTGCACCATATATTGCATTGAAAAAGTTACACAAGCAATAACAACTAGAATAATGCCTCCTTTAACGTTTGGAATAATATTGAGAATAGCATTGGGAATAGTGTCTAAATGAGTGCCTAATTTGTCTTCTAGTTTTGCTTCCACATCTACTCTCCTTTTTTCTTCTAGTTTTCTCGCAATTGTGCTTAATATTTTGCTTTTGGTATGACATTGAAAATAACTTATTTTTTGGCTTCTTGATTGATGTTAGGGATTACTTCGTGATGTCATTTTTTGCTTCTATTATGATGTCCTTTGTTTCTTCCAATTTTTATTTTTCTTCTTGTGTTTCTTCTAGGATTGCTTTTGGTTTTGCTTCCAGCTTTGCTTCCATTTTTGTATCCAAATTTTCTTCTAATTTCACTTGATTTTGCTTCTAATTTTGTTTCCAATGTTGCTTGTTGGATCTAGCTTTGCTTCCATATTTATGTCTTATATTGCTTCTAATATGACTTATATTATTTCATTTTTTGTTGCTTCTAAAATTACTTCCATTATTACTTCTTTGTTTGCTACCTAAATTCCTTTCTAGACAACACCAAGTTTTCTTCACAAGATTGCTTTTTGTTAGCTTCTATTTTGGCTTTCATTTTTTGCTTATTTTTCCTTTTAAAAGTGTTTCTTGTTTTGCTTATATTTATTAATTAAATTTATTTTATTTCAATTTAATTAGTTAAATATGTCGTGCTTCTTAAACAACTTACATGATTTTAAAGTAAGTCATACCACATGTGAAATATTTTATAAGATAACATTTATTAATTATTTTTTAAGAAATAGACATCCACAAAAATTAACAACATCATAATACTCATTAAATCTCTATAATAATAAAATGTACAACAATATCTAGAGTATATATAAAATAAGAAGATGATTATTATAACATAATCACCATCTTTAATTAAAACAATCGAGTCAAATATCTATAATTCATTTGAATTTGATTCTCAATGTTCATTTTGAGCAATAAATTAATTGTTGGAATTATTTTAGAATAACTGAGAGGGAGGGAGGGGGGTGAATCAGTTATTCAAGGTCCAAATGTACAAAATAAAACTTTTCACAATTCAGTGAACCCATATGACATCCTTAACCATGCATGCATTCATTGTGTATTAATAAAAACTGATGTGTTACTGTAACATTAACATGTAGAAGTATAAAGCATAAAACACAACACATCCATCAATACACTTGACACAATGATTTAACATGGAAACCCAATTTGGAAAAAACCACCAGTAACATGCTACTCCTTTTTCACTCTTCTGAAGTGATGCCCTATTAAAGGCCAACCCTGTTAAAGGTTACAACACACACTATTAAATGTGACCCAATTAAGGGATTTCAATCAGCCTGTTATAAGTTAGCCTTGTTAGAGGACTTTAGGCCATTCACTTGGAATGCCACCCTGTTAAAAGATTTTCCAATGACTGTTAAGTCAACCTTTCTCCAAAGGAGAAAGTAACACTAGAGCTTTTGATCAGATACAACTAACAACCTTACTTGCAGATTACAAATCATTATTCAATGCTCAACTATGCTTGGCTCCAATATTTGTAGCTCTGATAGCTTGTTCACCCATCAAGCATTCATCCTCTTCAAGCCTTCTTGCTTAGTTTGCCATTGCAAACTTCTTTCCTTGGGTCACTTGATGAAGCAAACCTCTTCCTTCTCCTTGTCAAATTTTTTCATCCAAAACTCTCTAACCTCTTTTCTTCATGACCAAACATCCCTACATATAGGAAATTAGAACTCTTTTCTTGCTCATTATCCATCTCAAAAATTAGGGTTTTTGATGGATTAGGTAGGATACAATGTATCTACCCCATATCTTGTCTTTTCTAGAAACTTCTCCTAGAATCCATTTGAATTCACCTTCAAAATGGTTTACATAAGATTCTATGCCTCTAGCTCATTAACCTTATCTTCCTTCTGATTCACAAGTTCCAAGAGAACAAACTTGTCAGCTTTTATTTGGCGAATCTTTGATCTTTTTCATAATGCAGCAGCTCGGCATTATGATTTTACTGATGCTCGACACATACTGTGTTGCTCAGCATCTATTGTAAAATCACTCGGCATCTACTATCTTGCTTGGCACTTACTAACTTGCTCGACATCCAGTAGAAATTGCTTTCTCTCGGCTCCAACTAACTTTTTGCTTGGCTTGCACTAACTTTGCTTGGCACCTTCTATCAACTTGGTCAAGCTTGGCAAATGAACTTTGTCCAGCCTTATTCTTTTGAACTTTCTAAGTGTAGTGTGAGGCCTCATCCCGACCCATTATAGCATAGACTTTTTATTTCATTTTGACATTTGAGACTTTGATATTTTGATAGCTACTCAAGACTTAGTAGGACAGTGGATTGTTTTATCTATTGATTTTGATACTACAGTAGTATGTTACATTATGATATGCACTAAGAACCTGTTATTGTGTATAAAATGATCAAACACATATGGATGCAGTTTTATGACATGGTACTATTAGATTTTGATGCGATGCGAAATGTTAATTTGATTATGATGATTTATGATTGTAGATAAAAGTTAATTTGATTATGATGCTTTATGAGATGAATGATTATGATATGCAGATAAATGTAATTTGATAATGATGACTTATGATATGCAGATTTTGATATTTTAACATTTTGAATGGAATAATTGAAATGACTAGGAAAGGAAAATTTATTTGAATTATGTTAATGTGGATTTCATAAAATTTGAATTATGCATTTATGATATACATGTTATATGACCTCCTTGGACTACTGATGCTCAAGTTTGATGTGCAGGAAACTGGAACCATGGAATTTCTTGAGGGAAACAAGTTCCAAACCTATGGGAACATAGTTTAACCAAGGCAAATCTTTGGAAGATTCAAAGCCTCGTTGTGAAAGTATTTTGTTTCGTAATGTAAATTTGTTTATATGAGGAAATGGTTAATCATAATTTAGATGCATTAAGGACATTCATGGTGAAGTGTAATGTATTTTATTGTGTCACTTGACACTTGTATTTGTCTATGTGTTGATGACATGTCACCTAGAGTGTTGATCACAAGGTCACTTAATCTTAGTCCTTTTCTTTTCTTCCAATTAATGTTTAAGTATACCCACTTGGGAGAGAGTGTTAGGATGGGTCACCATCATGTTGATTTTCGAATTCAAACTTGTCAAGGATTTTAAGGGGCCTAAATGGGATCATAAAGTATCATTTTATTGAAAATAAGCCACCCTAATGGTAGTATAACATGTTAGGGACCTAAATTCAACCATTTTAGTGATTAGCTAACTTAGGGGACCCCTTAAAGAATGCACTCTTGAACCAATTCGAAATTTGGGGGTTTCCCATGAGTGTACCTTCACCATCCCACTTGGTCAACTTTCTTATTTTGAAGGGGCAACAATGTGAGGAAGAGGAGGCTTGATGTTCCTACTAAAAAAGGGTTAGTAGAGAGTCTTTTTAGTGGAGAGGTGACAAATTAGTGGGTTGTTCACCCACTCTCTAAGTTTAGAGACAGTTAGATTTTGGAGGGAGATTAAGGGAGCTCCACTACAACTATCATTACCCTAGCTTGGACCAAGGTTCGTGTTTTCAAACTATGCTTCACTTTCTTTTCTTCTTTCTTTTAGTATGGAAAAATGAATTTGCAAGTGTGAAGGATTTGTCAATGGAGTATGCATTGCATTGTGAATATTGCATTATAGACTTTGGCATCGTGTTGTGGAAATGTGATTGTGCTATGTGCTCTTGAAGATTTTCCTTTAGTTTTGTTCTCTTCTTGATCTTCTTGTTTGAATATGAGTTTGAATGTATTCATGGGTGTGAAGGCTTCACTCACCCTTTGGAGGGAAGAGAAGCCTTGGGTAAAGGGCATAGTTGGGCTCAACATTGTAGTTGAGAGAGTTACCTCATGATGAGGGATTTGCTTTATTTCATGGAGTATGGGCTCCATTGAAGCCATGTACCTTTGTTATTTTGGGAGATATAAGGGGTTTGTGTGAGTAAGGAGAAGATGTTTATAATGGCCTTGAGAGGCGAAATTGCAATGGCAAGTGTGATGTTTATGTTTGGTTATGTCATCCCCTCTTTGAAGAGCCCACCTTCATGCAATGTGAGATGATTCCAATGGTGGATCATTGTGCAAGCCATGGGAGAGAGTTGTTTTGTGTTTTTTGTAGTGTTCATGCAATGGCAAGTGACAGATGTGTGTAACTCATTTGGTTCTTGTTTCCCCTACTTGGTGGGTGGCTTCATAGAAGCCTAGGATGGGAGGTGAGCCTCCATAGTTCCTAGTTTGTGTGCATGTGTAGGTTTTGTGGAAATGGATTCCTTGAAGATGTTAAGGTTTCTCCCTTGACAATGTTGAAAAAAATATCAAATGTGTAAAGAGAGACCCATGTCTTATGTCATCTTAAATGTATTGTGTTCTTCAAGTTCCATTGTGATTTCATTTCTATGTAAAAGAGTATTGTCATCATAATTTATTGTTTGAAAAATTGAAAGGAAAGATTTAGTGATGGTATATACTTTACTTGTAAGAAAATATCTATTGTGAAATTTGATGTAATATGATGAAATTATGTAATAAGAGCCATCTTCTTATCCTATTTGTAAATCATTTGGTGGAAAAGTTTCATAAATGATATGTGAAAGAATATCATTAGTTGGTCAAATTCAAAATATATGTGTTGCATTGAAAAGTTATATGATGTGCATTTCATAGCTTAGAAGAAAATTATCTTCTTTGATAATTCATTGCATATGTATAATCATTTATTCATTTTTTTTTTCAAAGTTTAAACAAATTTGCTAAGAAGACAATACCATCCTATCAACAAATATATTCACTTAGAATTTTATGATGGAATAGGCAAACACCAAAAAAATTTAGCTTAAGACAAGTAAGAACTTAGACCAAATTTAAGTTAGACTTGGTGTAAGTCCACATTTCCTCTTTGGAAAATGTATGAGGAATGGAAAAAATAACCTTCCCCTATTACAGTACCTTGAAATATTTAGGAGAATATACTTAGAATCTTGTCAAAAATAAATAAATAAAGTAATCACCTTATGAGAAATAGAAAACAAAATGTATAATGTTAATCAAATGAGATCCTAAGGACTTAACTAGACTCCTAGACTTATGTCCACTCACCCTAATAAGTACTAAACATTCCATCACTAATAGAGTCACGTGAATTAAGGATGTGTCTCACAAATATGCTACACTAAATATAAGAAATCAAAATTTAAAAAAAAAAACATTTAAATTAAAGTCTAACAATGAATGTACAAAACTTACACCATAACCAACTAATGGAAGACATCCTTCACATTATTTTCAAACCATTTTCCCAAACAAAAAGTGATAAAAGAAAAAAATGTGGTCCCCCCTAGGTGAGTTGACAAGGCCTAACCTTGGGCTCACACAAAGGTAGTAATCATGATGTGACATGACCTCGTCATTTCTCCTAGGTGACCAACAAGATGGGACAAGTGTAAATTTAAATTTAGACTTTACTTTTCCCCCACCACACCTAGAAGGAAGACTCCATATGTATGCAAAGAAGGGAGAAGTGTTTTGGAGTTTGAGACATGACCCATGTCAAGACTATGACATATTGGGATCAATGCCACCTAAACCTTTGTGTTGGAAAAAGAAGCTAAGTCCAAATATTTGGCTTGACCCTTGGTGTTGAGGGTGAAGTTAGGAATATATGCCCCTAGGCTTAGAAGAGAGTACGCTTGGGTGAAGAAAAAGGGGCCAAAATAATATTTCAAAATTGGGACATGTGTAGATATGTTAGGTGATGTTAGGATATATTTAGTAATTTTTTTTTTTTGTAGTGGGGCCTCATGTGGGAATGTTGATTAGGAGGCTAGTTAGTATATTATTTGGTATATGATATTTGTGGGGGGGCTAATAAAGTAACTTTGGAGGATTGTGTGATGTTTGTATAAGGCATGTGTTAATACAAATTAACAAGGAAGTTAAGAAATTAGGTTGGAGATTTGATAGGATAGTTAGTAGGTCATGGGGGAGGGGAGGTAGTTAAGTAGTTCATTAAAGTAAATTTATTTTAATTTCTTGTTATTCCATGTGATGTGTAGAGGAAGAAATGGGTTTTGGTTATTAGGTAAGTTTTATTTTGTTTAAGCAAGATTAGAAGAGTGTTAGGGGTATAAAAAGAAATTGGATTATATTAAATTCAAGAAATTTAGATTATGTTTTGAGACTAATAAAGATAAAATAAGTAATTTATGATGCTAAAAAAGTTTCTTCAAATGTTTAGGGCTAGTCATTTTGGTGACATGTGTTAGTGATTAGAACAAAAAGAAAAGGAAAGAAAACAAAATTTAGGATATGAGTGGTATGAGTTGGAGAAACATTGGTGTTGAACCTAAGCAAATTAAAAAGTTATATTTAGGAGTTAATGAACTAATTACATATATTATTAAAGGGAATAATCAATAATATGTTTCATTAATTGGGATTACTATGATACATTTAAATCAATTATAAAGTGCCTATGTTATGGATTAATTGTATCATGGTGAATAAACATTGGAATATAGGATTAATTTAGCAATAATTAGGTAACTAAATTATATATATAGGAATCATTGGACGGATAAGTATATGTACTAAATTTGGTCAGTTCTAGATGATGTTTCTTTATTAATTCGAGCAATAAACCATGAATCCTAGTTAAGGGTAACTAGTGATAATTGATATTAGAAGCATAATTCTCCATGGGAACTCTATATATACCCTATCTATTAAATCATAATAGAATGACTTTCAGATAGAGAAAAATAAAAGTTTGATGAATAGTAATTTATGGATAGTGAATAAATGATAAACAATTCAAAATACCATGCTGTAAAACATCTTCACCTATATTAATTGCATCGATGCAATACTAGCTACTATGTCATACCTAATAGTTCGATAGAACTTTCAAACATGTAAAGTTCAATTCATAATACCTCTAGTTTACCTTGTAAAAGAAAGAAAAAAATTGGTTGTGTTTCGCCTCATAAATTTAGGGCATGACATGTAGCCAATCATTTTGTAATCCTCAAAGCAGATCATCAATACATTATGTTATCACTGTCTTAACTAATTCTTGCACTTCAATACATAATCATAACTCAACCTTTCCTCTAGGTACTTTTGTTACATCTTGTTGATCAAAATGTCCTCATCAATCAACTAAGTGATAGTGCTTGAAACATATAAGAAATTGTCTTACCAACATATAGCAGATTTGACATCAGTGACAAAATAATGATTGAAAACACAGTCTTTTTTTAGCAATCTTTCTACTCAAATGATATTTTCAATCATATATCAATAATCTCCCTCTTTGGCATCGATGGTAAACCAAATTGATCAACCAGTCAAGCAAATGATAAACATCTTGTTCTATCAAACTAATTAGGTTAAAACAGTAAGGCAATAACAAAAAGAAAAACTTGTGAATAAAACTTCTCCCTCTATCAACAACTCCTTAAGTTACAAAATATAACTCAAAACTTCTTCCATGGATCAACAAAATATCTAAATATCTCCCTCTTTTGTTTTCTACTTTTTTCCTCTTTCTTTCTTTCAATCTTTTGATCTTCTAATGATGTACTCTTCTTCTTTCTTGTCCATGTAACAAGTCTTCTGCCTAATAAAAATGCTCCTCCACTGGTGCTTTTCCTTTCATCAATATTTCCAACCCAATCAACATAAGTGTAGGCTTTTAGTTCAAAATTTTCATTCTTCTTATAGTATAAACCATACTATTCCGTTCCTTTCAAGTATCTCATTATTCTTTTCACAGCCATCAAATGGTTCTCTCTAGGGTTAGTAGAGAATCTAGCAACTATCCCCATAGCTAATACAATATTAGGTCTATTGTGTACTACATATTGCAATTTTCCAATCATGGATCTGTATAATGTTTGATTGATCTTAGCTGAAACATCACTCTTTGATAGCTTGAGTGTTGTTACGATAGGTGTACTTACTAGTTTTGAATCCTCAAGTCCAAATGTCTTCAATATCTCCTTGACATATTTTAACTGAGTGATATATACACCATACTTCATTTGATAGCCTTGTAATCCCACAAAGAATTTGATCTCACCAAACATTGACATTTCAAACTCTTGCTTTAACTGATTTGCAAAATCTTTACACAATGCATCTTGTCCTCCAAATATGATGTCATCAACAAATGCTTCAGATAACAATTTACCTTTTTCTTTATCTATCTTCATGTACAAATTGTTGTTATTATGTCCTTTCAAATCTAATCTTAACAAGATAAGTATGAAGTCTCTCATACCATGCTCTTGGTGCTTATTTTAATCCATATAGGGCTTTGCGTAATCTACATACCATGTTCTTATTATTTTTATCAACAAATCCTTCTAGTTGTTCTATGTAGACCTCTTCTTTTAATATGCCATTCATAAATGAAAACTTAACATCCATCTAATAAACTTTGAAACCTTTATATGCTACATAAGCAAGCAAAATTCTGACTCCTTCCATTCTTGCAATAGGAGCAAATGTTTCACCATAGTCAATTCCTTCTTCTTGTGGATACCCTTTGCAAACTAGTCTTGATTTGTTTCTTGTCACTTCATCATTCTCATCTAGCTTGTTCCTGAATACCCATTTTGTGCTAATCACATTCTTGTCTTCTATTCTAGGAACTAGGCTCCAAGGCTTGTTCTTTTATATCTGTTGAATTTCCTCTTCCATAGCATTGTACTAGTCATCATCTCCCAATGTATCTCTCACTATCTTAGGTTCCTTCATGCTTAACAAACATGATTCACCTCTCAACCTATTTCTTGTCATTGGCTTTGCATCTTTGTCTCCAATGATTTGACCTGTAGGATGATGTCTTTTAACATATTTGGATAGTCTAGGCTTAGTTCTTGTGGCTGCATTTTGTCTCTCAGCTTCAGTATCACTATGTGCATCTCTATCAAGTGTTTCAACATCTCTTTCATGTGCGCTAATCTTAGAGTCAGATTGTGCATTTTCCTCATTCTACAACTTGGCATCTGAATGCAGCTCGACATTCATAGAATGTGACTCGATAGTTGTTGAAATTTGGTGTTGGCTTGTTGCATGATTTGTAGCATCTTCTTCAATAAGCATTCCTTCATAATAGTATACAAATGTCTTGTAATCTTCTGGTTCTTTTGTAGGTTTAGCCTCATGTGCTTCTGTAAACTCATCAAAATTCACATTTGCACTTTCCACAATTTTTTTAGTATTAGTACTTAAACACTTATAAGCTTTACTTCTTGTGGAGTAACAAAGGAATATACCTTCTTCGCTCTTTGTATCAAACTTTCCACTCCTAACATCTTTAAAAATATGCATTTGCTTCCAAATACCTTAAAAGATTTCACATTAGGTGGATGACCATACCATAGTTCAAAAGGTGTTGAGTGAGTACCTTTCTTTACTTGTACATGGTTCAAGGTGTATACAAAAGTACTTACAGTTTCTCTCCAGTATTTTAGAACAACATTTTTCTCCATCATGAGTGTTTTGGCACAGTCCATTGCGGACCTATTTCTTCTTTCAACAATTCCATTTTGTGGAGGGGTCCTAGGTGCTGATGTCTATCTCTTGATTCCTCTATCATTGCAAAACATCTCAAACTTATGTGAAGTGAATTCACCTCCTTTGTCTGATCTCAAACATTTCAAATTCTTGCTTGTTTCTTTTTCAACTCTTGCCAAGTACCATTTAAACATTTGAAAAGCATTTGATTTTTGTTTTAGAAACATGACTATCATCATTCTAGAGTAATCATTAACAAGTAGCATTATATACCTATCTCCTTTGTAGCTTTGCACTTCAATAGGTCCACACAAGTCTGTATGAATAATTTCAAGTATTTCCTTAAAGGTATGAGCTTTACTTTGTCATCTTTCCTAGTTGACATTGTTTGGACATTATATTTTCTAGTTTCTTTAACTTAGGCAAACCTCTAACTATTTTCATGTTGTTGATACTAATTAGATTATCAAAGTTAACATGACAGTCTTTTGTGCCAAAGCTATACATCATCAAATTTTTCAATAAGACAAGTAGCATCTTCTATATCCAAATAGAATAGATTAATCCTAGTTAGATCACCTTTTCCAATAAAGTTTCCATTTGTATCATATATCTTGACTGATTTATTTTCAAACTCAACTTTGCACCCCAAATTATTCAATTGTGACACACTTAACAAGTTATAATTTAATCCTTCAACATAATAAGCATTGTCACATGAAATCTTGTCTGTGAGGTTGATAGAACCTTTTCCTTTTATTAAACATGGTGCATCATTACCAAATCTTACACTATTTCCATCATAATAGATTAAGGTAATGAACTTAGTTTTGTCTCCAATCATGTGATGTGAGCATCCACTATCAATGATCCATTTGTCATTCTTGTTCACACAAGTCATAAGTGCAGTAGCCTCATCATCATCTGGTTCATCCTTCATTGCAACATGTACCAATTCATCATCATTTTCATTAGAGTCATGTTCATCAATAATGTAGTATGACTTCTTGCTTTTATCTCTGTAGTCTCTTCCATCATCTTCTCTTTTGTTTTTGTGCGTGTTCCCTTCTCTGAATTTCTTCTTCTATGTACATCTTGCTGCAATATGGCCAACTTCATTGCAATTAAAACAAATGATAGGCAGCTTACCTTTGAACTTGCCTTTACCTCTATGAAATCTTCTTTCCAGTAATGCCTCCAATTGTTCAATTTCTTCCTCATCTATACTACTATCATTGGATGCATACTTTATCTTTCTTTTCTTCTTCTTTGGCTCTACCTCCTTAGAATCCTTTAGTAACAATTTTGCTTTGAAAGTTCATTCAATACTCTCTAGTCTGTAGTTGTCAAAATTAGATAACTCAAAAGTAGTGAGTCTTCCTACCAAACCTTCAAGGGTAAGATCATTTCCTGGCATACTCTTTAGTCTGTAGTTTTCAAAATTAGATAACTCAAAAGCAGTGAGTCTTCCTACCAAACCTTCAAGGGTTGGATTGTAGACACTCTAATGACATATATAGGAAAAAATGTTCTCAAGACTTTACTTAGCACAATATCATCATCTATTTTACTAGTTGCACCTTTTATTGCACTAACAACTTCTTTTTATTCTAGCAACATATTGAGCAATGTTTTCACCTTCTTCCATTCTCATGTCATCAAACTTACCTCTAAGGCTCTCTGACTTGGCTCTTTGAACATTTTTGTCTCCTCCATAGATGGTGTCTAGGGCATCCCACATCTACTTTGCACTTTTAAGGTCTTTGATATCATCAAACTCAATGTAGCTTAGGGTAGAGGCAATCTCCAACATAGCCTAATTGTGCTCTTTCTTTTTCTTCAAATATTCACCAGTTAGGGCTCCTACTGGATCAACATGTGCTACTAAAATGCAAGATTGTGCATAATCTCCAAGTCCTCCAAGGTGTAGCTTCATCAAACTTTGCCATGCAGGAAAGTTATCTCTATTTAGCTTGGGTACCTCTCTTTTTGACATCTTGATTTTTATGATTTTAGTACCTTAAAACTAATCCTCTTAAGCAACTATGCTCTGACACCAATTGTTGGAATTCTTTTACAATAACTCGGGGGAGGAGGGGTGAATCAGTTATTCAAGGTCCAGATGTACAAAATAAAACTTTTCACAATTCAGTGAACACATATGACATCCTTAACCATGCATGCATTCATTGTGTGTTAATCAAAACCGATATGTTACTGTAACATTAACATGTAGAAGTATAAAGCATAAAACACAACACATCCATTAGTACACTTGACACAATGATTTAACGTGGAAACCCAATTTGGGAAAAACCACCAGTAACATGCTACTCCTTTTTCATTCTTCTGAAGTGATGCCTTATTAAAGGCCAACCCTGTTAAAGGTCACAACACACACTGTTAAATGTGACCCGATTAAGGGATTCCAATCACCTTATTAAAAGTGAGCCTTGTTAAAGGACTTTAGGCCATTCACTTGGAATGTCACCCTATTAAAGGATTTTCTAATGACTATTAAGTCAACCTTTCTCCAAAAGATTTACCCTAATCTTATATAATTGTTAGAAAGTAACAATAGAGCTTTTGATTTGATACAATGACAATCTTACTTGTAGATTATAGATCACTATTTAGTGCTAAATTCTACTTGGCTTCCAATCTTTGCAACTCTAACAACTTTTTCACCCTTCAAGCATTATCCTCTTCAAGCCTTCTTGCTTAGTTCGCCATTGCAGACTTCTTTCCTTGGGTCACTTGATGAAACAAAACCTCTTCCTTCTCCTTGTCAGATTTTTGCATCCAAAACTCTCTAATCTCTTTTATTCATGACCAAACATCCCTACATATAGGAAATTAGAACTCTTTTCCCTCTTATTATCCATCTCAAAAATTAGGGATTTCAATGGATTAGGTAGGATACAATGTATCTACCCCATATCTTGTCTTTTCTAGAAACTTCTCCTAGAATCCTTTTGAATTCACCTTCAAATTGGTTTACATAAGATTCTATGCCTCTATCTCATCAATCTTATCTTCCTCTTGATTCACAAGTTCCAAGAGAACAAACTTGTCGACTTTTATTTGGCAAATCTTCGATCTTTTTCATTATGCAGTAGCTAGGCATTATCAATTTACTAATGCTCGGCACATACTGTCTTACTCAACATCTATTGTAAAATCACTTGTCATCTACTATCTTGCTTGACACCTACTAAATTACTTGGCATCCACTAGAAATTTCTTTCAGTTAGCTCCAACTAACTTTTTGCTCAGCTTGCACTAACTTTGCTCGGCACCTTCTATCAACTTGGTCAAGCTTGGCAAATGAACTTTGTCCAACCTTATTCTTCCAATCTTTCTAAGTGTAGCCAATCATTTTGTAATCCTCAAAGTAGATCATCAATACATTGTGTTATCATTGTCTTAACTGATTCTTGTACTTCAATACATAATCATAACTCAACCTTTCCTCTAGGTACTTTTGTTACATCTTGTTGATCAAAACCTCCTCATTAATTGACTAAGTGACAGTGCTTGAAACATACAAGCAATTGTCTCACCACCATATAGCAGGTTCGACATCGGTGACAAAACAATGATTGAAAACACACAGTCTTCTTTCAGCAATCTTTCTACTCAAATGATCTTTTCAATCATATATCAACATTAATATCATCATACATAAAAATATCCATTATAAAATCATTGACCACTTTCAATATATAAATTGAAAAGTCAATATTGATAAGATCATAATCATATATAACTAAAATAAGTGAAATTCAAAAATGTCAATAGATCAATAAAATCCCAAAATGATACACGTCCAACATTCAACGTAAGTCAAAATGATACATGTACAAATGATATAAGTAAAAATGATAAATTATATAACTCAAAATCATACAAGTCAAGATAATACATGGAAAAAAGATACATGTTGAAATGATACAAAATAATAATATCAGGCTTTAGGCCATAGAAATGATACACAAGATGCTAACCTTGGAAAGAGACATCATAACTATATCAATAAATATGATCACAAATTTCACTAGCTACTATCAACAACTATTATTACCAGTTTTCTCTTCCAAGTCAAATAGGTAGAGTTGAGATACAATGTGTACCCAAAGGTAAAAGGTATATTTTGATTAACTATTATTACTAAAATCAAATGCTAATAAAATATGTTTTATGTATTTATTTTACAATAAAAAACTATACAATTATTTACATCAAAAGTTGTTTGTGTTATTTAAAAATAGTAACATACAAATCCCACACAAGTCGTGGGACTAATGAGAAAGATAAATTATAAAAGTAAAACATGTATAAGAGAGTGAAGTGAAACTAAAGAGATGGGACACATCATTGTCTAGAATGATGAATCCCATAATTAAGTAGCATCCTCAATTTCATCCAACAACTCCAAGTGCCTTGTCATCCAAAGAAATTTGTAGGGAGGGAGAAAGAATAGATGTATCATGATCATCATTTTGAATATTCTAAGTGGATATCATACACATTGTAGCATGTGGGGTTAAATTATATAGCCCAACATTCTAGATAAAATGAAAATGAATAGAACACTAATAAATAGCTACAAGATATACAAAACAAAGGTCATATTATAGGATGAGTGTGTTGCTATAAGGAAACAACTTATAGCTTCAAGAATAGAGATGAGTCAAAATAATAGTAGGTAAGGAGGTCATCAATGTTAATATCAAATTCAATATTATTATAAAGGTTAAATAAATAAAAACTAATAATCAAGATAGAATACAACATTCAAAATCAAGGTATGCGACTTTCATAACAATCATTTCAAATACAACATTCCTAAGCATCTAGTAAAAAAAAGTAAGTACTCCACTATCAAGGGGTTATTTTTGTTGATGTACTTAATTAAGTATACTTACCGTTTACATAAGTTTACTTAGGATAATGCATGTTTATATTTTTTGTCATGTAGACATAGGAGTTTGCATTTCATTTTAGTATATAGTAGAGGATAAATCTATTTGAGGTGGAGTTAGTTGTTATCTCATACCTCTTTATGTGTGACATACACCTTTAATGACCTTATCACATTGTCATGCTCCCATTGCTACATTTATTGCACATACTTTTTTGTACAATAGAGGATACTCCACCATTACTGAACATGTAATCATACCTAGTGCAATTTATAGGTTATCTCTTGCATCACTCATAGCTATTAGACATTGCATATATATTCAAAGACATCTACTTTCTATTCATTGATTTTGTATCCATTGTCATTAGATTATATAATTTTTTTGCTATCCCTCTTGTATTTTCAATTGAGCTTCTAGATCTTGGTATTTGATTATTTACCTTAGGCAAACTCTTACATGGTATTAGATCCATAAGAATTTTTATTTCATAGCCATTAGAGAGTTATTTTCTTTAATTTTGGAGGGATAAGTTTAGATCCATACATGCAATAGTTTGTGGGGTCATATAAAATAAGATATGACCTCATCATTGCATTCAAGTGGGTGTTTCGATGAATTTTGATGATAAATATTTTTTTATATTAGGAAAAAGCCAAATCTGATACAATAATAATAAAGTGGGCTTAAGCAACCTAACTTGAAATTTGGATAATATATTTTCAAAAAAATAATTTTTCATTTTTAGATTCAGATATGCATTTTATTTTTTGAAATAGTTTTTAAAGAAAAAGTATCAATTTTTTTGGCATATTACACCTTTGTATTTTGTTAATGACAATATAGGTAGCATTAAAGCATATTGACATACCAAAACATAGTTGACTACACATAGACTACAAGCGATCAATCAATACATTAGCAAGTAGAACACCCACCAAAGATATAAAACATTGGTTAGTTCAATATACAACAATCTCCAACTGCCTCACAATCATTGTACCTACTCATAATTAATATCTTAGATAGGTAGCATTAAAGTACATTGACATATCAAAACATAGTTGACTACACATAGACTACAAGTGATCAATCAATACATTAGCAATTAGAACACCCACCAAAGATAGAAAACACTGGTTAGTTCAATATACAACAATCTCCAACTGCCTCACAATCATTGTACCTACTCATAATTAACATCTTATATATGGAAGAAACATCATTCTTTGAAATAGGGTTACATGCATTCACATTTCAAGACATATGCAATTATACCAAGGGTACCAACATTCCTCTAATTAGTGACTTGTTAATGTTGATCTCTAAGCCTATGTTTCCTATTAGTGTCTAACACTTAGTTATTTCCAAGGTAGCATTGGACAGTCATCACTATAATCGAGCCATCCAAAGAAGGCTAAGTTATGAAAGGACTTGTTTATTTATCAACACATGTCAAGAAAGTCAAAGGTTTCCAAGCACCCTAGTTGAGACCGAGCAAGCCTATAAGTCAAGTAATTTAGTTGAGACAAAGCAAGAAAAAAGTCCAATATTGCTAAGTGAACAGAATATGTGGAGGTCTCCTGGAAGCTGGGAATTGGGGAGAACATTCTATTCTGGACGGACTGCTGGCTTCCTCAGGGCTCCCTCATTAATAACCCTAGCTATGGTGTTTGGGCTAATGATTGCATTAACCTTTTTGGGCACAAAGTTAGCAACTACAGGACTGAACAGGGATGGAAGGACCTCTCTATTATCTCAGAGGACCTTAAACCAATTATGATCATGCTTAATTCCTTATCCCTCAGCACCAGCAAGGATGAACTGGTTTGGAGGGATAATGCTAATGGGCTCTATTCAGTTTCCTCTAGGTACTCTGCTTTATGGAGTACAAAAGTGTCCCCCTTTGGTTGAGGGCTTGGCTCCCAGGCCTAACGCCAAAAGTCAACATGTTTTTTTGGTTGGCTCTTTAGGACAAAAATCTCACCCAGGAAAATCTCATTAAAAGAGGTCATATCATGCCCAGCAGATGTGTTTTATGCAAAGATGAGTGAGAGACAGGCAATCACTTGTTCGTTCATTGCTCTTACTCCAGGATAGTTTGGGACTTCCTCACCCAGGATCTTGACCATAGTTGGTGCATTCCTTCCAACCTCCTAGACTTTTTTTGCCAATGGCATGGTATGTTCAATGGGTCTGCCTTGAAGGAAATCAACTCCTAGCTCCTGCCCCATTTTTGTTGGAGCATATGGAAGGAGAGAAACAACCAAATTTTTAGAGACAGGGAGGAGCCGGCTTTGGTTGTTGGAAGGAAGATCTTCAGTAACATAAAGGAAATTTTTTTTTGTGAGGAAGGGGGTAGCTTTTGAGATAGGAGGCAGGAATAAGGAGAAGGTAAAAGACAAAATGAGAAAAAGACAGGAAGCCAAGTGGCTCCTCCCCCCTGAAGGCTAGCACAAAGCCAACTTCGACGAAGCCTCCAAGGGTAACCCTAGATCCTCGAGTAGTGGAGGTGTGGTTAGAAATGAAAATGGAGATAGTATTGTGGCTTTCGCTCTTCCATTGGGTTTCCAAACGAATCATTTTGCGAAAGCCAACGCCGTGTGCAATGTTGTTAAAATGGCTTTTGAAATTGGGGTTACCAATTTATGGTTGGAAGGGGACTTGAATAACATTATTAAGTGCATCAATGGCAATTCATTTCCATCTTGGACAATTGCAAATCTTATCAATGAGACTAGAGAGACCCTTGGCAAATTAAAAAATTTCCACGTCACCCATACTTTTCGAGAAGCAAACCCGGTTGCTGATAGGTTGGAAAATATAGGGGTCAACACAGACCAAAAATTGACTTGGCTTCCTGGAACTTCTTTGCCGGCAGACGTCAAGTGTCAGATCGACTTGGATAAAATCCAAGGAAGTACAGAGGATATCAAGTTGTAATTATGAATATGAAAGGGTTAAGATATATGGGTACTTTTCATAATAGAAGAGTGGGAATTCGTAAATGCAGATATCCTTCATTGATTAATTGCCACGCTTTGTGGGTTGTTTATTGCAATCATTTAAGGGGCAACAACAGAGTTATTTTTCTTTGCTCTTTGCTTAATCTCGGTGGTCCATTCCAGTCTCATAGTGAAGAGCTTATGAGTAAAGTGGGTGTGTAGTGTGCAAAGATGGTGGGTGAGAGATGCAGAAAGGAGCTGGTGGGGGACTTTGAGAAATGGAGAAGTAGGCCAAAAGTTTGGGAAAAGCTGGATGAGGGTGGGGTAACCAAGTATCTCATGAAGCTGCATGGTTTTGATCAGGAGGTGACCAACAGTATGGTGGGGTCTTGGAAAGACGGAAAGGTTAAGGTGAATGACATCAATTTTTGGATAACAGAGGAGGTGATTGCGGCTGTCACTGAGATCCCTATTGAGGGTTTCAAATTCTTCAAGGATAAGAAACTCTTAGCCAATGCAGTTAAGGATTTTGTGGAGAGTGAGAAGGAATTGAAGGTGTTGAAAAAAATTGACACCTACTATGTCCCCGACTCCATGAAGAAGTGGTGGAGGTATGTTCTGAAAGCTTTTATTGAGTATATCACTCTAGACCCAAGGTTTGATAGAGCCCAAACCCACCACTTTGTCATTTTAAATCATTTTCGAAAGAAAGCTAGAATTTCTTTCCCTTTTTATCTGTTAACCTCTATGAGTAAGGCGATGGACAGCTTCAAAAAGAAGCCCATTGCTAACTCGGCTCTGCATGAGGGGTTGCTTCTACTTATCCATGAGCACTTCAAAGCTTAGACTATTAGCAATGCCCCCCCTCAGACAGAGATTGTGGAGTCTAGAAGTTCCAGTTACTTCTTTGATTCAGATGATATTCAGAGCCTTAGTTCTGAGAAAGGCGAGATCTCCTCTTCAGGGAAAGCAACAACTTATCATGTCAAAAAATCCCCCCCCCCCCATAACCCCAAGTAGAAAAAGCCCTAGGGATCTCAGGCAGAAGCAAGCTGAGAAGGTTGAGGAGGGAAGTAGCGAAGATGAGGAGGATTTGGAGTCTAAGGAGGTGGTGAAGGAGATGCAGGAGGAAACAAAGGAGGACACTAGAAGGAAGAAGTGCAAGAGGGAGAGTCTGGAGGATGTACGCTCTCAATATGAGGAGGTGTCTGTGCTACCCCTTTCTCCTGTCCATCTCCACCCTGAGGAGCAGAAAGAGGAGAAAGATGGGTATGCGAAAGGGGAAGTGCAGACCAATAACAGGAGGAAAGTGTGGATCAACTTCAATGTCAAAACTGCCAAAATGGGAATCTTTAGGGAGGCCATGAATCCACAAATCCTCATGGATAATCAAGAAGAGTAGCGGCTGGAAGAATTAATTAATCTGGTGATTGTGGCTATTTTGGACAGAGCCAAGGAGACAGGGATGAACCATTTAAATAATGCTCGCAACAGCATGATTGATAATTTTAGATCAATCAAATCACTTTTCCATGAGCTTGAGGAGGTTAAAGACCAGGTGAAACACATCGAGGCAACAAGGAAAGGAATGAATGCCAACAGGAAGATGGATTCGGCTGATAGGCTCATTCTGGCGGAACAGAGGATACACAATCTGGAAAACTACAATCACAACCTTGCGAATCAGATGTTTTCCTTATTAAGTTCCATCAACAAAAACATCATCTCTCTCATGAGCTGGATCAAAGACAAAGAAATGCACGATGATGAGGATGGAAATGATAGGGACAAGGCTAGAACGGAGGATGACCCTGCAAAGGACAACTCCACTCCTGCTCAGGACCAGGTGAATCAAAGGGCGCAACAAATGGAAATGGAGTAGAATCAATAGGCCTTTGAGGCTTCTCAGGTGATGCATGATCTGGAGCGAAAGAAAGAGGAATAACTCTTGCTTGTTCTTTTGTTTCTTACTATCTTTTGGCTTTTTTTCTGGCTTTTGGTCGTGGTTTTGATTGTTTCCTTTTCCTAGTCTTTTCTCAGTACTCTTTCCTTTGGCTAGGCTTAGTGCTTATTATCAGCCTTTGAACTTATAATTTTTCGGCTGGGCTGTCACGCTTATTATCAGCCTTCTTATGTACTAACTTTCGAGTTTCAAGTTCCCTATAAAACTTGTTTATCTAATCAAAAACATGAATGTCAATTATGATTGAGCATTAGAACATTCAAGTGTTGAACAAACCACTATTGACATATGAATTTTCAATTGCACAAACACTTATGTAACTCATTCTAGCTGACCTCTACATGACATTTAAGGATTGAAGAGATAATTAAGAATGGAATTACACATTTTGTTAGAAGGTATTAATCCCTAGACAAGAAGACTAACCAATCAGAAAAATAGAATGGAAAATGACAAAAGGATGAAATATGGATCATTGATCCTAATCTAGAACCTTTGAGGATTATCTATTTAAGAAGGGTTCCTAACCTAAAATTATAGAGAGTGTGTGTGAATCATATGAAGTGAAGTGAAGAAGCAAACAAGCTAAGTACAGAGTGAAGGAGTTTAGATAGTGTAGCTAGAGTAATGAAGGACAAAATAGATATATCGGATAAGGAGATCATATTTTTGAGAGAGAAGATCCATAATCATTTTTTTTGAGAAAACTGAAGGGTCAGGTATTAAATTAGTTCTAATAGATTGAGTTAGGGAAAATCTCTTAACAGAGTGGTTGTAATAGAACTACTTCAAATCTCCTAACAGAGTCCTTACTTTATTGTAAGTGTAAAATCCTTTCATAAGGTAAGACCTAACAATCTTAAATGCTTTTAACATTGCAGATCCCTCACATGATAGATCATCTAACATGATCAAATATTAACCCTAATAGGTTAACTTTGTTGTTGCAACAATGAAGATTTTTGGGTTTCATCCCACTCCAGTTCTACCCTCATACTAAAGTGTTTTTGGGTAACCAAAATCATTGTGTTACGTGTTGATGATTTTCATGAATGTTATGCTTAGATAATTTTATTTCAACATTACATATTTATGTTTATATGGTAGAAGATTTGAGATACAAGATGGAATAGGTGTGAATTGTTTTAGAAGTAAATGTATTATAGATCTTGATTCACCCCCACCCTCTTAGTATCTTGTTTCTCATTAATATTTCCAACAATTGATATCATAGCTTGTAATGCTACTCTAAACAAAGACAATAACAAGGAAACCATGAAAAAACATAAGGAACCATAAATTTTTTTATTTTTTATTTTATTCATCATATTACAAGAACAAGAACAATGATTGAGTCGCTCTCAATTCATAGACCTCAAAATAGAAGAAGATATCATCTAAATAAATTTCCATAATGATGTTAATACATAATGGGTTCAATACAATAAAGAAGTACAATATCATGCTAGAATGCCTATGTCCAACATATGGACTCTACAAGTAACAAATTCTATTTCAAGAAGTAACTTCAACAGTCATCCTTAGCTATTTGTTAACCAACCTGAAACACCTGAAAACACACAAAAATGCAACACAACACAAAAAGGGGCTTAGTACATACTGAGTTAAAAGACGTAGTCCACCTACATACATGATAGAATAAACATATACAAAACCATAATGCAAATATCGGAACCACATAACATAGTACAATTCTAAAATTAATATGCAAGAAGTAACCATCTTCTTAACAATGCAAAATTAAACTCGCACTAAGAATAACCAATAAATGAATCATATATATACTAAGGTGTCATCATTATGGTGCTAAGATACTGCATCCATATATGGTAAGCTCAAAGACAACACATAGTGGAACTCTCTATGGTATTCGTGAAATAATGAAACAGAGACTTGTCTTGTTCTCTGTACTTAACGTTGTTGGTTAAAGTCATAGGTAAGGCCAATTATCTTTTGTATATAATTAACCCACCCAATTCATCTTAAAATTATCACTAAATTAATTAACTGAATAGGATAAATCAATATTCAGCCACCTTGATATACGTTCATTACAGCTATCATTAAAATACACATCAAACAGATATTCTAAGAATGCATATGCAATGAATAACAGTCAAATTTCACATGATGTTACATTCTTCATCTTTTAAAATCTCATCTTCTACTACCAAACTTGAAAGTAAACTTAGGTTATTTTAACAACAAAAATAAATGCTACAATATTACGATCTCGTAAATATAACTAAACTGTTACATTAGTTTAATGATATTTACCAGTCGTAGTACTATACTACTTATTTCTACTGTTATAACAAACTAAACTTATCCTTCGAATTGGCCAAGATAATAATACAATAGACATATGATATTCCCGCTTTGAATAACATATCATCAAACACATATATGATAAATCTATCTTTTCCATTGAAAACAATCTCCAATTCAATATTGGGCATAAAAACATCATTAAAATAATAGATTTCCAATTCGCACACATATAATTTTCATCTCAAAAAACATAATATAAATACTACTGGCATATCTAAAATGCTTCAAAACAAATCCAATAAAATCATGTCTAACAATTCCCAATAGCATACAGTTAACTAATTTTTTTTTTGAGCTGTGTTGTTGTTTTAAAACAAAAAGAACATAATCGATGATACCGAGTGTTCATACAAACTCATTTCCAAAATTGCCAATTGCAAGTTCTTACCCATGGACAACTTACTTACTATTTAGAATCTCTGAAATACTAATAACTAGATGCGACACCAAATAACCTATTACCAGTTTACGCAACCTCATGAATTGATATAAAGGAATTCTAACCATACAACAATGTTCAGACAGTGTATTGGCTGCTATACATGGAAATTTTCAAACATTCAATAACCATAAAGATGCTATGCTAATAACATGTTAATTCAACATTGTTTTTGGTTTCATACTAACTATTCGACAAAATGCCTCCGCCCTCGACTACGGTCATGAGCCGATAATTTAAAGCAAACTCAAGACTGAGGTCAAGTCACTCACATTTTACTATAAAATACCAAGTGAGCTTGAGATATGGGTTCTCATAGAGCTCATCCCCATGGGAGCCCAAAACCTATTTGTTATTACACAATAGCCAGCAAGCTAACTATTGCAACCATGTGTTTCTCACAGAACTCAACTCGGTGGAAAACACATGTTTGGGGAAAAACCCAATTAAATATACATGTACCAATATCCAAATTAATATCTCCATAACTCCACATTCAAAGGTGGATATATATAGAGCTAAGCATTGTACACCATGTTGTGCTCTGCATATACCCATCCTTGAGTGTAAATAAACATCATGTAAAACTGATAACCAGTTACAACATGCTAATCCATATCACATTGAAACTGTAAACAGAGAGAGAGAGTAGGGTAAGAAATTGCCCCTATGTGAAAACTGAAGATGGAAAATGCTCTGCAATTCAACTCAATGCCAAAGCTCCAAAAGTCGAGTCAAATCTGGTAACAATCTTTACACAGCATACACATATAACTCGCAAACGACTTCACAATGGAGTGAAGTAGAAGAACCCAATAATAACAACAGACAAATTTTGATGAGTAAATCCATCAGGCTTAACCAAATATGCTAGTTTCCTTTCATTATGTCGATACCTTAGCAACAAGAACACATATGTTAAGCCAAACAGAGCAATGCGACCAAGTTTTTGACCCAAATTCTGCAAAAAACCCAACTTGCAACAAGAGATGGCCAATCAAACCTTAAGTGCCATTATTCCTCATAAACGAGCATTCAATTCAATTGTGACACTTCACAGGGCTGTGCACAAGACAGTTACAAAGCCATCGCCATGTTTGGCTTTCAACACAATGAATATGTTTTCCTCCTTCATGGCATTCGATACTTGTTTAGGGTTACATGATACTAAGAGGTAATTAAACCCTTTTAAAATAGAAAAGGTTTATGCCAATCACAACTTAGGGTATTTAGCCCCTTTTAATAACAAATATATTTGAAATGAAAACTATAGTTCTTTTAAATAACAAGTTAATATGAGTCATGAAAACAAAACCATCTCAAGGTTATAAGTATTTAGAAAAATCTAATCCCTTTATAGCATATGCCTATATGCTATACTAAAAAAAAATCCAATGAAATAATTCAATCCCTTCTCAGTCGCATGTACATAAATACAATGACAAATTCTAAATATATTTATATAGCATAATAACATTCAAATTAAACATACAATATATTCAAACACAGAATGCAGTTTACATTGACTTAAAAACATAATGAACATAATCGATACCCAATCAACATGCAAATATTTCTATGCCAGTTTCAAATCAAAAAATCCTAAATTTCATTCACTGCTAATAAAATAGTTCTAAATAGAAAATAAGTTTAGCATAAGTCTTGTGTTTCAAGGACAGTAATATAACCAAGTTCTTCAGAAATACAAACACAACAACTGAAAGGAACTTATAACAACAAGGTCCTAATTTGCAGAAAAACCCAAAGTAGTGGTCAGGCATGACAGAGCTCAACTCTCTTGAAAATGGTTAACAACTTGAGAGAATCAAATCTTGAAGATTGAGGAACACAAGATGGGAAAAATCATTGAGAATCACATGATTAAAATCCAAATCATATTGCAACAACTTGAAGGAGAAAAATAAGAGTTGAGGAAATCCTTGAAGAAAAGGGAAGAAATGAATATTCAAAAAAAATGATACACAATACAAGAAAGTTGATACACAAGGATTTCTTAATAGTGGGAATAATGATGGCAGTGATGTAGCAATAAAAGACCTACTAGAGAAGAAGAACATTCTATGTAAAGAATTCAAAGAATTCAAGAGAGAACAAGAAATTCAATCAATAAGATTATGTGAAGTGGCTAAACAAAAGAAGAAAATAGAGGAAGAGAAAACCATGACTAAGGTAGACAAAAGACAAATGGTTGCCAAACTTGAAGAAAGATCATTTGAGGTGCATAAGCTCATAAACAATTAGTTGGACATGATGAACCAACTGTTAATTGCAAATTAGGAAGTGAACATAAAAGACATGGATATCACAAATCTAAGATTACAAAGTGACCAGCTAAGAAGTGAGTTAAGATCTGAGAAGGAGATACTAGAAGAATGAACAAACCAAGTGAAGCTATCAAATACTTTGAAGAATTGATGAGATCACCAAGGTCATCCAATGATACTTCTGGTCTAGGATATGACAAGAACTCTTCATCTATTGAGGTAGGAGAGTCATCAAAGTGTGGAGAGCAAAGAATTACAAAAACCAAAGATAAACCTACTTGTCATCATTGTGGTAAACTTGGACACAATGCCAACATATGCAGGGGCAAAAGTAGTTTGCAAAACCCTAAACCTAAGTATACTGGTAACTATTTTAAATGCAAGAAGAAAGGACACCAAGCACATGAATGTAAATCTAAGAAAAGTGATGCACCCACTTCAACTAGATTTGAAGGACATTGTTATGACTATCAAAATTATGGACATAGAGATCATGAATGCATATCCAAGGAAAATCTAATTGGACATTTGAAAAGAAAACACATGCACCTAAGTAGGGTAATTCTTACAATTGGGATTACAAAACATGGTATAATTGTTGTTATTGTGGAGAGTATGCACACATTCGAGAGAATTGCATAAAGACACATTTTATAAGTAACTAAAAGAAATGGTTGAATGTAAACCTAGTTTGTTTTTAGTTGTCTTAAATTTGGACATGGTAGGAAGGACTACAAGACCCAAGCACCAACACCAAACAATGGAAACAACAAAGAAAAAGGGAAAGTTGAGGTAAAGAAAACATGGAAAGAGATAGTACAATATGGAAGCAATGGAGAAAGAAAAGTTGAGATCACCCAATCTAATGGATCAAGTGATCACACCTCATCTAACTGAGAAAGAGAAGGTAGGTAGGGACTGCATACCTAATTTAATGTCATCACAAGGAATGGTTAAAAGTCCAAGTGAACATGAATAAAAGATGCAATGGGACAAATTTGTGAGAAGTACTAGACAATGAAATATGTTTTACTATCAAGTGCTGAGCATCAGTATTATAGTCTGTATTGACCATTATTTTATAAAGATGGAAAATCTAGCCAAGGGAAAACCTTGGTGGGGATGGTATCGACTAGATGGTTCACTAAAAAATAGGATCTTGTTAAGGATATTGACCTTGTTAGGAGTCTATGAAGTACATATAGTATCTTGAGTCCCTGTTAGGAGACTAGGCCTTATTAGAAGTCTCAAAGCTATTAGGATTTTCTTCAACCTTGTTAGAAGTTGGTAGAACAAATACAATGTATGCAAGAAGAGACCACTACCTTAACATGCAATTATACAATTTAGTTCTTCACAAGAATAGATATACATACAATACTTTTTATCTGCTATAGTTCGCACTTGTTCTAATCACACATAAGAAGTCACATCAAATAAGGCTCATAAATAGTTCTCACAAAAGTTCACATGTCACATCCAACACAAAACTTCCCAATAACTATGCAACATAAGGTTTTTACTTATACCTTGTATATTTACAAAACTCTGCACTGCCGGTCTTCAAGTCTATTACACACTTGAAAAAATAAAATAACTTATGGATTATTATCCACAAATTTGTCTCATCATAACGTAGTAAATATTTTGTAACTGAAATAATTCCTAAGGCCATACAATCCAATTCTCTACTATGCTCTGTTCTGCACTGTTAAATACCTATACTACTATTTTAAACATAACTCATGTCATACTATCCGTACACATCTACACACTAGTATATTTCATCATGGTACTATCATGAAGCTTCCCTCAACTATGCACGAGCTAACTCTTAATGAGTCATCTGTACACTTAACATTTGTTCACCGTGTTGCTACAAACTATCTAACACTTGAGCAATTTTTTAACTCTAAATGCATAAATGAAATGTTGAATATATGTTACCATAAATGAAAACCATCAATACATCTATCTGACCATATGGCCAACATTTTTTACCCTAAGAAAAAATGGGTTTTAATTTCATTTTTTTTGATTTTCGAGGTTTTCCCCTTGATTTGCATTCCACCTAGTTTTCTCGAGTTTTCTTCACATGGTGTTGGTCATGGACTTGGATTATCCATAGGATGTAAATCCAACCATTGTTGCATCTTTTCGTTTACATTGGGATGCTTGTTGTATTTGTACTCTTGACTTTGTGTTTAGTTGAGTGATTTTATATCTGGTGTTATTGTTTCTTATCAAACCCTAGTTGTTATTTCATGGACATTAGGATTCATATAGACTCCATACTCTGATTCAGGTCAGTTGAGTGATTTCATGAAGTTTGGTTTTATTGCATCATTGGGATTCATGTAAAATCTATACTCCCAAATTGAGGCCATTTGAGTAAGTCATGATGGATGGTTTTATTTTTTCTTTAAGATTCGTGTAGAATCTGTACTCTTGGATATATGCCAGTTGAGTGTTATTTTTATTTTGTTCTCATCCAACCCTTATTTTATGATCTTAATGATGGTGGTGCACCCACACATAAGCACATGTATGCACATTTATCGGGTGACTTTTGAGGCCCAATCTCCCTATTGTATTTCGGTGGAATTATTTTCATTGGGGTTGGGCTGGGAATATGCATGCCTATGGGCACTCATAATGTGATGAGCATGTGTATGTAGGGTAGCATGGAGGGGCTTCTCTTGCAACCTTGATGACTATTTCCTAGAGGGTTTGGGTGAAGAAATTCTAAAAAAGTGATAACTAAATAAATTTAAGGTAATAAAATGTTATGTGAGCACCTGCTTAAGTCTGAAGACATAGGATTGTGCTCCTCCCTGGGGGAGTGTGAGTTGCCAATACTAGCTTGGGCTACCTAATGCCAAGCTACGTACCCTCTAGTGAGCCCCTACATAGTGACCCATAGAGTGTCTGACTAGGACTTGATCCACTTTCATTGTCTCATGATCTTGGTTTCAGTCATCTTTACTGTCTAGTGTGAGTGTTAGCCATGAAAGTTTTCTTTATGTGTATTGTGGTTGGATCATTATCTCCATCAGCATGGCGGGAGTGGACCTACGATTTTCACATGGTTGGGAGGCATAGCTACCTTCACTACTACTAGGGACTGGTGTATAGAGATGGTCTATTTCTAGTTGAGATCAATGCTTGATGTTCACTTGGTACTTTTGGGTTTTCTAGAGTATGTTTCCTTGTGATTTATGCTTTAATTGAAATGCTTAGATATTTTGTTTAGATTATGTTAGTTTCATTGAAACATTCCTTTATTACGATGTTTTAACATATGCTTAGACAATGTGATTCACCACTAGTTGGAGTATCTATGCTTTGATGGATTAGCATGTTAGATCTTCTTGTTTTATGATGTATTAAGTTGTAGTATTAATGCCCTCATATGACAAATCTGACTGTCTACTTGTGAGTTTGGGATATTATGCACGAGGGATGGCTAGGGCCTTTGAGGTCTCATGATGCTATTATGATTGGGAGGAAACACACATGAGTTTTAGTTATGTTGGTGCTTAGATTTTTGTGTTTTCCTTCATATGATGTTTAGTTTATGAACCATGTACATACATTGTGATGTTGCTTTATGTATGTTCCTCCATATGTTGTTATGGATTCAATGGATAGATTTTTTCTCCTTCTTGTGCATGGTGTCTTTTATTTCATGCATTCAAGTGTCCAAGCCTTGATTATTGTGGATCTAGTATTCCCCAATGTGGAGGTTCTAACTCTTTTTACCTTCTGATTGTTTGTCAGCTTGTTTCTTTTCAATCCTAGGTGATGATGGTTCAAAATTGGGTGATATTGGAAGAGAATCACATTCCTTAGGGAGAAATATCATAAAATACTAGAAATTATTGCACCATAGTAGTGTGAAATATTGTATGACATTGGTGAAGTATTACCCGACAATACTAAGAATTATTGCTCAACCATAATGAAAAGTATCACCTAGCTATAGTGAGAAATATTGCTTGATTGCATTAAAGCGTTGCCCAGTTTTATCTAAAAAACCTACTTGAGAAAACAACAAGTATCTTTTGACTTTTTGATCGAGAGTTGATGGGTGTTTTGGGTACCCTTTAGGGTTGCACTTCTTCCTAGTTTAGCAAATTTTCTATGGGGTTTAAAATATATCATTTAATATAAGTTTATATATATTTAATTCCTTATACTTAAGATATATTTTGAAATATGTGATGATTCATTTTAGATAGGTTCCAGAGCTCTCCGAGTTAAGATAAAGATTCTAGGAAATTTTAGGGCTTCAGGATTTTATACTTAGCCAAATTTTAGAAGTCAACATTTAACTTTTAGCATGGTGTTTAGGAGATGAGTAGTGGTAACTTATAACCCTCGTATCCTACATGACCATTATTAGTCACTACTTAAGATTCATGATTATGATATGTTTAGTGGATATGGCCTTGTATGTCTTACCATGCTAGGAGCTTCTACTTTGGGTTTGAAAGAGAACATACCCTTAGTATATTCTCATGATTTGTGTGATCTTTGGTTTGTGAGTTATGGTTTAAATCTTGGAGATCTTTCAAATTAGTTGCAAGACTTCTACTAGTGTAGGTGAACATCTGAGTCTTGTCATGATCCCTATTCTCATCACCTTGAGTTGATGCTTCACTCTTGTACTTGGTTACTTTATGTTGTTGTTAAGTAACTTGTCTTAAGAAAAAAATTATTTAGTGCATGCTTTATCCTTGTATTCCAAGGATCTCCGAGTGGGACATTACAATAACACTCTAACTTTGGAAGGATTAGTTGGTAGGGTTACTTCTTTTAAATTGCCAACTTTTGATAATTTTACTCCTACTGCTATTGAATCATCTTGCAAATCTCAATTAGTTCTTAATAAGAAAGGAATAGGAAAATGCGTGAATAGTGAGAATGGTATCTTTGATATGATCTTGATGAGCTTGAAGCATTAATGCCTAGAAGACTTACAAGAGGAAAAGGAAAATTCAAAGGTAAACTTCCTATAATATGCTTTTCATGTAACAAAGTAGGTCATATTGTTGCAGGATGTCCAGACAATGAAGACAATGGTGAAATGAAGAAAATAAAGGTAGAAGAGATGATAGAGACAATAGTATGATTCCTTAGGATCTATTTGAAATCTTGCTACTATACCAACTACATTTGCTATATCTAGTCTTGTGTGAGTCAGATATTGCAAACCTCTAATCATGGATCCATACTTCTGATCAATAGTATGTTGAGATAATGGGTGTTGTACACATTGCATAATATTGTTATATTGTATTATTTTATTTTAATATGTAATGTTGCACCTAGATGGGCATGCAACATGTAAAGATTCTTATGAGATATACTTGATGATTTTTATTGTAACATTGTGATAATATTTCATGTAATTATTTAATATTGGAGAAAAGAATTAAATTTCCAATATTAAATGTGGGGTCAATGGGTTACGCAACACATGGTTTTAGCACATGGTTTATGTAATACCACTTGGTGGTTTTGTGGGACTTGCCACTATATAAGCAACCACAAGGGTAGTTGTTGGTGTGTGAAGACAAAAGACAAAAAGGCAAGAGTCAAGCAGGACAAGGCTTGGCAGGTTAGCCAAGGGAATACTTGTGAAGGTTGGAAGCATGACATAGTATGTGTGGATTCATGCATATTCATATGAATTTCTTGGTTGTGGAAATGGCTTTGAAGGCTTCTATGGTTGTATTGTAATGGTTTTTTTGCTCAATGATACATGGTGATGGATCTTTTGGAGGCTGGGTTTTTCCCTCAATGAGGGTTTCTGAGGGTATATTTTGTATCACATTTTGTGGGTATGTCATCTATTTTCTTGCATGTGGATTTTAGTTACGTATTTATTTCAAATCTATTATGGGTTATGTGGAAATGGTTATATTATTCTTTGTTCCAAGTTTCCTTACAAGTTGTATCAAAACTATGGTTTTATTATTGTAACCCTAGATTGAATCCATGGGAATGCATAAGGATAAAAGAAAGGGCAAGATATATGAGTGATTTATTGTAGATCTAAGGGTTTTGGGTTTGCTATTATGATGAGATGTTGGTTGATTTTGAGCATGTGAAATTGTGGATCAAAAGTTTTTTCTGGATGTTTCATTTAAATGAGCATTTTAGGGGGAGCTTGCAAAAATGACCTCCTAGGCAAAAATAGACCTCGTCATTGAACTGGGTCAATGTTTCCATAAATTTTTGATATATAATATACCCTAGTTTGGCCATGTTTAGAGGATATGAAATATTTTTTTTTCTTTCATCGCATGATGGCCATCAAATTTAATTCTATTCGAATTTTCATCATGAAAAAAATAATCATAGCAAAAATGGTAAAAAGATTGTCTTAGTAAAACAACCATAACTTTCTCTCAAGATATCAAATTTTAGAATTCTTATAGGTGTTGGAAAGCTAATTCAGAGCACTATAACTTGGTGTATGTTTGGTTTTGTGATTTTGACATTTTGTTAGGTTTTAAGAGCCTGAAAGTTAGATTTTATTTATTTTGAGCATAGATTAGGGCATAATTTGGGCATACAAACTCAAATTTTTGACTTTGAGTAGTCAACAAAAAATTCTTGGAAAGCTCTAACATTGATTTAGATTTAGTGCACCTTTGGCATGTTTATTTGGTAATATATTAATTTGAACAATTTATGGTTTATATTGACTATGGTAGCATTATGAGTTTATGACATTGTATATTTAGAGATTTAAGATTTGATGTCATTATATACTCATCATATTTCAGATTGGTCTCATGATGGTATGGTTATTAGTGTTTGGTTTTGATATGTATGATGACTTGTTGGGTCTATAGTGTTGTAAGCGGTCTATACTTATAGGTTGCATTTATAGCTTGGTTATGGGTTGTCTTTGCCATTAATCTTTCATTATTGATGCATATTCAGATTGGTGGCTTGGATTTGGGTTGTCTATGCCCTAAGTCACATGATTTACTGATTTTTTTTCTTTTATGTAGAAGGGATGAGATGTTGTTACTAGGTATAGTCATGGTTGAGGATTGTGGTTGAATAATTTATGTTGATAGGTTGGACATATTGAGATTTAGATGCTCGGTTTATGGATGTGATCATGGTGGCATGGATTTTGGCATGACATGATTAGATATACAGGTACATCCTTGATGTTCATTGGTTTGGATTCCTAATTTGGTTATGGTGGTATATCTTCTTGGTTGAGGATCATGGTTATTTGGTTTCTTTCGAGGAGCTCATGATGTGCAGTTTGAGTTCTTTGATGGTTTGATGCCTTGGTTGATTCTCATCGTTAGATGATGGTTTTTTCATCATAGATTGGATACAAAGTTTAGTGGGAGCTTGTGACAATGATGAGGTGATAATGTAGGCTTAGTTCTTGGTTTGGTTTGTATCTTCTTGGTTTGGAGATCTTTTTTTCACTTGGTACTAACACTTTTGTTGTGTGAGTGTAGAGTTGGAGGATCTTTATGTAGGAGATGCATTTATGATGCTATAGGTGACTTGGTACCACAGTTAAGTGGGAGTTTTTTTTGGCAATGATATATTTATTTAATGTTTGTAGATGTTGGAGGTTTTTCTTAGATCTTGTTGCTACAGAAGCATCTTTGACATTTGTATGATGCACTTGTTTTGTTCATGGTATGTGGAGATGATTGCATCTTGAGGACTTGTAGGGTTCTTGGTAAAGGTGTGATTTATGCTTTCATTTGAAATGTTATCATTGGTGTGAGGATGGTTTTATTTTTATGTCATGGTATAATTTTAATACACCTTTAGAGTTTTGACATTTTATAGTATGTTCATATGGAGCATGGTATCTCTTTGGTTGAGATGGTTAGATAATGTTGTCATGTTTATGTTCCTAAGGCCATGGTTGGAACTTTGAGATTGATCTTGGTTTAGTTTCTTTGTATCGAGTATATTGATCATTTATTGGATACTTAATGATATTACTATGTTACATATGGAGTTGGCATGGATTGATTGGTTGCAGGTGCTCATGGATCACTCTTGATTGGTGGACTCAACTATAAAGGAAGGGCCTCCCTATTAGAATTCTTTAGAATAATTGAGAGGGGGGGTGAATCAGTTATTCAAGGTCCAAATGCCCTATTAATACCTTTTTAATACTTTTTAATGAATCCATGCCCTTTTCATCTGTTCAAACTTAAATCAGTCATCTAAGCAAATTACTGTAAATCAACATGCAAAGATAAAACATTCAAGATTAACACATGACACAATGATTTACGTGGAAACCCAATTTGGGAAAAACCACTAGTAACATGCTACTTGATTCTCACTCTTCTGAAGTGATGCCCTGTTAAAAGCCTGCCCTACTAAAGGCTTACAACACACTGTTAAATGTGAGCCCGTTAGAGGATTTCACCAAACTATTAGGAATGGGCCTGGTTAAAGGTCTTTAGAACATTCACTTGGAATGTCACCCTGTTAAAGGATTTATCTAATGGCTATTAAGCCAACCTAAGTCCATAGGATTTATCTTACTATTACAATTGCTAGAAAGTAACGATAATGGTCTTTTGATCTGATATAACTTACAACATAATTTGCAGATTTCAGATCACTCTTTCAGTTCAATCCTTATGCTTGGCTTCAATCACTTCAGCTCTGACTACTTGTCTCCCTCTCAAGCTTTGTCTCCTTGAGTCTTATTACTCATTTTGCCAATGCAATCATTCTTGTGGTCGTCTATTTAAACAAAGTTCCTATGCTTTCTTCTCCTTAGCACATTCTACAACATTTCATGCTTTTATGCTTGACCACGGCTCTCTCTCTCACTATCCCCTCTTCACACACACTCTTTTTCTTCATTAACTTATGTCTTCTTATATAGAAGTCTGATTTGCTTTTTGCCGCTCAATTCTCCCTTTCCAATTTTAGGGTTTCAAAATGGATTAGGTAGGATACAATGTATCTACCCCATATCTTGTTCTCTTGTAGAAACTTCGCCAGTTGTATCTTAAAAAAATGTTCTACATGGTGTTCTGTGCCACCAACTCATCATTCTTATCTTCCTTTTAATTCACAGATTTCTAGATAACAACTTTGTCAGCTTAGATCTGACGAATCTTTGATTTCTAAAATAATGCAACGACTCGACATTATTGAGTTACTGGTGCTCGACACCTCTGTGTTACTCGGCACCTATACTTGTTCGGCACATGGTTCTGCTCGACACTTGATTCTGCTTGGCACTTGGTTTTGCTCGTCACTTGGTTCTGCTCGGCACTTGATTTTGCTCGACACTTGATTCTGCTCGGCACTTGATTTTGCTTGGCTCTTACTAGCTTGCTCGGCTCCTTCTCTCTAATGAACTTAGTTTGAGCTTTAGAAAAGACTTAGCTAAAACCTTGGATCTTTGATATGTTTTAGTGTGCTCATTCTTCGTATCTTTTAGTATGTCATCCAATACACTTTTTCATCAATGGCTTAGTTGATCCTTGTACTTCATTACAACATCATAACTTCAACCTTTCTCTAGGTGTTCTAGTTACATCTTATTGATTGCCTCCACCTTGACAATCAACTAATTGATAGTATTTGGATCACTAAAGCAATTGTCATCCTTGCAAGTAGCAAGTTTGAAATCAATGACAAAACAATGATTGAGGACATTCTTTACCAGTTCCATATATTATTCCAACAATTTTTCTTATGATCATTTCAATCATTTCCAACAATCTCCCTCTTTGACATTGATGGCAAACCAAACTGATCAAGTAATTAATTTAGTTACCACCAAGATTGTATATGTTAGCTTGCTGCATTTTCACTACTGATCTCATATATCTCCCTCTTTCATATATATCTCCCTTTTTCTTTGCATTGATCAGTTTTCTGCATATTTCTCCGTCTTTGACATAAATGCCAAAGATGTAGCATCTTTATCATGCAAAATATAAGCTTTGGCTTCTTGTTGTTTTTCTCCCTCTGTCACCATGCTTGTGACTGATTTGGAGTTTCTGTTCCTAGTGTCATCCTTTGCATCAACCTGTTAATATTTCAATGATTTATTCCTGTTGATGCAAGGCAACTTCCTTGTTTCCTTAAACTGCTTGACTTAGGGGTATAACCCCCAACTTGCCTCTAAGATATTCATAGGATCCTTGGACAATGGTTTGGTGAAGATATCTGCAGTTTGTTCCTTTGTGTGAATGTATTCTAACTTCACTTGTTTGTCTTCTACCAATTCTCTGACATAATGATACTTGATTGCAATATGCTTGGTTTTTGCATGCATCACTAGATTTTTGGATATGTTTATAACACTTGTATTATCACAATACAATATCACCACTTTTGTTACTTCTTCTTTCATTCCATTCAATAGATGTGTGAGCCATACAATGTTTGTACAATTGACTACAGCTGCCACATGTTCTGATTCTACAGTGGACTGGGACATACATGTTTGTTTCTTGCTAGTCCAGGTAACCAACCTTTTGCCTAGAAATAATGCACCTCCACTTGTGCTTTTTCTGTCATCAATGTTTCCTCCCCAGTCTGCATTTGTATATGCATTGAGTTCAAATTTTCCATTCTTTTTGTAGTATAGACCAAAGTCATCAGTCCCTTTGAGATATCTCATTATTCTTTTTACTGCTATAAGATGATTTTCTTTAGGATTAGTAGAGAACCTAGCCACTATTCCAACTGCTAATGCTATGTCTGGTCTACTATGTACAACATATTGTAGTTTTCCAATCATGGATCTGTAAATTGTTTGATTGACTTCAGCTGACTCATCATTTTTGGATAGCTTATTTCCTATGGCCATTGGTGTGCTGACTGGTTTGGATTCCTCCAATCCAAATGTTTAAAGAATTTCTTTGATGTATTTTGATTGTGTAATAAATATTCCATGTTTGAGTTGATGTACTTGCAATCCAACAAAAAATTTGATTTCTCCAAACATAGACATCTCAAATTCATGTTTCATTTTGTCAGCAAAGCCTTTGCAAAGTACTTCCTTACCACCAAATACTATGTCATCCACAAAAATTTCAGATACAATAATGTCTTTACCTTCTTTAGCTTTGATGTACATGTTGTTGTTATCATCAGTTCTTTCAAATCCAATTTGCACTAGATACTTGTGAAGTCTCTCATACCATGCTCTAGGTGCTTGTTTCAAACCATTGAGTGCTTTATGTAACTTACACACCATATCCCTATTGTTTTCATCAACAAATCCTTCTAGTTGTTCAATGTAGACTTCTTCTTCTAGTATACCATTTAAGAAGGCAGATTTTACATCCATTTGATAGACTTTAAAATCTTTGTAGGCAGCATATGCAAGCAAAGTTCTTACTCCTTCCATTCTAGCAACATGAGCGAATGTTTCTCCATAGTCTATTCCTTCTTCTTGAGCATAACCCTTGCATACTAATCTGGCTTTATTTCTGGTAATCTCAGCATTCTTATCTAGTTTTTTTCTGAATACCCATTTGGTGCCAATCACATTCTTGTTAGTTGGTCTGGGAACCAAACTCCAAGTTTTATTTTTTCTTATTTGATCAATTTCCTCTTCCATAGCTTGATACCAGTCATCATCTTGTAATGCACCATGTACTGTCTTGGGTTCAGATTGGCTAATCAGACATGATTCATGTCTTAGTCTATTCCTTGTCATTGGTCTAGCATCTTTGTCACCAATTATTTGTTCAGTAGGGTGATGTCTTTTTACATATTTGGATAATCTTGGCTCTGTCCTTGTTTCCATGTTTGATCTTTCAGATTCAGGATTACTATGCACTTCGTTGTCAGGTTGTTCTTCATTATGTATATTGTCTTCAGAATTAGATTGTGCATTTTCTTCATTCTGCAACTCGGCATTTACTGGTTGTGATTCAGCTGAAATTGATACCTGTTGTTGATTTCCAATTTGATTGACATCATTCTTATCAATCATTCCATCATAAGAATACACAAAGGTTCTGTACTCTTCCATTTTCTTTGATATTTCAACTTGGACTTCTGTGTGCTCATCAAAATTTACATTTGCACTTTCCACCATTTTGTTAGTGTTAATATTCAAACACTTATATGCTTTACTTCTAGTGGAGTAACCAAGAAATATACCTTCATCACTTTTTGCATCAAATTTTCCATTTCTAACATCTTTAAGGATAAAACATTTGCAAACAAACACTTTGAAATGTTTTACATTTGGTCAGTAACCATACCATAATTCAAAAGGTGTTGTATCTATACCTTTCTTGACTTGTACTCGGTTCAGTGTATGAATAGCTACGCTTACAGCTTCTCTCTAGTATTTTAGAGCAACATTCTTTTCCATCATTAATGTTCTGGCACAGTCAATTACATATCTGTTTCTTCTTTCAGCAATTCCATTCTGTGGGGGAGTTCTAGGAGCTGACGTTTGTCTTTTGATTCCTTTGTCATTACAAAATATCTCGAATTCATTTGATGTAAATTCACCACCTCTATCTGATCTTAGACATTTCAAGCTTTTTCCAGTTTCCTTTTCAACTCTAGCCACATACCACTTAAACATTTGAAAAGCATCAGATTTTTGTTTTAAGAACATAACAGTCATCATCCTAGAATAGTCATCAACAAATAACATTATGTATTTATCTCCTCTATAGCTTTGTATTTCCATTGGACCACATAAGTCAGTGTGAACTAACTCAAGTATCTCTTTAGATGTATAGTTTTTGCTTTTGAAACTTGACTTTGTCATCTTTCCTAGCTGACATTGTTTACACATGATATTATCAGGCTTCTTCAATTTTGGTAGACCTCTGACTTTCTTCATTTTACTGATTTTGACTAGATTGTCAAAGTTGACATGATATAATCTTCTATGCCATAACCATTCATCATCAAATTTTTCAAATAGACAAGAAACATCATCCATATCAAGGTAAAACAAATCACTCTTTGTTTGATCTCCTTTTCCTATTAGTTTACCATCATTGTCATAGATTTTTGCAGTTTTGTTTTCAAATTCCACTTTGCAACCTATATTGCCTAATTGTGAGACACTCAGTAAATTGTAGTTTAATCCTTCAACATATTATGCATTGTCACATGAAATTTTTTCTGTGAGCTTAATGGAACCTTTTCCTTTGATTTGACATGGAGCATCATTACCAAATCTAACACTATTTCCATCATATTGAGTAAAGTTAACAAATTTACTTTTGTCTCCTGTCATGTGATGTGAGCATCCACTATCTATGATCCATCTGTCATTCTTGTTTATACATGTCACCAGTGCTGTGGCTTCTTCTTCATCAGATTGGTCCTTCATGGCTACATAAACAACTTCATCATCATTGCCATTAAAATTTTCTTCAACAATATAACACTTCTTACCTTTTTCTTTGTAATCTCTCTTGTCATCTTCTCTTCTGTTCTTGTATTTGTTGCCTTCCTTGGAATCCTTTTTCTGTGGACATCTTGTAGCAATATGACCTACTTCATTACAATTGAAACAAATGATAGGCATCTTACCTTTGAATTTTCCTTTGCCCCTGTGAAATCTTCTAGTGAGCAATGCTTCCAATTGTTCCACATCTTCCTCATCAGTGCTACTGTCACTAGATACATACTTAATTTTTCTTCCTTTCCTTGATTTCACCTGTTCGGCATCTTTCAGTGATAACTTGGCCTTAAAAGAAGATTCAACAGTTTTAGGTTTGTAGTTGTCAAAGTTAGATAGCTCAAATGTAGTGAATCTACCTATTATACCTTCAAAGCTTAGATTATTTCCTGATATACATCTTAGCTCTTGTATTGCTGATACTCTAATAGCATAGATAGGAAGCAAGGTTCTTAAGAACTTACTATTAACGGTATCTTCATTGAGTTGACCATTCAAGCATCTTATTGCACTTACCACTTCCTTTATTCTTGCACCATACTGAGCAGTATTCTCATTTTCTTCCATTTTCATGTCATCAAATTTTCCTTTGAGACTTTCTCTTTTTGCTCTTTGTACATTCTGATCTCCTCCATAGATGTCTGATAGGGCTTTCCACATTTTGAATGTAGTGTCACATCCTTTGATATCATCAAATTCAGCATAGCTGAGTGCAGAGGCAATTTCCAGCATTGTCTGGTTGTGTTCTTGCTTGTTTTTCATGTCTTCGGCAGTAGGAGCACCTGTTGGATCTACATGTTCAGTGACAATTGAATTTTGGGCATAATCTCCTATGGATCCAAGATGTAGCTTCATCAAAATTTTCCATGCAACAAAGTTTTCTTTGTTGAGCTTGGGAACTTCTCTCTTTGGCATTTTGATCTTTTCTGCTAGTAGTCCCTTTAAACTGAATCAGCAGTCAGGCTCTGATACCAATTGTTAGAATTCTTTAGAATAATTGAGAGGGGGGGGGGGGGGGGGTGAATCAGTTATTCAAGGTCCAAATGCCCTATTAATACCTTTTTAATACTTTTTAATGAATCCATACCCTTTTCATCTGTTCAAACTTAAATCAGCCATATAAGCAAATTATTGTAAATCAACATGCAAAGATAAAACATTCAAGATCAACACATGACACAATGATTTACGTGGAAACCCAATTTGGGAAAAACCACCAATAACATGCTACTTAATTCTCACTTTTATGAAGTGATGCCCTGTTAAAAGCCTGCCCTGTTAAAGGCTTACAACACACTGTTAAATGTGACCCTGTTAGAAGATTTCACCAAACTGTTAGGAATGGGCCTAGTTAAAGGTCTTTAGAACATTCACTTGGAATGCCACCCTGTTAAAGGATTTATCTAATGGTTGTTAAGCCAACCTAAGTCCATAGGATTTATCTTACTATTACAATTGCTAGAAAGTAACGATAATGGTCTTTTGATCTGATATAACTTACAACATACTTTGCAGATTTCAGATCACTCTTTCAGTTCAATCCTTATGCTTGGTTTCAATCACTTCAGCTCTGACTGCTTGTCTCCCTCTCAAGCTTTGTCTCCTTGAGTCTTATTACTCATTCTGCCAATGCAATCATTCTTGTGGTCATCTATTTAAACAAAGTTCCTGTGCTTTCTTCTCCTTGGCACATTCTACAGCATTTCATTCTTTTACGCTTGACCACGGCTCTCTCTCTCACTATCCCCTCTTCACACACACTCTTTTTCTTCATTAACTTATGTCTTCTTATATAGAAGTCTGATTTTCTTTTTGCCGCTCAATTCTCCCTTTCCAATTTTAGGGTTTCAAAATGGATTAGGTAGGATACAATGTATCTACCCCATATCTTGTTCTCTTGTAGAAACTTCGCCAGTTGTATCTTAAAAAAATGTTCTACATGGTGTTCTGTGCCACCAACTCATCATTCTTATCTTCCTTTTAATTCACAAATTTCTAGATAACAACTTTGTTGGCTTAGATCTGATGAATCTTTGATTTTCAAAATAATGCAGCAACTCGACATTATTGAGTTACTGGTGCTCAACACCTCTGTGTTACTCGACACCTATACCTTTTTAGCACATGGTTCTGCTCGGCACTTGATTATGCTCGGCACTTGGTTTTGCTCAGCACTTGGTTCTGCTCAACACTTGATTCTGCTCGGCACTTGATTCTACTTAGCTCTTACTAGCTTGCTCGGCTCCTTCTCTCTAATGAACTTAGTTTGAGCTTTACAAAAGACTTAGCTAAAACCTTAGATCTTTGATATGTTTCAGTGTGCTCATTCTTTGTATCTTTTAGTATGTCATCCAATACACTTTTTCATCAATGGCTTAGTTAATCCTTGTACTTCATTACAACATCATAACTTCAACCTTTCTCTAGGTGTTCTAGTTACATCTTATTGATTGCCTCCACCTTGACAATCAACTAATTGATAGTATTTGGATCACTAAAGCAATTGTCATCCCTACAAGTAGCAAGTTTGACATCAATGACAAAACAATGATTGAGGACATTCTTTACCAGTTCCATATATTATTCCAACAATTTTTCTTATGATCATTTCAATCATTTCCAACACTCCCACCCTGCTGCCCCAATCACCTGATACAAGCTTGAGAGGAGATTGTTCTTAGATGAGCCTTGGTTGGAGACTTGGATATCTTGATGAGCATTCTCATTCCTTACTCTTGGTCTACTTGGTGGTTTACTACTTGAGAGGTATAGTCCATTGTTTCTCTTAGGTGCATTATGTTTATGCTTGTCTTTCATGGATATGGATCTTGAGTTATGGTACATAAGTTATTATTGGAGGGTTCATTTGAGTGATGATTTAGCATTGGTTATCTCCATTTTCATCTATTGTTATGATGATTGAGTTTGGGAGATGGCTTTATATTGGGCATATTCCTTGGATTGGGAATGGTTTATGAGTTTAATTTTCTTGTGAGAGGCTTACATCCATGATTATTTATATGGCATGGTTTGGGTGTTTTTGTAGCTTTTTGTTGGGTTTTAATGGAGGAGATCATGTTTGCACAGTTTACATCTAGAGGTGTGTGTAGAAGGACATGATACAGGTTATTATTTGCATGGTTTCTCTTCGGTCTTGGTTATCTTCCTAGATGTTCAATTTTTCTTACATTGGATTTGAGATTGGTTAGAGATTGTAATCATTGGTTTTGTGCTTATTTATGTCATGTGAGAGATGACATGGTTATTCATTTATCTCTTTCCTCTATTGGTTGTTGAGAGCTTGGGAGCCTATTGGAGATTTTTTGTATGAGTTATTCTTGCAAGTTATTGGTTTATGTGTTGTGGATGTCCTTGACATTACATAGATTCACTTCTTTGAGATGTTTTGAGTCCATACTGAGCTTCTCAACAACCTTAGACTTGCTCACCTTGTACTAAAATATAAACAAGTCAAAAAATACTCAACCTTCATTAGGTGTCTCAGTTGTAATGACAACTGACCAAATCTTCCTAGAAAATGACTAAGTGTTGGACACTAATAGGCAAAATAACATAGAGATCATCATAATGTATCAAATAAATTTTGGAGAGAAGTAGTCAATACAATAGTATACATATTGAACATAGTGCAGATAAGAAAAGGCACAAACAAGAATCCCTATGAATAATGGTTTGGACATGCACCTTAATGAAGTATTTTAGAATTATTGGAAGTAAGTGTTACATAAAGAGAGATGATGATATTGGTAAGTTTGATGAAAGAAGTGATGAAGATATTGTTGGCTTGGGTTTTCACCCTTTAAAATTTTGTTATATCCTATAGTGAAAAATCTATAGTCTTGTGTAAGATTGTGAAGTGTTCTAAACCCTAGGTAAAATTGTTAAATTTCCATGAAACCCTTGTTAGTGTGGCCTAGCTTTTCAAATTTTTGGGAATTAAGTTTTTATAAATTTTTGCAGGAAATTTGTAACCCTAAGGTTTTATTTTACCCTTTTTCCCAAAGTTTATTTTAAGTTACTTTTCTAGAATTCAAAAACCTTTTATTTTAAACCTAGCCTTAACTGTGGTTTCACCATTGATATTGCCTTAATAGTTTATGAATGTTTTGATCATTGTGGTTAACCTTTGTCAACCATTGATCTTTGGAAGATCAATGATGAGTGCATGCCCACATTCAAAATTTGCTTGACTTTTAGCAAATGCGGGAAAGTGCCTTTGTATCACATAGTATTTCATGATGTTGGGTATTTTAATGTGCCACAAAAGACCAAATTGTCAAAAAATTTCATGGCTATCAATGATTGTCAGAGTACATTTAAATTTTGAGCTATCTTGTTGGTCAAGTTGAGCAGTGGGGTCTCTTTTGGTGTTATATTTGTGAAACATTGATCTTTGAAAGATCTACCTATTTGGGCAATAAAGTCTCTTGACAGACAGATGGAAAAATATGGCTTGACTTCAGCAATAGAGATATCTTGGGTTACAGTACAACTAGGGCATGCATGTAGGGCCATCTCCACATTCCTAAGGATCCCTATAGTCTTGAAAGTACTACCATCCAACTATAATACATCCCTAATAATGGGCTCATATTTCATTCCCAAAGCATCAACAACACACCTAGGCATCACTGAACTACTGGCCCCTGAATCAATCATGCAATTATGGACTAGTTTGCCTCCTATAATTAGGGAAACATAGAATGGAGGAGGTCTAACCCTTTTACTTGTTTCTTCCTCCCTTGATGGTTGTACTAGGCTTGTGGCACTTTCCATGCTAGGTGTCTGATCCTTTGGTTCAATTCTTTCTAACTCTTCCTACAACAACCTCCTTTGCATTGGTATAGTAGCAACAACATCCCACATGGTGATATTCACATTTGTCTTCTTCATTTTCTCTACCACACTAAATGACATAGCAAGTGTTTTGGTAGAAACCTTGGGGGCTACAACTGTATGAGGTTTAGATGGGATGGCCTGAGGATCACTTACTTGATTGATTATTTGCTGCTTTCTCATGAGGTACTGCATTCGAAGTTGAGCCCTGATTGGAGGAGGAGGGACAACATCTTCCATAGCTCTTCTTTTGCTTCTAGTGTTATGAGCAATGGAATCCTAGTTTACATTACAATGCTCCTCCATCTGATGATTCATAAAAGAGAAATCACCCTATCTTTGCATATCTGAGGCATCCTTAAATTGGTCCTCCTTGTATGCTTGTTTTGCTACAGGTTCTTGGACTGTGAAGGCTAAATAAGATTCAGCCTTCTGACACATACAATAGGCATAGGAGAAGTTACAGGAGGGACAAAAATCTTGATCTTGAGCCATATTGTTTTGAGGAACTATGGCCCTACTTTGGTTTACATTTGAGGTTGAAGCCTGGCCACCCTGCCTAATCTGATCAAAAGAATGGCTCCAATGATTAGGATTTGGAGGCCTACCACTATTTGGAGTTTGATATTGCAACTGATGAGGCTTACTCCCTTGAGCTTGTTGTCTTTCTAAAGTCACCACTTTGTTGCTCACTTTCTGCATCATAGAGAAATTATCCTCCAGCCTCCTTCCTTGATCTTCTAACTTCCTCCCTTGATCTTGCAATCTTTTATCAAGGTTCTTGTCTCTTTTGTCCATGTTCTGCATCATAGATTGCATCATCTCCTTGATTTCATCTATTCCATGTGAGGATGTGGAAGCTTGAGGGACTAGAGTAAGGGATTGTTATATAGAAGTTGTGGGAAGGGGAGCCATTACTGGTTGATGATTTGGAACATCAGGGAAGAAAGGCATAGGAGGCCTTGGAGCTAACTTACCTCCTTGTATCAAGATGTTTTCTACCCTTATTGCTATGTCATAAGCATTAGGCAAGGTATCTCCTCCCATAGTTTGGATTGTAGTGGCAATATCACTGTTAAAAGCTCTAAGGTAATTCAAGAAGGCATTACCAGGGGTAGGCTTCACTGAAGTAGGTATTCTATCCCATGTATTTTGGAATCTATAGTTAAAATCAGTCATACATTCATGGGGGGCTCTTTTTATAGTATTCAACTACTCAAAAAGTGACAAATAGTCACTCTTATCCTCAAAATGTTTGCACAATCCTGCCCCTAATCCATCCCAATCTGTTATAGAACCATGAGCTAAACCTCTATACCATTGTAGTGCTTTTCCTTTCAAGGATGAGGCTAGGAGCTTAACTGCAACATCATCCTCTGTAATGCCATGGATATTGTAGACATTTGCAACCTCTTGAATGTGTTCTGAGGGGGAGATAGAAGTTTCACCAGTAAATTTTGGTATACTTTTGAGTGCAGTTACTGGTATGTCATGTCTTTGGGGTAACAAGAGAGGGCTCCCACCATTAAAGGTGGCAAAAGTATGAGCTCTAGGCTATGCCATATAGACAAGTGATCTATTGATATGTGTTGATGGTAGTCTAGGCTGAGATCTAACAGTAGGAGGAGTAGAGATAGATCTTGTTGGAGTATTTGTTACTACCGCGCTCCTAACTGGTGATAAAGATATTCTAGTCTTCCTTCTTCTAGGGTTTGAAAGTGAAAGCTCTTGGTATTGAAAATTACCTCTAGAAGATGTCCTTGTCTCAGCTCTGGGCATGAATCACTACAACTTTGGTCTGGAACCAGATATGTGTTTGAAGCTCAGAGTTGCTAAGTACTTTGAAGAATGAGCCTCTTGAAGGCTTAAACACCGAAGCCAGTACTATCTCTTCAGTATTAATCTTGAAATCTTCCCTTTTGACACCATTAGACTTGAATTTTTTTCAAATGAGTCCCACCAGGCGTGCCAAAAACTTTGGTCACTTAGGTTTGCACCCTTGTCCAAAGCCTATGCATGAGGACAACCTAGTGAAATATGGAAACAACCTCCAAGCTGTGGGACTTGAACTGTGAGGTTGAGTCTTCGAAGAAGGCCGGCTTCCTCTTACTATCAGGATGCACCTAACTACTCTTGGAGGGGAAAAGGGAGAAGGAGAGCATGAAGCAAATCTACCTAATCTAATCTAAAGAGGTGATGCACCAAAATAGAGTGTTCAGACCAATCTCTGCCCATACATGCACTATCGAACCAGAATGAAACCAAGGATATACGCATTCAGACTTGCTTCAATCTAATAACCACATACAAATCAGAGAACCAGAATGAATGACACAAGGAAAGAGAAGATTTTCTTATACATCATTCATAGGCCAAAAGAGATACAATCATGCAAGTTATAGATATCCACAAAACACTAGTGGAGGCAAATAGTTCTTGCACTTTCACGCCAATGGCTGAAGGAGATAAGGTAGTATGTCATACAGTTTAGAGGCACAGGGGAATTTACACTGGAATTGTAGAGCAATAGCAAAGAACAATAGAGAATGATCTAACCTTAACAAAATCTACAAAAGTTGCCTTTATAGTTCAGGCATAACTGAGATCTCTTCCAACTGAAGTGACTTCACAGCTACCTGCCATTAAGTCCTGCAGAGAACAATCAAGGGGAAATATGATCTGGATGCAGATCCAGAAACAATGATTTGGAACATGGCCTTGAGAAGATAGAAACAGTGCCATTAATTATCTTGGTCAGGTAGATGGGTCAAAATACGGGTGATGGGGTGTTCTTCTTATTCTGCATTCATTTCATGGTAGTTGGGATTGATCATGAAGATAAGATCGCGCAACAAACTCGACTCCTTATCATTTTTGGTGCATGAATAAGTAGGGTCATCCAGTCAACCTATTTTTTTAAGTAGGACAAACCACATGGACCAACAACCTCTTTTTATTTTGCCACCTTGTGAAAGTCCTACATAGTTGACCATCTCTTTCATCACTAACCATGCCAACTCCTCAAACTCCAACAATGACGATTACACTAACTGCCAGCCGTTAACTGTCAACCTTGGTCGGGCTCGCAAGACACATGTCACCAAGGCGCTATGTCGCTATGGTTAAAATTCTCGTAGTTCTTCATAGCGAGATAGCGCCCGCCATGGATCTTTCTTAATTTGATGATCGTGGAGACTCATCGTATTCTGCGCTTTGCTTTTCAACTTCTAGGCTCGTAAAACACTGTCAGCACACCTGGTATCTACCTAGCATAACCTGGCATCATCCTTGAGGTTCACAAGATAACATGGGCCCACCTTGCATGTGTCACTGAGGTGCTATGTTGCTATGGTATATAGTGTGCAACTTTCAATAGCACAATAATGCCAACCATAGATCTTCCTGAAATTTGACGATCATGAAGACTCATCGTAATACTATGCTTACTCTTACCCCAGGCCCATCATACCTGGCACCATCTCGGCAACTACACCACACTCGAATGACACCTAGCAATCCTTGGCACACATACCTTGGCGAGACCTGGCCCCCCTAATCCATGTGGCAAAAGGGCACTATGTCGCTATGGTTAAAATTCTCGCAATTCTCCATAGTGAGATAGCGCCTATCATAGATCTGCCTTAGATCTATGATGATCCAAAAAATTGTACAACTGCATCTCGAGCTAGCTGAATGGACCAATGAAAAATATGCCACCGTATTCTGACCCATCTGACAACTGCCACTGAGGATGAGATGTACTATCACTTTGAAGAAGGGAAGGCCCATTACGTCATCTATGCCACGCATCACCGAGGCATTATGTCACTATGGGTATCTATCGCGCAACTCTCAATAGCGACATGATGCCAACCGTGGATCAAATTCACATCTATGACTCTCAAACTCTTTGTAGGACTGCATACCTGGTTAATTGGATGGGCCAATAAGATCTGCCTACGTACTTTGACCTGTCTGACAACTGCCACGAAAGACAAACCACTTGTTCATCCTGCAGCCCACAAGATAGAAACGGACCCAAATGCCACGTGTGACTGAGGTGCTATATCACTATGGTTAAAATTCTCACAGTTCTCCATAGTGAGATAGCACCCATTGTTGATCTGAACTGATCTAACGGTGAGCAAGATAGATCTAACTTCTCAATGCATAGCCAATAGGAACTGGCCACGTGTCAACTGTCTGATGAATCCTCGCTGATATTTGACAGGGCACACCTAGGACCCACCATACTTCCAAACCTTGCCGCAGGATCACTTTCCGTCTGGGCGCTATGTCGCTAACGGCGAGAAGCTCAAATTTTTTGATAGCACCATGACACCCACCGTGGAACTAGAAAAACTTGATGTCAGAGAAACAATTGAGGAAAAGGGGACCCACCTAACACGTGACAGAAGGGCGCTATGTCGCTAACGTATCCACCGTGCAACTTCCCATGGTGAGATAGCACCAACCGTAGATATTCTTTAGATTTGATGATGGAAGACTTGCGGGTCACAGAACATATTATAAGGTTTGATCGGGCATTTAAAATAATATTAACTCTGCACACTAGCCATTGGTGGGTAAACATTTGAAATTTGAATCTTGGCGGGGGCATAAAAAATGATAACATCACCCTAGCAAAATGTGTCTTCAGTGATGTCACGAAGGATGTTAATATAGTTCAAAAATACATAAGATATGTACACCATTGTTCTTGAGAAGCTCAACAAGTAGCGCTTACCTAAAATGTGAATATGGTCAACATTCAGTTGAAGTGGGGAAGTGCCTGCATGCCACATGTACCAAGATGAGGTCATGCACCTCTGGCTAAACAGAGCTAATAGTACAACCATGCCAACTAGGTTGTAAGAAAGCTAAAGTGTATAACACCATTGATCTTTGGAAGATCAATGAAGGGTGCTTCACCATAATATAAAAGTGAAGGAACTTTAACCAAAGCAGTAAAGAGCATACTTGCAATATGGACAAGTGGGGCCAGCCACTCAGAAGGTTGTCGAGTCATGCCAGGGTGGAAAAGCATGGTGATATGGAGTGAAATAATCGGTAAGATAGTCCATGTGTTAGTGAGTTGGAAAGTGACGACACCAATGGGCCCATATTTTTAAAGCTAGAGTTATGAAGATCTTACGTTTTTTCTTGGTTGTTGATCTTTGGAAGATTGACGATTAGTGCTTCACTTTTTTGTGAAAGTGCTCAAACTTTATGAAATGCAGGAATGCACTTGCTTGATGTGTGGAAAATATTCAAAAGTGTTAATGCAACTTTTCTGATTTCAAATCAGCCATTCGATGCTTCATGATCGATGGTGGAAATTTAAAATTCACGACGAAATATGAAATTTGACTATTGAGCATTAAACATGATCAATGCTATCTTGTGTGAGACTTAATACTATAATAAGATCCTAAATTCTCCATTATTAAGTGAAAAACCTCAAAATCCTACAACACAAAGAGTTTTAGAGCTAGGGCAAGAATTTTCAAGGTTATCAACAATTTGCAAAGTGATCCACAGAGGTGAAAAAACAAGAAAAGGTGGGTAAGTCATTTGAATGTCTGAGAATTAAGAAATTGTGATCATATTAGGATCAATTACAAAAATGCATCCATGCGAGGATTTTTCTAGCAAAGTAGATTACTTGCAAAGGGTAGTTCATGATGATTTTTTGGAACAAATACCACTATCAATGAATGAATTGGCTAGGGGTAGAGAATTGATTCCAAAAAGCCCTAGGTTACTGGTTAGAGAGGGTTTTTGTGAAAAAGAAAACTAGTTTAGGGATGTGGAAGTGTCTATGGGAGGTTTAGAACTTTTTAAGAAGTGGTTTGCAAAATAGAAATTGGATACCCCAATAAGCAATGTCTAGGAATTTGACATAGGTAAATTGATTGTCCTTGGAGTCTTCTTTGATGATGACTTACTAGCAGATATGGGTAAGAAATATGATCCAATTACTAGGGTTGTAAAGAACCATTTAGGGGATAACCTTTTTAGGTTTTCACCTGTATTGATCAAAGAGGTATTCTAGCTAAATCTCAATCATGTTGTTCATGAAAAGATTGACATGGAAGACATCCAAGCTAGATATGATGCACAAAGGGTATATTTTTAAGGGGAGGGCCATTGTAGAAACACTTTGTTAATATTGGATCATTGACTTTAATCACACAAAATACCCCTAAGCCATTTTAAAAAAAATACTTTAATCCCATGGCATAGGCCTTATATTTCTCTCTTTGCAAAATATTTGGTATGGATGAGAAAGATAACATCCTAGGCTCTTTTGTCCTTATTATTGCTGAAACTTTTTAGTATGGAAGGAGCTCAATTCTTGACTTTGCTACCTTCTAAGCTGAGGAAATTTGTAATGGTTTGATTAGAATAACATAGGCTAAAGTTCACAAGCCTTTCTACTAGTATTTAATGTTAATTTATATCTGTTTATATAAAGAAGTTACCTTCTTCTCCAAAGAGATGAATGTGGAATTCAAAAGAGATGGAGAAACACTCCTAGTTTAGTTATGGAGCCCAAATATGACATGGGAGGTCACTGATGCCAACTTTGTTAGATTTGATAGGTATTTTGCTTCAAGGCTCAGATTGTTGTTGAGAGAGGACAACCCTAGAATACCACAATCCCTATTAGAATTAATAAGACCTAAATATCATGCCAAAGGGTTGTTGGTGAGTCATAATTGGAGAGATATCATCCCATATGCTGTCTCTACTATCTTCAGAGTTTATGGTTTTTAAGAGAAGCCCCATGTGTTGCCATAATAGGTGCCTTTGAAGGTAGGAATTACTGAATTATTATGGCAAGTTAGATTAGTTGAAGAAAAGGATTTGCTAGGAAAATCTAAAGGTACTTTCTTTCCTATAATTATTGTCATTCATAATTTTGTATTTGTTAAAAAAGGAATGGAGAAACTAGGGGAAATTTTTAATATTAGATGGCCCAATCCCATTCCCGTTTTGTTGATTCAGAGGGATTCTATGACCTCCTCAAGGAAAGGAGTAAGGCTAATATTTAGATACAAATTGTATATTTTCCTAAGGACATAATCAGAAATAAGTTCTCATTGCAAGAATAAGAGGTTAGAAAAGGAAAGTGGATAGTTTATAATAAAGTTTTAGATTTTATAAATGTTTTTGAGCCAAAATATGATCCCTTGGTAGATAAAAAAATATTAGGGGGTGAAAATAGATATGTTAATGAATAATTTTGATGTGATCATGCAAACCTTGAATGAGAAAAAGGAGATCATAAAAAAAGCATAGCCAGACAAGGCTACTGAGGTGGAAAAGAGATTAACCAGTAGGATGACTGTGACCCCAAGCCAATATACATTACAAAGAGAGGCTGGGTATCTAGTGGCTTAAATCATATAATATGTTCCTTCATATAAGAGGCCAACATTTGAAAGCCCTTTTGATATACATGCCCCTAAGAAGTAGAGGAAAAAGAAGGGTTCATCTTCTCATGTAGAAGAATATTAACCATCCTAGACTCCACTTAGAATAGATGATGAAGCATCTCTAAGAGAATAGCTAAGGAAAATTAGAGGGGAAATAGACATTGTGATTAAGATTGTTGATATTGAAGGGGGAGTACTTGAAGAGCCTCTCATGCCATCTTTTGATCTTACTATTGCAAACTATTGAGGTAAGGAAATAGACCCTATGATTGCACAGGCTTTCAAAAAATTCATTGAATATGGAAAGTTTGTAAAGTCTAGAGCCTTCACACAATTTTTGTGGAGAAGAAACATTGGGAATTTTGAGACTAAGTGTAAATCAATAAAAGCAGAGCAACTAAATAGGTTGGACTCTTAAATTGAAGATGAAGTTAAAGCTAACTTCATGTAAGAGTTTGCACAACTAACCCCTGAAGGGGGAAGGCAACTTTTGAGAGACTCAGGAGTTTTAATTTTACCTAAGTGGGACATAGCCAATGCTATGATTTTTGATTCTATCGGGAAGAAAAAGGAAATTCATTTTAAAAATAAGGAGGAAATCATACAAGCACATAGAGGTTTAAAGTACAACAATGATCAACAAGTATTGGTGATATGGTCTATTGAGAAGAGAGACAAAACTAGGCTACAAGAAGTTTCAAGTGCTAAGTGTACAAATAGTCTCATTTTTTATAGAGTAGATGATGTAGATAGTGAAAAGTTATCTAAAATGACAAGGGAGATGATAGATTTTGGGGTGGTGGTTGCTAAAAAGGATAAAGGTAAATTCCTAGAATTAAATGCCAAGTTTGAAGAAATATTAAAGGCATATGAGGAGAGATGAAACAAGATACATCAGCTAGAAAATTAGGTATCCCAAATGGATAAAAAATTAAGAAAGAGAAAAGTGGGAGAATCTAGCAGGCCCAAAATTACTTATCCTTATCCACCAGTGGAACCTTTTAAGTCCACTCCTCATGTTGAAATTCTAGATACTCCCCAAAGGCCCGAATTTTATATTACAGAAGACTTTGAAGAAGAAAAGACTAAACTATGGGCATTATATGTGGAGCTAAATGTGTATTATGAGGATAAATTGAGGCAAGTTCTCATGTATCTATTTAATAAAATTAACTGGCTATCATTTTATGAGAAGCTAACAAAGATAATAAATATCTGGGATGAGATAAAGATGAATGATGAAGCCTTGAAGCCAATTATCAACAAATGGAGTAAAAGGAGCAAAGGTGTTACTCTTTTATGTTTTTCTATCATCGATTTATCCTTTGAATATATAGAAAAGACTTATGATATGACCAATGATCTCTTAGAATTTGATGACAAAAGAGTTGAGTTACAAAAGAGGATCATTAATTATCTTGATAAATATAAGAGCATTAATTTTGAACTCTTCCCACATGCCATTGATAAAAGGGATAAGTTGAAAAATAAAGAGGAATGAGCTCAAGAATTGAATGACTTATTTTTCTTTCGAATGAATAAGGTCATAAATGAGGAAGGAAATGCATGGTGGGCAATTACAATCAAAGAAATTGTAAAGGTGAAGTTATTTTATGATTCTTTGAGGAGAGATTTTGTTGAAATTGACAGAATTGGGGAATATATAATTAAAAAGCAACAAGATATTCTAAGTTTTAATTGGCGAGATGACATACTTTTTAACAAGTGGATGGCAAAATTTGTCCATGCTAGATACTTAGAACTTGATGAAATTGATGATGATCAAGATGAAATTTGAATAATTGATAAATCAGTACAAGAAGAAGAGGACAAGAATAGACAACCAGCTATAGCTGTTAGAATCAAGGTTTAAACTAATAATATAACAACAAAACAATCAGATGTAACTATAATTTTGGCAGTATGTGATGACGTGGATGCAAATTTTTGAGTCGAAGTAACTCTGTAGACATCTAAGCCAGATCCATCATGTGTAGTTCCATTGGCTACATCTTCCAAGGAGCTACAATATCGAAGCCAATTATGAGATGATCAGTTGTAAAAAGATGTAGCAAAAGGTGGTCCCACCAAAGAATATTGATGATGAAAACATTCTATTGCACCAATTTTTTTTTTTGTCACAATAATAATGTAAAAAGTTTTCTATCATAAGGACAACTGTTAGTATCTTCTATGCTTGAAACTTGTTGCATCTCACACTATTTAAGTGAGATTCTAGGGCTAGAAGAGGGGTCCGAGTCATTATATGATTTTAGTTTCGCTAAACTTTGTTCAGTCCAATTTTCTTGATATCAACACTTTGATGTATTTCTCTGTGAATTCTAAGAATACATTGATGAACATACAGGATCATAATGTCTTATCTTGAAGTGTTCTGAGTTCTGTTACAATGTCATATTACTTTCAAAGAAAATTAATATAAAGATGAAATGTCCCTACATTTTTTTTTTGAATCTTATCTACATTTTTATCATCTAGTTATCTTGAGATTGTATGAGCAAAGCTTGTCCAAATTAAATGTAGCTAGGATAGGTTTTATATATTTCATTATTGCTTTTAAATATAATGAATTAAGTAAAATGCTTTAGTGAATATGATAGAATCTCCAAGTAGTAAAAGGATATGTGTAAGAACTAGTTTTAGTGAGAATTGTTGATAAAGTTGATTGTAGTGTAGTTAATTAGGTCAAAGAATTAGATAGGCTATGAATCCCAATGGATGGGGCACTGATCAACTATTTTGGTTAGCATATGGAAAGATCACAAAAAGATGTCAAGAACACATCTAAAAATCAATGTCAATTTTACTTTTAATGTTTGAAGAATGTCAAAGCTGGTTAGCACTTGTTTACATTTAACCTCTGAGTCTTAGTTAGTTGTTATTGCCAAAAATTATCTATAGATCTAAGAAGAATTGTGACCAATCTACTATTAGGGATGAATATTGCATAAAAACATCATGGAATGAATGAAATGTGAATGTATTATCAGGTTGTGAATTTTTTATTCCTCATGTGCACCCACCTTGGTTTTGGAGAGCCAAAAGAATAGAAAATATTTCATGATTTTGTTGAAGTTGGGTCCAGCCCTAAAGAACATATAGTTCTTAATAGGAAGTAGCTAATCCTTAGGTTATTGTGATTTTTAACATCTTGGTATTAAGTATTTTGTTTCTTAGTAGTGTAAAAACACCAACAGGTATGTTCCTTGGTTATTCATTGAAATGAAAAGCTTATAGATATTTTAATCAAAGAACTAAGACTATTGTTGAGTGTGCAAATGCAAAATTTGATGAAGAGTTTGGAGTCAAAGAAAGACTAATGGATTATAATTATGAAGGAGAAGAAGTTAATCCTAACCCTATCATAGAAAATGTTGAAACCTTCTTTGAGACTAACAATGATTTGTAGAATGATGTTCAAATTGTTGAATAGAGAGAAGAATCAAGATCTAAACCTATAGAAGAAGTAAGAATTGAGTTAGTGACTTCTAAACCTAATAGGAATTTGACAAAGAATCACCTTGCTAATTAGATTATTGGAAGCAAAGAAAAAAGAGTCATGAATAGAAACAAAGTACATGAAATTGTGTTTGATTTCTTAGGTTGAACCAAAGAGTGCAAATGAAACATGCAAGGATGATCATTGGATTCAAGAAATGAAGGAAGAACTAGATCATATTGTGAAGAATGAGATATTATAATTGGTTCCTAAACCTAAAGACAAGAATGTTATAGGGACTATATGGGTTTTTAGAAATAAAATGAATGAATAAGGTGAGGTTGTGAGAAATATAAAAATACTAGAATGTAAGGATATTCACAACAAGAAGGTACAAATTTTGAAGAGACATTTTCCCTTATTGCCAAAATTAAAGCAGTAAGAACGTTCTTGGCTTATGCAACAAGCAAGAATTTTAAAGTATATTAGATGGATGTAAAATCAACATTTATGAATGGAGAACTTGAATAAGAAGTATACATTGAGCAACCTAAAGGATTTCCTTTCACAAAAGAAAAGGATATGGTATGTAGATTGAAGAGAGCATTGTATCAACTAAATCAAGCACCTAGAACCCAGTACGTGAGGTTGGACAAGGATTTAACAAAATTGGCTTTTGATAAAGGTATGAAAGATAGTAATTTGTATTTGAAATAAATTGAGAATTAATTGTTGATCATTTTAATATTTGTGGATTACATATTCTTTGGATAAAATGATGAAGAAAGTGAAAAATTTGCTGATAAAATTAAGAATGAATTTGAGATGAGCATGATTGGTGAGATTAAATATTTCTTAGGTCTACAAATTGTGTAGAACTATGATGGTGTTTTCTTATCACATAATAAGTATTTGAAAGACTTTTAAAAAATATTTGGTTTGGGAATTTGTAAGCTTGTTGGAAGACCTATGATAATTGGTCACAAGTTATCTAATAAAGATGAGATACCTATAATTGAGTAGAAGAAATACAAATCCCTGATTGGAGGTTTGCAATATTTGACTCACACCAAAACATGTATAACAAATATAGTTGGTATAGTAGAAAGATTTCAAGAAGATCCTAGAGAAGCACATTATGCAACAATAAAGAGAATATTTAGATGTTTGAAGGGTACACCTAATTTTGGACTATGGTGTGACATATCAAGTGATTTTACTTTTTGTGCATATATCCCTATGCAGATTGGGTAGGCAGTATGGATGACATTAAAAGTACAAGTGGTGGAGCATTTTTCCTTGGAATAAGATTGGTTTCTTGGCTAAGTAAGAAAAAAACCTATACCTCACAAAGTACATTAGAAGCAGAGTATGTAGTAGTAGAAAACAATTGTAATCAAATCATTTGGATGAAACAAATATTGAAGGACATTGGGATAGAGTTTTCAGAATTTGTTATCATACATTGTGATAACACAAGTATAATAAGTATGTCTAAGAATTATGGGTTACATTCTAAGACTAAATGTATATCTATCAATTATCATGTTTTTAGAGAAAAATTTATAGAGAAAGAAATCAGACTAGAGTGTGTGAATACAAAAGAGATGATTGTAGACATTTTTAAGAAAGCTTTTCCTAAGGATATATTTGAGTATTTGTGAGATATCCTTAGGGTTATGCCCTTGCCTAATCTTGAATAGATGATGCAAAGAGTGCATCAATCTAGTGGTACAAAACACTATTATTTATTTGAACGAAATGTTGATGCACACTATAGAAGATGACTAATTAATAGTACTAATATCATGTGTAGGTAAAGGATTCATATATATTTGTAGATTTTTATGAGGAAGAGAAACATATTTATTACCACTACCATCAAAATTATCAACAGATAAAGCATTATAATTAATTGAGTCTTGAACCTTATGTTTTAAAGAATAAAATTTCTCACTATCACAACCATTCTAACAATAATATTGACAAAAAGCTTTTAGATCAAAAGATTTAGATGCCATCATAGTAGTTAAAAGATGTCAAATAGGAGGCAAAGTAATCATATTAGAAGTTAATGATGTATTGATAATAGAATTTAGAAATTCGAGAGAGGAGTAAATGTATGATTTAATCAAAAAGTAGAAGCCACAAAAGTGGCATTGAGATGCAACAACTTTGTTAGTAACTTCATTTGCTCGTTTAGTTATCTTGACATGGTGAATTTTTGAAATTTATTTGGATTAGGAGTAGCATCACTTTTATCAATAGGAACAAGATCCATTGGATTTTTTCTCTCAAATTGACTCACTTGTAATTGATAATGAAGTGCTGCACAAAGCTGTTGAAAAGAAGTAAATATAGTAAGGAAAATCTTATTTCTAATATCCTTTTGCAAATTTGAAATAAACATACACTGAATATCAATATCAAGAACATGATAGGAAATTTGAGCATGCAAATGCTTAAATCTACCAATAAATTCAGTTAATTTTTCTTTAGAATTTTGTTTAGAATGTATCAAATCAGTCAAAGATGCTTGCAAGCCAATTTTGTTTTGACATTGTTGAATAAAAGCATTGGGAAGTTGAGGATATGAAATAATAGAATAAGGAGTCAAAGAAAAAAACCATTGGAAAGCATTGTCATGAAAATTTTTCAAGCAAACAACTTAGCTAAAATCCTATGATCATGAGCATAATCACTACAAAATATTTGAAATGTTTTAAAATGATGAACATGGTCACCCTTACCATTATAATTCTCAAGACGAGGCATATTGACTTGCTGAGGAATGGGAGTACGGATGATATCTTGAGACAAAGGACTTCCCATGTCACAAGTAGGAATACTAAATTTGTTTTGAGTGAAGGATGCAAGTTTCTGTTGTAAAGATGACACAATTTGAGCCAAAATGATAATTGTAGAATCATGTGAGGAAATAGGAGAACTAGAAACATTAAAAAAACTAGGCCGTAAAGTGTACAAAGCTATAGGAATAGAAGACACAACTAGAGGAACACTAGGAACTACAATTGGCATATGACTAGAATAACTAAAAGGAATAGTATGATAAGAAGGTTGTGATGTAGGAAGGGACATAGGAGGAAATCTCATAAGGATAGAGGGAACAGTCGTAATCACTAAAGAAGGAGAATAAATAGGAACACAAGGAAGAGGAACATAAGAAATTTGTACACTAGTGACAAGAGGAAACAACCCTAAATCTTGAGCTTCTTGAGCTAAAGGTTTAACAATGGAACGCACAAGGTGAGTAAAAGATTAACACCTTGGTCACTATCATAAATAACTTTCTTAAGAGCCTCAATAGCTTGAATAAAATCTTGATTATGGTTTTCTTGAAGAAGCCAATTACCCATTGAATCAAGTTCATTTGAAATTTTTTGGACTTGTTGAGGAGGAATTCTTAAAGAATCATCCTCATAATGAGATGAGTTAGAAGAGTTTTTCTCCATAAGAGGATTAGAATTAGGAAGAGTCAAAGTCTCTTTTGGAATCCTAAAGAAAGGAGAAGAAGACTCAGGCTCAAACGTACCCATAAGTCTATGACTACATCTAACCCTAAGATTAGAAGTAGGAATAGAAGTAATAAAGATCATAAATCTATGCAATGTAAATGAACTAAACTAAGAAAACATAAAGCATACATATTTTTGTATTTTGAAAGAGATTTCACAATTTTTTTGTATTTTTGAATTTTAAAATACAAGAGCATAAACTAAATCTAATCTTAATGCAAGAAAAGATCTAACAAATATAAAATGAAATATAACACCACAAATCACAATAGGGCATCTAATTCCACAAAAGAAAATAGGGTAAGTGTGTCAGGTTCACCAAAATGAATAGAAAGAAAATAGATTCTCTTCTCAAACCTAATTTCTAAAAGGAATGATCCAAATTGATTAAGCACAAGAAAGTGATCAATGTAGAAATAGATCATGTAATGGAGAATAGGGAGAAAAAAGGTCCTATGGTCTTTCTATTTTGAAGAGTATGTGCTTAAATCTTGAAATAGATAAAAGACAAATACTAACCTTAAATCTAGAAAGTGTTTTTTTCTAATGTCTATGTATAGTTTTGGGGAATTCCGCAACCTGTTCCAGATTGGAAATATTGAGATGGAGAAAACCTAGAAATCTTTTGTCCTTTTGAAGGGAGGTCGACCTTGAACCTAATAGTAAGGCACAATCTTACCCTAGGGAATAATTGTACCTTGAAAAGTCAAACTTGACCTAAATTTCTTTGGAAAAATTTCTATTCATGGATCTCGCAAGTTCTATGAAGAGGGTATCCAAATCTGCTCTCCAATTCATTGTTCTACAGCTGTATCTTCAAGAAAAATGTTTTGTTTGTTTAGATACTTTGAAATATAATTGAAATTGTAATATACATAAACAAAGGTAATGGAACTATTCACCTTGCTTATGTTGAGATCCTTGTGGAGGATTCAAATCCTTGAATCCACAAGTACTAATGCTCTAAATGAGTGTAGAAATATATGTAGGATGTCTCAAATAAATGACATTAGATCTTCAACACCAATCTTGAATGTATCTTTTCATATAAGAAGGCTTGGATGAATATAAATGGAGAAATCTTTAACAAGAGGGCTGCATAGAGATTGAATCCTTCAATGGTTAACAATGTATCTCCTTGATGAATCTTGAATGCTTGAATTCTTGAACACTTGAATTCTTGGTGGATAGTAGATCTTCACTTCATGTAGGTGGATGCTCATATAAATGATTAGATTGTAGATTGTAGATGTCAAAATGAGGGAAGAGGGCTTCCATATATAGAGATCTAAGGCACTAACTCCTAGAGAATGCTAACCTGGGAGCATTAAATCTTATTTAACCTTAACCTTTAGAAGTGGACCTAGATTAAATGTAACTTAAGAGTCTACCATTTTGAAACTTGAAACAATCAACCCAAAAGATGGAAAAAAAACTTTCCAAAGCCCAAGATCCCAAAACTTTCATAAATTAAAAAATGAACTTGGGGTCACTAACAAGGTCGACCCTACCCTAGGTTAGGGTTGAGGTCATCCTTGACCTAGGTCAAGGTTGAGTTAGACCTTGACCTTAAGGTCATCCTTGACCTAGAAGTCAAAGTCCTCATTTTCATAGAGCAAGTTGTCAGAAATAGGCTAGAAATAGAGAGAGAGAGAGAGAGAGAGAGAGAGAGAGAGAGAGAGAGAGAGAGAGAGAGAGAGAGAGAGAGAGAGAGAGAGAGAGAGAGAAGAAGAAGAAGAAGTAGGGGAAAACAACCAAATCCATGAAAAGACCCATTCAAGGTGCTTGAAATGACCCTAGACCACTTACTTAGAGGGCTAAACAATCTTAACATATGAAGTACTTCTATTTTAAGACAATACACCATCAATGCCAAAGGGATAGATTGTTAGCACAAATGTTGATGGTATTCCTTTAGGGGAGTATCCTAAGCATTTCTAGAGAAGATTGGGATATTTTTACCATGATTGACATGTTGCATTTATGACTATGTTTGTCATTAATCTCAACATAGTATTTTTTTTTGTAAAGATTGGTAGAGTAGCAAACAAATAATGAGGTCATATGGACTATGTATTAATGATAAGGTCAAGTGTAAGTAAGGATATTCTCTACATTAAATACTGATGAAGTGGAATAGTGTGTATGCAAAGAGGAGAAGACATGCAAGAGTTATTGAGGAATTGCATAGGACAATATGCAGAAAGAGTTCTTGAGAAGCAATTTTTGATGATTAGATTGTATCTTTGAAGGATAGAACCGCGATGAGTGAAGTTAGATAGTGACAATAGAAAACTTGATGGTGATGGCAGTGATTGTTCAAGGTTCAAGGTTGCACAAATGAGAAGTTTTATTGAAGAAATATAGATCCATGATTGAAGGTTTGAAATATATGACTCACACAAGACCATACATAGAAAATGTAGTTGGTATAGTAGCAAGATTTCAAGCAGATCCTAGAGAAGAACATTATTCAACAATAAAGAGAATATTCAGATATTTGAAGAGTACACCTAATTTTGGACTGTGGTATGATAGATCAAGTGATTTTACTTTGTGTGCATATACTGATGCGAATTGGGTAGGCAATATAGATGATAAAAAATGTATAAGTGATGGAGCATTTTTCCTTGGAGGAAAATGGGTTTTTTGGCTAGAAAGGAACAAGACTTTATCTCATAGAGTAAAACAAAAGTAGAGTATGTAGCACTAGAAAAAAATTGTAATTAGATCATATAGATGAAATAGATGTTGAAGGACATTGGGATAGAGTTTTTAGAACCTATTATCATACATTGTGATAACACAAGTATAGTAAGTATGTCTAAGAATTGTGTGTTACATTATAAGGCTAAACATATATTTATTAAGTATCATGTTTTGAGAGATAAATTTATTGAGAAAGAAATTAGACTAGAGTATGTAGATACAAAAGAGAAAATTGAAGATATATTTTTATGAAGCCTTTTCCTAAGGATACATTTGAGTATTTGCAATGTATGCTTGGGGTTATGCCCTTGCCTACTTTTGAGTAGATGATGCAAAGAGTGCATCAATCTAGTGGTACATAGCACTATTGTATCTAGACTAAATGGTGATGCTTCCTATATGGGGGAGTATCTATGGTTGAGAAGAGTCATCAAGGAATCTTGGTAGCTGGTATGCAATAGTGTCTTTGAATACTTGAACTAGTTGACAACTTTGAGCAATTGATTGACATAATGATGCCTTTATCATTGATGTTAATGAGGGATAATTGTACATGAAAAAAATCTTCAGATAGTATGTGGGAGATGTATGCATGGGAAAAAAAAATCTTTTGATAGTATGTGGGAGATGTATCTACAGAGGAGAATTATTCATGGATAGATTGATGTGAATGGGGATAAACATTGAGTTATACCAATGGGGGAGGATTGTGAACAACTAATACCCATCCATATAAGGATAAGATAGCACATACAAAGAATTGTCTTTGTGAGTTTTAGATTTTATTGATGAAGAGGATATGAAAAGAAGAGAATAGTAGAAACAATGGTGATTAATTTGGTATTCATGGACTTAGATGTTTTAATCTATGTTGCCATTACTGTCAAAGGGGGACATTGTGAGCATAAATATTGATGATATTCCTTTGTAGGAGTATCATAAGAATTGGAGAGTTCATTAGCATGACTAACATATTGTATTGATGACTGTGTTTGTCATTGATGTCAATATAGTATTATTTCTATAAAGACTGGAAAAGTAGAAAATAGAGAACGAGGTTGTAGAAACTATGTATTGATGAAAAGGTCAAGAATAGTTGAGGATATGTTCTACATAATGTCAAAATGAAGTGGAAAAATGCATAGACATAGAGGTGAAGATATGCAGGATTTCTTCAAGAATTATAGAAGACAATGTATGGACATAATACTTGAGAAGTGGTTTCTAACGTTTGGATTGTATCTCTTAATAGGGATAGAATCGTGATGAGAAAAGTTATACAATGATAATAGAAAACTTGATGATGACATAAGCAAGTGTGTGAGATCAGAGGTCACATGTGTGAGAAATTATATTTACTATGAGTTGACAATATTTTATAACTATGAAAGATACATAATAAATTGTATTATCTTAACAAGGTCCTATTATAATTAATTGGGAAAGCCTCAAAGCCAAGTCAAAGAATTATTTTGAGGATATAGTATAAAGGAAGTTTATTTTCCTTGTGATATAATATGTAATTGTGTGAATTGTACAAGTGATATGTGAAGTTGATAAATGTGTGTAACAAATCCAAGGGACTATTAATGCGAGTTCAAAGATCAAGTATTGAGATTTGAAGAGGTTTGGTCTAGTCAAGAGGATAGAGGAGTTAAAGTCATTTCATTCTATTATTTTGAAAGGAATAATATAGAGGCCAATTGGATAGTGGGTTTAGTGGTCTTGTCCCTAAAGCTATTTGGACATTGGGTCCATCTACCTTCTACAACTCCTAACAAGGATGACACAACTCCTAATAGGGTTGGAATCACCATAACATGGATTGATATGTACTGAATGTATTTCATTGGCTCCTAATAGAGTCCATCCTCTTACAAGGAAATTTTATATTAGTACATCATCTTGTGAGTACCATCCTCACTAGGATTTTCCTTTTGATCAAGGTTTTCCCTAGTTAGCATATCTAGTGTTATTGTGTATATGTGATGTAGCGAGAATATGAGGGTACCCCTATTAAAGTTAAATTAGATCCCTATAAATAACCACGTAATGGAAACACAAAAACAAAACAACAACAATGCAACAATAATGCAAGAATTGATACCAAACCACAATTCTTTATTCATAGACAACTGATTACATGTAATGTGCTCGACTTTAAGGCCTTCTAGGTTAGGGCCAAATACAACAAAAATTACAAAAAAGATCTAGAAGATCCCACAAAAGTCAACTTACAATCCCAATCTAAGCTATTCTAGATCCACCACTAGATAAGAACACCAAGAAGAATCTACAATTATACCCTCAAGTCCACCAAGCTATTTTCTAGTTGTCAAGCCATAGCTACCAACCCTTCAAAGTTCACATCTTCTTCTTCAAGATGGATCCCCAATGCTTAAAGAATCCAAAAAGTCCCTTACTTATACCCAACTAAGACACATGTCAGCCTAGTTCATTACAAATGAAATTAAATCCCTGACATTAAATAGATGTTGAGCCACAAGTCAGCTATAAAACAAATCAAATACCCAAAGTCGGCTACAACACAAATTAAATACCCAAAGTTGACTCATAGACAACTCTACACCTACAAGAACCAAGGCCATCCTGAGCATCAAGAAAACCAAGTCGAGCATCATCCAAACTATAAGCATTGTTGAGCTCCTAGTGTATGATGAGTAAAAAACATATGTTGAGCATAATAATGAATGCCAAGCAACCCAATACAAGTCGGGCACTACAGAGAATGCTGAAATCCAATGACGACCAAGCACCCTTCAAAGAACAAGCTCCTTGTTTAAAACTAGACCCTTTAGTGACTGAGTACCATTGTTTGGTGACTGAGTCCACAACTCCTAGCCAAGATACGTCCAACATGTAGGATTGCTAAAAAGACTAGGATACTCCCGCATCAGTTACCCCAAGTTTGAAAAGATGTTCTTAATAGGTGGAAGAATATCTCCTTGGTTTCAACACATAAATCCTAAACTAGTTCTTTGCATACATATCCTACAAGTCTTCAACTTGTACACTCTTTCCCTCATTCTTTTTCTACTTCTTTACATCCATCCTAGGTGTGCTACAAGTTTTCATTCCATGCTAATCTCCAATCCTTTCAGAATCCTTCAAATTGACTCAACTACCAATACTCCAGTTCCTCCTACCAAGCTCTTCATTCTACAAAGGAATCAGGGAATGCTTCCTTCCACCTTTTGCAATAGTAAAAACATTCTTGACACAATTATTCACAATCCTACAATCATACTGCCAAGGTCTACCAAGAAAAATATGACAATTGTTCATGTCCACAATATCACACAACACTTGATCCTTATATTGCCCAATCTGGAAATCAACTGGGCATTTCTCCCTTACTTCCAAAGCATGTTGACCTTGCAACCAACCAATCCTATAAGGATAAGGATGTCTCACTCTCTTCAAACCAAGTTTCTGAATTATCTCCTTGGAAACAAGGTTATCAATACTACCACCATCCATAATCACCTTGTAGACTTTACCACTAGACTTACAACCAGTTTTGAACAAACTAGTCCTCTGACAAGAATACATTGTCCTCTAACCAACTAGTACTTGCCAAGCTAGTAAACTCTCTCCATTCTCAGGTTGATTGTCTTGGATTACAACCTCATTCATAGCAAAAAATTTCCTACCATGAGGAAATTTAAATGACCTATGCCCTTCTTTACCACATCTAAAACAATTACCACTAAACACACTTCCATCTATCCTTATCTTCTAATCAATAGGTTTTGGTTCACCTTCTACACTTAGTTTAGTCTTTTCTAAGCTATCCTTATTGTCTTTCCCTCTAGCACTACCTTGACCTTTCCTCTTCAACTTATCTTATGCCTTCAAGGCATACTAATAAGAATTCTCAACCGAAGAAATATTCAACATACAAACCTCATCCTGAATATTAAATCTCAAACCATTAATGTAATGAGCTACCTTCTCCTTTAACAATTCGCTATGTCCAGATTGAATAGTCAACTTGTGGAACTCCTTAGTATAATCTTTCATAGACATCTCCTTTTGTTTCAGATTCTATGATCTTTTAAAATACTCAATTTCATAATCACCAAGAATGAACTTAGCCTTCGACTTAGTCACCATTAACCTCCATCTAGTGATCTTCATTTTACCTTCCTCCTCTCTGTCTCTTTACAATTCTTTCCACCAAAGAGTAGCATGTCCTTTCATCTTAGTTTGTGCCAACATCACTCTAAGCTGGATCCTCAATATCCTTTAGCTCATAGGAGTCTTCCAATTCACCAATCGAATCAATTAGGTCACCAAGAGTCAAATAACCTGAGAAATTAGAAACCTCCATCTTATGCTTCAACTTCAACTAAGGCCCAGGTTGAGAAAACTAACCAACCCTAGTTCCAATAGGTCTCTCCACATGATTAGTTCTATCCTCACTGCTAGATCTAGTAATTGCAAAATCTTCAACAACTTCCTCGTAACCATCTTCAGTACCCACATGCCTAGGTACAACACACAAAGCACTCACAATTTCAAAATCATGTCACTCTTCATAAATGCATTCACAGATCTAAATTCTTCTCTAATCTTCTCAGAGATCATTTCTTCCACAACATCGCTAAGATCATTAATTTCCCTATGATCAAATCTTCTTGGAGGCATCTTCCAATTTTTTTGTAAACCCTAAGAAATAGATCTAAAAATCTAGAAGATCAATCAACTCCTCAGCTTTAGCCTTCACTTAAGTCTTGATGCAAACTACCTCAGCTTTAGTGATCTGTCTACACACTTAGGAACACCTTCTCTCTGATACCACCTAATGAAATGAGAATCTTAGGGTACCCCTATTGGAGGTAAAATGGATCCTTATAAATAACCACACAATGGAAACACAACTACAAATAAATAATAATTCATAAAAAATGCAAGATCTAATACCAAACCACAACTCTTTATTCATAGATAATTGATTGCATGTAATGTGCCCAACTGTAAGGCCTTCCAAGTTAGGGCCAAATACAACATCGATCAAAAAATAGTTCTACAAGATCCCATAAGATCCAACTTAAAATCTTGATCTCAGCTATTCCAGATCCACTGCTGGATAAGAATACCAAGAAGAAGGTGAAGTGCTTAGAGGAGCTCAAATCTAAATGAATAGTTGAAGTGGGGGGGGGACTCTTCCTATTTATAGACATGCATCTACACTTGTACCCTCAGGTCCACCAAGCTATTCTATGGTTCTCAAGCTGTAACTACTAGCCCTTCAAAGTTCACACCCTCTTCTCTTCAATGGATCCATAATGCCTTAAGACTCCACAAAACCCCCTACTTACCCAACTAAGCCACAAGTTGGTCGAGTTCATTACAAATTAAATTAAATCCCATACATTAAATATATGTTGAGCCACAAGTTGGCTACAACATGAATTAAATAAAAAAATTTGGCTCACACACAACTCAACACCTATAGGAACCAAGACCAAATTGAGCGTCAGGAAAACCAAGCTGAGCATCAACCAAACCACAAGCATCACTGACCTCCCAGTGCATGCCAAGCAACCAACACATGCTGAGAACAATAGTGAATGGTGAGTAACCCAATACAATCCAAGTACCATAGAGAGTGCCAATCTCCAATATTGACTAAGCACCCTTCAATGACCAAGCTCCTTGGCAAAAACAAGACCCTTCAGCGACTGAGCACCATTGTTTGGTGACCGAGTCCACAACTCCTAGTGAAGATACCTCCAACATCCATGATTGCTAAAAACCATAGTATGCTCCTACATCAATGTGTATTTTCTTATGGTTATTAGTTTTATTGCTGACATGCTTGATTATTAATAAGATTGATAAATTTTTAATAGTTTGATAACTGATCTACCCCCCCCCCCCCCTCTCTCAATTATCTTAGTGGACTTTACCTTCTAATAGAGTTTACTATCTTCTATAATAAGAATGTAATTAAGAGACAATTATCTACACTGAGGACCCCACAACAGAATAGAATAGATGAAAGAAGAAACAAATTAATTACTGATTGGGCATTAAAATTGTTGATTGGGAGGGAGGTTGCACATATATACTATCGAGAGGAAAGAAAAACTTATTTCTATACTCTAAATTGAGTATAATTGAACAAAGTTACAAATAAAACACCTTATGGACTCTAGTATATGTTGGAAATATAGATGGAGTCACTAAAAGGGGGGGTGAATTAGTTACCACAAAAACAAATCCATAGATCCCTTAGATGTCTGATAAAACTATTTACTACTGTCACTTGGTAAACATACTTAAAATGATGTAACTTGATAAATGCAGTGTATGTTAACTTTAACAGATCTTATACATTCATAGTGATTAAAATGCAAGTATAAAAGAAATAACATGAACACATGAGATACTAGATTTAACATGGAAACCCAATATGGAAAAAACCACCAAGTAACTAGCTACTGATTTTTACTCTTCTGAAGTGAGCCCTGTTAGGAGCCAACTTGGTTAAATGTTACAAAACACATTGTTAGGTGTGACCTTGTTAGGGGATTTAATCACCATGTTAGGAGTGGCCTTACAAGAAGTCTTTAGAACAATTGAATAGAATTGTCACCTTGTTAGAGGATTTACAAATGGCTGTTAAACCAATTCTGCTAAGAGATTTTGGAATCACTGCTACAATGGTAAGAAAGTAATAATGAAATGACCTGAATGAGATGCAACTGAATTGCTGATTACAGATCTATGTTCTCCTTCACACTAGATCCTTCTTGATCAAATATAAATTTGCTACTCCTCAAGGATATCTGACCATCCTTCAAATTCACTCACACTTTCTTTTCCAAACAATCAATACACTTGCATACTCACTTATACTTTAGAATTCTCAACTTGACCTTTCATTTATATCTTTTCAGATTATGAAGTTGGCTCATTTACAACTTACAATTACCAATAATTATTACCTTAGTTGACTGGAATCATTACTTGAAATAGTTAAACTTCATTTCTCAAATTAACAAAATCCTTCATTGGCCGACACTGCTTAGTAAACACTGTTCCTAAAATGATTTCTTGTGTTAACCAACATAAACTTGATTAACACTACGAACCTAGAAAATCCTTTGGAAACCAAATGAACTTGGTAAATACTAACTTCTGACCAACTTTCATTCATTAACCATGAGAGCTTAGTTAACACTACTTCCTACCACAATTTCCTTCAATGCCCGAGTGAGCTTGGTAGACACTGTCTTTGCAGAGTAATTTTCAGGAATGCTCGGTAGACACTAAAAATTGCCTTACTGACCAACTGAGCTTGGTAAGCATTGTCTACCAACTAATATGACATTTGTGTAACATCAAAAACAACACACAATTAGACAATTGTATCCAAAAATCTCCCTCTTTGGCATTGATGGCAACATAACATGTCATAGCACAATGAAATTTGAAAACAAGTCTTTCTTAGAAAGAAAATTTCTCCCTCTTAGATTTAATGCCACAAAATTCTCTAATGCAGTAATCTTCCTTTGTGAAGGAATTACATAAACTCTCCCTCAAACAAATCTTTGAAATATATGATAGTACACTCTCCCTCTTTGACAACACATGCCAAAGACAACACATACCAAATGAGTATCAATGTACCTTGAGTATTGATTCATATGCAATATTCTCTTGACTATGCTACATCACCTGATAGATCTTCAACTTGGTTCCTGTTGATGCATCACTAAAACTTTATTTTAGTGAGCTTCAGATAGGGGAATGACCCCTAACTTTGCTCTTAGATACAATAATGCATCCTTAGGTAATGGCTTGGTGAATATGTCTGTAATCTGTTCTTTTGTATGTACATATTCCAATTTGATTTCTTTATCCTGCACCAATTCTCTGACAAAGTGGTATTTTATAGCAATGTGTTTGGTTTTGGAATGCAATATTGGATTCTTTGATATGCTGATTGCACTTGTATTATCACAAAACATAACAATTGGTTCTTTGATCTCAACCTTCATTCCTTCCAATATCTATTTAAACCAAACAATATTAGAATAGTTCACTACTGCTACAACATACTCTACTTTTGCTGTAGATTGGGATGTGCAATTTTTCTTTTTGCTTGTCCAAGATACCAATCTTTTTCCAACAAAGAATGCTCCACCACTTGTACTCTTTCTATCATCAATGTTTCCTACCCAATCAGCATCAGTAAACATTTGTAAGTCCAAATTTCCTCCAAGTTTATGCCACAATCCATAATCTTTTGTGTCATTTAAGTATCTCAAGATTCTTTTGATTGCCATCATGTGATTTTCTCTAGGTTTTGCTGAGAATTTTGCCACTATACCAACTGCAATAGAAAAATCAGGCCTTGTATGAACTACATATTATATTTTTCCAATCATTGATTTGTATAAGGTTTGATCTACCTCTTTAGATTCATCATCTTTGGTAAGATTTAGTGTAGTACAATTGGGGGTTCCAACTGGTTTTGAATCTTCCATACCAAACTTCTTAAGTATCTCCTTGATGTATTTAAACTGAGTGATGTAGATACCATTCTTGCTCTGCTGAATCTAAATACCAACAAAAAACTTAATCTCACCAAACATAGACATTTCAAATTCTTTGTTCATTATCTCTGAATTTTTTTTGCATAGATCATCATTCCCTATAAATAAAGTATCATCCATAAATATTTTTGCCAAAACAATCTTGTTATCTGGTCCTTCCTTGATGTACAAACTACTATTGTCATTAGTTATCTGGAAACCAATCTGAATAAGGTAGTTATGAAACCTCTCATTCCATGCTCTAGGAGCTTGTTTTAGACCATAAAATGCTTTGTGTAATTTGTAGACCATGTGCCTTTTTTTTGGATCAACAAAACCTTTAGGTTGTTCAATGTAGACTTCTTCATCAAAGATACCATTGAGAAATGCTCATTTAACATCCATCTGGTATACCTTAAATCCTTTATGTGCTGCATATGCAAGTAAGGTCCTAACACCTTCCAATCGTGCAATAGGAGCAAAAGTCTCACCATAATCAATTCCTTCTTCTTGAGGGTAGCCTCTACATACCAATCTAGCTTTATTTCTTGATACCTTACTATCTTCATTCAAATTATTCTTGAATACCCATTTTGTTCCAATCACATTTTTACCTTTAGGCCTAGGTACAAGAGCCTAGGTTTTATTCTTTTCTATTTTCTTTATGTCTTCATTCATAACCTCAATCCAACTTCCATTTTCCAATGCATCTTTGACATTTCTAGGTTCAAAATCAACAAGTAAACATGTACCTTTTAGCTTACTTCTTGTCATAGTACCTTCTGATTTATCTCCAATAATCTGATCTAGTACATGATGCCTCTTGATATACTTGGCCAATATAGGTTCTTTTCCTTTTGAATGAATTGCATTGTCATCCTCTTGAACTTCAAATTTAGGTTCTAGCTACTTGGACTCGGTAGGCATTGGCTCGGTAGCTTCAGAATGTGACTTGGGTACTTGTGACTTGGTTTAAACTTCTTGCAACTTGGTAACTGAGGAAGACTTGGGAGTAGAAGTCTCCTGATTGAAAAATGTGTCTAGAAATGTATCAGGTTCAATGAAAAAAAATCTCTTGTAATCTTCTGGTTCCCTTTTGCTTTCTTCTTCAGTCCTTTCTGCAAACTCATCTACTTTCACACGTGCACTTTCTATGATTTTGTGAGTAGACAAATTCAAACATCTATATGCCTTACTCTTGCAAGAATATCCTAAAAATATACCTTCATCACCTTTCACATCAAATTTTCCTTTTCTAGATTCTTTCAAGATATAACATTTACTTCCAAATACTTTTAGGTAACTTACATTGGGTTTATAGCCATACCATAACTCATAGGGTGTTTTGAATGAGTCCTTCTTCAACTGTACTTTGTTTAAGGTATGAACTACAGTGCTGATAGCTTCCTTCTAGTATTTGATAGCAATGTTCTTTTCAATCATTAGAGTCCTTGCACAATCCATGATAGATCTATTTCTTCTTTCAGCTATTCCGTTCTACTTGGGAGTTCCAAGGGCTGATACCTATCTTTTGATTCCTCTTTTAATGCAAAAGTTATTGAATTCATTGGAGATGAATTCACCACCTCCATTTGACCTTAAGAATTTCAATGTTTTTCCTTTTTCCTTCTGTACTCTGGCCAAATATCATTTGAATTTCTCAAATGCTTCTGACTTCTCTCTTAGATATATAATAGTCATCATTCTAGAGTAGTCATCAACAAAAAGAATGAAGAACTTCTCTCTAGTATAACTCTCAATTCTAATAGGTACACACAAATCAGTATGCACAATTTCCAAAATATCTTCAAACTGAAAGTTTTTACTTTTAAAGCTAGTCTTTCCCATTTTATGAATCTGACAATTCTTGCATAGACCAACATCAAGATTCTTCAAACTAGGAATGCCTCTTACTTTTATAAATTTTCTTATTTTCACCATGTTATCAAAATTTACATGACATAACCTTTTGTGCCATAACCAACTTTCTTCAACTTGAGCAATAAAACTTGAGCATTCACCAAGATCAAGATAAAACAAGTTACCTTTTTTTTTGCCTAATCCAATCAGTTTTCCTTTGTCATCCAGTAGTCTTTCCTTGCCATGCATGAATTCCACCTTGAATCCAATATTGATTAGCTATGCTAGACTCAATAGATTATGTTTTAGTCCTTCAACCCAATAGGCATTATCACCTACAAGTTCTTTGGTTAATGAGATTCATCCTCTTCCTTTTATGCAACAAGGTTCATTGTTTCCAAACCTTACACTACCACCATCATAGTCTTCAAAGTGTTCAAAATTTGTTTTTTCACCAGTCATATGATGTGAACATCCATTGTCTATGATCCATGTATCATTTTTGTTCACATGAGAGATAAGTACCATCTTATCTTATTCATCATCATCAAATTCATTTTTCACAGCAATGTAAACTATTATTAGAATCCTTAGCCATAAAACATGTTTTCTTACCTTTGTCCATGAATGATTTTAAATCTTTCTTGCCATTGCACTTCTAACCTTTCTTCTCATCCTTTCTTTTCTTGTTTGGGCACCTAGTTGTAATATGACCAATTTATTCACATGAAAAATAGATTAGGGGAACTTTACTTTTGTATTTTCCTCTGCCTCTAGAATATTTCCTCTACCTCTAGAATTAATCATGAAGATCATATAATGGAATATTAGGGGCCTTAATGGAGCCCATAAACAAGAAATTATCAGGAACCTGATAAGAGATCAGAGACCAGACATCTTGATGATCCAGGAAACTAAGATGAAAAAGGATTTTTTGGGGAAGATTAAGTTTAGCAACTTGATGAGTGGGGAGGCTTCAGATTCTGATGGTGCCTCTGGGGGTCTACTGACCCTTTTTAATACCAAAATTTTAGAATGGAAGTGGTCTACAATGATGGTAATATTCTTTTGTGCAAAGTTTTTCATTTCCATTCCAATGAATGCTAGTTCCTGATGAACTTATATGCTCCTAACAATAAGAGAGAAAGAAAGAATTACTGGACTAGAGCTCAAAGTGTAGTGCAGAGCAACAATTTAAAGAAAGGAATTATTATGGGTGACTTTAACACTCAGCTGTTGGATGAGGAGAAGAAGAGAGGTCTGCCTCCAGACTGGGAAAGCAAAACTGACCTTGCAAACTTCATTAATGATCTAGCTTTTTTGGATATGGACCTCATGGGAGGTGCCTTTACTTGGTCAAATAAACGCATTGGTCATGACTATATTTAGGTCAGACTGGACAGAGCTCTTATTGATCCCGATTGGCTAAAGACCTCTTGCAAATTAGCTATTTTGCCCAAAGTGGGTTCTAACCACTGCCCTATTTCCCTTTCGTTTGTTCCTATAGGTCCCAAAAGGCCTCCCCATTTTCATTTTGAAAAAATGTGGACCTCCCACCCTGACCTTTTAGACAAGATTAAGCTTTGATGGAGTGTTGATGTGGAAGGCACAGCTATGTACAGGGTAGCAAGAAAACTTAGCAATGTTAAAAGGATGGCTAAAGCTTGGAACAAGTTTGATTTTGGCCATATATTCTTTGAGAAGGAAGTCCTAATTGATAATCTTTCTGCTATCCAAACCTCAATTTAGGAGGAAGGGTATGACGAGTTAAACAGGGAGGTTGAATTCTCTATCCTATCAGATTTACACAATATTATCAGTAAAGAGGAGAAGTTCTGGAGACAAAGATCAAGGGTAAAATGGCTCAAAGAGGGAGATCAGAATACGAAGTTTTTTCATCTCACTACTCTAAAACATCATGCAAACAACAAAATCATAGGTTTAAAGAAAGGACAACGATTGCTGACCAAGGATGAGGAAATATCAATTGAGGCTATTTCTTTTTTCTCTTCCTTGTTGTCTTGAGATCCTTTTCTTTCCAAAGTGGATTAGGATGACATTGTCTCTTGTATCCCTAAGGTCATCCTTCCTCACGATAGTAAACTACTTCGAGCCTCTCAGTCGAAAGTTAAAGAAGCTCTCTTCTCTCTACTGGCAAATAAATCCTCTGGCCTTGATGGCTTCCCATATTTCTTTTTCCAATTGTTTTGGCCTATTTTGAGGAAGGATGTGGTTTAGGTTGTTTAGGAATTCTTTGGGGCTAGAAGCATTCTTAAGGAGATTAACTCAACATTTTAAGTTCTCATTCCTTAAATTCTTGGAGCCAATTCCTTGGACAAGTTTAGACCAATTAGTCTTTGCAATTCTTTTTATAAGATTATTTTGAAGGTTCTTACTTACAGGCTACTCAAACTCCTCCCTCTGATTATTTCTCATCAGCAAACTAGTTTTGTCCCAGGCAGACAAATTTTAGACTCCATAATGATGGTGCATGAAGTGATTCACTCTATGGAAGCTGGAAAAAGAGAAGGGATGTTACTTAAACTGGACCTTTCTAAAGCCTATGACAGGGTCGATTGGTCTTTCCTAGACAGGGTACTTAAGGCTTTTGGGTTTGATGATAAAACTTGTAACCTAATATCTCAGCTGGTGTCTACTTCATCTCTTGCAGTTTTAGTTAATGGATCCCCCTCCAATTTTTTCAAACCCTCTCGTGGCCTTCATCAAGGGGATCCTCTTTCACCTATTCTCTTCATTATCTTGGTGGAATGTTTCGATAGACTTATTGAGAAGAATAAGAAGGAAGGGAGAATCAAAGGTTTTAAACCTTCTTCTAAAAGTGCCCCTTTTTCACATCAGTAATTTTTTGATGATACCATAATGTGAGGGGAGGTTTCTGTTAAGGAGGCTAAGGCTATGAAGGACATCTTGGATATCTACTCCAGAGGGTCAGGGAAGCTCATCAACTCGGATAAGAGCTCTATTTTCTTTATCAACAACCTTGAGGATAGACAGAAGAAAATCTCCAAAATTTTGGGATGTAGTGTGGGGAAGCTTCCCTCTACCTATCTTGGGCTTCCTTTGGGCATGAATCCTCCTGATTCTTTCTGGAATGACATTATGGATAGATTTAGTAAGAAGCTGGTTGGTTGGAAAGGGGCCTCTCTTATCCAAGCTGGAAAATGCCAACTGGTTAAATCCACCCTTCAGAACTTGCCTATCTATTCTTTGAGCCTCTTTGTGATCCCTGTGAAATTTGCTAAGACAATGGAAAAAATTTAGAGAGACTTCTTATGGTCAGGGGCTGAAAAGAATAAAAGGTATCCTCTTGTTTCTTGGGAAAAAGTTTGTCTCCCAAAGAAATATGGGAGTCTAGGCATCAGGAAGCTAACTCACCTCAACAAGGCTCTTTTGGCTAAGCAAATATGGTGTATCTTCAGTAGCACAAGGGAATGGAGAGACATTATGGAAAACAAGTATATTAAGAGACCCTCTAAATAGTTTACCCTCTAAAGTGAAGATATCCCAAGAGGATCTGCTATTTGGAATGGTTTTTTAAAAGCCAGGGACTTGGCTAATTCTAGAGTATCTTGGAAAATGGGAAATGGGGAGGATATCCAGCTATGGTCTGATAGATGGCTCATTCAGGCCCCCCTTATGACCAACCCTAGCTATGAGGTCTAGATGAATGACTACATCAACCATTTTGGGCAAAAAGTTAGTAACTATAGGAATGACTAGGGATGGATAGACCTTTCCATCATCTCTGAAGATCTTAACCCTATTATGATTATGCTTAACTCTATGGCCCTAAATAACAACAAGAATGAGTTGGTTTGGGGAGATAACGCCAATGGGAAATATACTGCTACCTTTGGGTACTCGACCCTTTGGAGATTAAAAGAGATTCCTCCTTGGTCGAGGGCTTGGATTCCTAGCCTCATTCCAAAAATTAATATGTTCTATTGGTTGGCTCTACAAGAAAAAATCCTTACCCAGGATAACCTCATTAAAAGAGGTCATATTATGCCTAGCAGATGTGTGTTATGTAAAGATCAGATGGAGACTAGCAATCATTTGTTCATTCATTGCTCTTTCTCTAGAAAGGTTTGGGTTTTCCTCACCTAGGACTTGGGCTTCAGCTGGTGTGTGCCTTTTAACCTCCTAGATCTCTTCTATCAATGGAAGTGTATGTTCAATAGGTCTCAACTTTAGGAAAGTTCTTGGATGCTGCCTCATTTCTGTTGGAGCATCTGGAAGGAGAGAAATAATAGAATCTTCAGAGATAAAGAGGAGCCAGCTATAGTGATAGGAAAGAATATATTTGCTAACATAAAGGAAAACTATTTAGTAAGGAAAGGGGGAGATATTGAATTAGGTGGTAGAAAAAAAGAGAAGGCAAAAGACAGAAAGATCAAAAGATAGGAAGAAAAATGGCTTCTCCCCCCGAAAGGTTGGCATAAAGCCAACTTTGACGGAGCGTGCAAGGGAAATCTTGGCTCCTCAAGAAGTGGAGGCATAATAAGGAATGAAAATGGAGATGGTATTGCGGCTTTTTCCCTCCTGTTGGGTTATCAAACCAACCACTTTGCGGAAGCAAATGCTACGTGTAATGTTGTCAAATTGGCTTTTGAAATTGGAGTTACTAATCTTTGGCTTGAAGGGGATTCAAACAACATTATAAAATGTATTAATGGCAACTCTCAGCCATCATGGTCGATTGTGAATCTTATTGATGAGACTCGTGAGACTCTTGCCAAATTTATTAGAGTCCACATCACTCATATTTTCTGGTAAGCTAACTTGATTGTTGAAAAGTTTGTAAATATTGGGGTCAGTGCAAGCCAAATTATGACATGGCATCCCAGAAATACTATGCTGCCGGATGTTAAAAACATGATCGATCTGGACAAGATCCTAGGAAGTACGAAGAAGATCAATTTGCAATTATGAGTATGAATGGATTAAGGGGAAAGAGTACATCCCAAAAAGTTAGCATGGGAAATTGTAATTGCTGCAATTTATTACAGACTAGTCGACATGCTTTGTGGGTCGTTTATTATGTTTTTAATAGGAGCAACAGAAGGGTTAATTCTTTCTACATTCTACTTATTCACAAAGGATCCAATCTGTTGCAGTGTGAGGTGCATATGAGAATTGAGGGTGTGCAAAGTGCAGATATGGTTGGTGAAAGGTGTAGAAAGGAGCCAATGGGTAAAATTAAGAAATGGAAGAGCAGGGACAAAGTTTGGGAGCAGCTGGATTAGGGCAGGATCACCAGATACATTACAAAATTGCATGGCTTTGATTAGGAGGTGACCAATAGTATGATTGGTTCATGGAAGGATGGTAGAATGAAGGTGAATGGGGTTTCTTTCATGATCACTGAGGAGGTTATTTCAACCATTGTTGAAATCTCGATTGAGGGTTTTAAGTTTTTCAGGGACAAGAAGCTCTCGGCTAATGCTGTGCAGGATTTTGTTAAGGATGAGAAGGAACTGAAAGCCCTGAAGAAGATTGACATGTACTATGTTCCTGATACCATGAAGAAATTATGGAGGTATGTTCTGAGAGCTATTATTGAGTATATTACTTTGGACCCTAGGTTTGATAGGGCTCATACCCACCACTTTGTTCTTTTGAATCATTTTCAGCACAACCATAAAATTTCTTTTCCTTTTTACTTGTTAACTTCTTTGAGCAAGGTGGTGGTTAGCTTCAAAAGAAGCCTACTGATAACTCTGCGTTGCATGAGGGGCTCATGTTGCTTATCTATGAGCAATTTAAGGCTCAAGCTATAAGCAAGGCTCCCCCTCAGATTGAGAATGTGACCTCTAGAAGCTCCAGCTACTCTTCAGACTTAGATGACATTCAGAGCTTTAGCTCTGAGGATGACATGATTTCATCCGCTAATAAAAAAGCCACCCATCAGGTCAAGAACTTGCCTTCCTCCATCACCCCCAGTAGAAAAAGTCCTAGGGATCATGGGTAAAAGTATCCTGTGAAAGATGTGAAGGATGACAGTGATGAGGAGGAGGATGTGGAGATGAAAGAGGAGGAAATGGAGATGCAAGAGGAAATTAAGGATGATCAGGGAGGGAAGAAATGCAAGAGGGAGGGTCTAGAGGATGAGATTATGCAGCAAGAATGGGATATGTCTTCCCTACCTCTTTCACCTATCCATATTCATGCACAACCTAAGGAACAAAATTTGGATTCTGAGACCGAGGGTGGGGAGGTGCAAGTAAATAATAGGAGGAAAGCTTGGAAAAACTTTAAAGTTAAGACCTCAAAAATGGGCATTTTTAGAGAGGCCATGATCCCACAGGTCCTTGTGAATAACCAAGAAGAGACAAGGCTTGAAGAACTCATTGACCTAGCAATTGTGGCTATTTCGGACAAAGCTATGGAAATCAGGCTGAATGTCTTGAACAATGCCCACAATAGCATGATTGATAACTTCAGATCAATCAAGTGGCTTTTCCATGAGCTGGAGGAGGTCAAAGAGTAGGTGGGTCATGTGGAGGATAACAGGAATGGAGCAGACTCTTATAAAAGAGATGACAATGGTGAGAGGCTTAGTCTGGTGAAGAGAAGGATTAACACCCTCAAAATCTACAATCATAATCTCTCGAATCAGATGATTTTGATGCTAAGCTCCATTAATAGCAGCATCATATCTTTAACGGGTTGGATCAAAGACAGAGTTATGAAGGATGATGAGGATAGTAAAGATAGGGAAGAAGCCAGAATGGGGATCGATACTACAAAGGACAACATCAATAATGGTTAGAACCAGGAGGATTAAAGGGCACAACAGAAAGAGGCTGAGGAGAACAAGATAGCCTATGAGGTAGCTCAGGTCATGCATGACCTAGAGAGAAAGAATGAGGACTAATCCTCTGCCTATTGTTTTGTTTCTTTCTGTGCCTTTTTTTAGCTTTTTGTAAGGGCTTTTGCCCTGGTCGTTTCTTGATATTTCTGTTCCTGGCCTTTTCTTTGGTTTTTGTCTGTCAGCTAGGCCTTGTGCTTATTTTCAGCCTTTGAACTGAAACTTTTTTGGCTGGGCTTTTCATGCTTATTATTAGCCTTGTTATTGTTTTAACTCTTGGGTTTTAGGGTCCTTGTAAAACCTATTTATCTAATAAAAAACAACTTCAAAATCACTGTCAAAAATTTCCTCTGATTCTTCTTCACTTTTTGACTCACTGTCTTTTATTTTCTTCCCTTTTTCCTGAAGTGAAACCTTGGCCTCAAATGCTAATTCAATTTTCTAGGAAGTTGGAACATAATTGTCATAGTTATCTAGCTCAAAGGCTGTCAATCTTCCTACTAGGGTATCCAAAGTTATCTTATGATTTGTCTTACATCTTCTTTCTTGAATTGCAAATACTCTAATTGCATAAATAGGAATTATTCTAAGAACTTTACTTACAACTGTTTCTTCCTTGATCTCTCCTCTAGAAGCTTTGATTGCACCAACACTTGCTTTGATCCTTTCAACATATTTGGCAATGTTTTTATCCTGTCTCATTCTCATTTGATCAAATTGTCCTCTGAGGCTTTATGCTTTGGCTCTCCTCGCATTTTTTTCACCACCATAGATATCCTTCAGCTTGTTCCACATTTCAAAGGTAGTTTTACAGTAATTGATTTCATCAAATTCCTCATAGCTTAGAGCAGATACAATGTCTATCATCATGGTGTTATGAGTCTTTTTCTTAGCAATGTCATTAATAGATAATGTACCAGAAGGAGTTGTATATTGTTCATCAAGGTATTTCAATCCTAAATCTCCAATGGAAGCCAGATGAAGCCTCATTAGACCCTGCCATGCTGAAAAATCATCTATATTAAGCCTTGGAATTTGTCTCTTGTAAGACATCCTAATCTTTAGCTTAGGTCCTTGAAACCTTTCCTGCAAGCACCAAAAGCTTTGATACCAATTATTGGAAATATAGATGGAGTAACTGGGGGGGGGGGGTGTGAATCAATTATCACAAAAACAAATCCACATATCCATTAGATGTTTGATAAAACTATTTACTATTGTCACTCGGTAAACATGCTTAAAATGCTAAAACTTGGTAAATGTAGTGTATGTTAACTTTAATAGATCTTAAACATTCACAGTGATTATCATGCAAGCATAAAAGAAATAACATGAACACATGAGAAATTAGATTTAATGTGGAAACCCAATATGAGAAAAATCACCAAGTGACTAGCTACTGATTTTCACTCTTCAGAAGTAAGCCCTGTTAGGAGCCAACTTGGTTAAAGGTTACAAAACACACTGTTAGTGTGACCTTGTTAGAGGATTTAATCACCCTATTAGGAGTGGCCTTGCAAGAGGTCTTTAGAACAATTCAATAGAATTGTCACCTTGTTAGAGGATTTACAAATGGCTGTTAAACCAACTCTGCTAAGAGATTTTGGAATCACTACTACAATGGTAAGAAAGTAACAATGAAATGACCTGAATGAGATGCAACTGAATTGCTGATTATAGATCTCTATTCTGCTTCACACTAGATCCTTCCTGATCAAATATAACTTTTTTTCTCCTCAAGGATATCTAACCATCCTTCAAATTCACTCACACTTTCTTCTCCAAACAATCAATACACTTGCATACTCGCTTATACTTTAGAATTATCAACTTGATCTTTCATTTATACCTTTTAGATTATCAAGTTGGCTCATTTTCAACTTACAATTACCAATAATTATTACCTCAATCGATTGGAATCATTACTTGAAATAATTAAACTTCATTTCTCAAATCAACAAAATCTTTCATTGGTCGACCCTGCTCGATAAACACTGTTCCTGAAATGATTTCTCGTGTTTACCAACAGAAGCTTAGTTAACAGTATGAACCTACAAAATCCTTTGGAAACCAAGTGAACTTAGTAAATAGTAACTTCTAACCAACTTTCCTTCATTAACCATGAGAGCTTGGTTAACACTACTTCTTGCCACAATTTCCTTCGATGCTCGAGTGAGCTTGATAGATAGTGTCTTCACAGAGTAATTGCTAAGAATGCTCAGTAGACACTGAAAATTGCCTTGCTGACCAACTAAGCTCAGTAAGTACTATTTGCTAATTGATATGACATTTGTGTAACATCAAAGACAACACACAATTAGACAATTGTATCCAATAATATAAACATACATTGTTGGCCACTTTAAAATGTTTGGTGGTAGATGCTAGGAATGGAAATTTTGATTCTAAAAGAGATGAAGGTATATTCCTAGGTTATTCTATTAGGACCAAATCATATAAATGTTTGAGCAATGTTACTAACTAAATGGTTGAAAGTGCAAATGTGAGAATTAATGAGTTTGCAAAAAAGAATGATAAAGAAAGAAAGAAAGAACCTAAAGACTATCAAATATTTATATATGTACAAGAAGGAGAAATTATTACCCTACGTAAGAAAGACCTAGAAGTCAATGAGCTAGAACAAGCAAAAATAGAGCAACATGTTGGGACCCCATTGAGTTAAGAAAATGTTGAACAATAGAGAACTGAGCCATGATTAGAAAAGTATGTTAGAAGGAATCATTTACCAAATCTAGTAATTAGAGACAACAATGATGGTGTGATGACAAGATGTAAGTTGAGAGATAATACATGTGTGATTTATGGATTTGAGCCTAGAACAATTAGAGATGCATGAGAGAATTAAGATTGGATCAATGCAATGAATGAAGAAATTGATCAAATTGAGGAGAACAAAACTTGGATAGTGGTACCAAGACCCAATGATAATAATGCTATTGGTACAAAGAAGATTTTTCAAAAACAAGTTGAATACAAATGGTGAAGTAACAGTGAATAAACAGAGGCTAGTTTGTAAAGGATATGCACAAGAAGGAATTTATTATGGTGAGACATTTGTGCCTATTACTAGATTGGAAGGTGTGAGAATACTACTTGTATACAATTCCTTCAAAGATTCAAGATTTATGATCAAATGTATGTCAAGTCTACATTTTTGGATGAAATTATATAAGCAGTCTACATTGAGAAACCAAAAGGATTTGTGGACCCAAATCACTAAAACATAGTATGTAAAATACACAAGGCTTTAGATAGATTGAAGAAGGCACCCTGAGCATGGTATGAAACATTCCACTCTTTCATCATAATAATTAGTTTTGTAAGAACCAGTGAAAATATTAATTTGTAGATGGAAATTGAATCTAAAGATAAGATCTTGATTATTGAATATTTGTTGATGATGTTATATTTGGAGGGAATGAACTAATGTGCAAAACATTTTATGATGAAATGTCTATTTTTAGTGAGATAAAATTCATTATTGGATTACATGATGTAAACCATCAAAGGAAGATGATACCATTGAGATAAACGAAGCACTTTATAAATCTTTGATTGGTAAGCTACAATATGTTGTTCATATTAGACCAAATATTGCTCATGTTGTAGGTATTGCTGCTAGATTTTCTTTTAATCCTAAGAAAATACATATGACTGATGTGAAAAGAATATTTAGATATATGAATGGAATAGAGGACTAGGGTTTCTAGTACATAAAAGATGGATATTTTGAGTTGAGAGTATATACTGATGTTGATTGGGTAGGAAAAGTAGATGATAGAAAAAAGTATAAGTGGTGGGGCTTTTGTTTTAGGAGAAAGAATCATGAGATGGATAAGAAAGAAACAAAGTTGTATTTTACAATCTACTACTAAGGTAGAGTATACAGTAGCTATAATTAGTTTCTCTAACATTGTGTGGATCAAACAACTATAGGAATGCATGCACTAGGAAGTGAAAGATCTTGTAATAATTTATTGTGACAATACAAGTTCTATAAACATTTCAAAGAATTTGAAGATGCATGCAAAAACAAGCATATATCGATCAAGTATCACTATTTAAGAGAGAAAGTTTAGGAGAAATAAGTAAAGAAGAAATTGTAGATATATTTACAAAACCACTACCAAAGGACACTTTTGAATATCTAAGAGGTAAACTAGGGGCCATTCCCCTATCTAATGTCAACTAAATAAAGATATAGTATTACATAAACTCATTCTTTACCAAATGCAAGATTTTACTCTTTACGAGCTATCTACAGTTTTGAAAATGATGTAAATAAATAGAAGTGATCAATACATGAAAGGTACAAGGTAAAACTACATATAAAATATGTTAATAGCAAAGGTTTATGGATACCTCTGGCATTATTTTCAAAGAGGGAGAATAAATACACAAATGTGTATTAAAAGTAAGAGGGAGTATATGTGCATCGAAGAGAAAGAGAACTTGAGGATGATCATAGATGAAAATGAGAACTTGAGGATGGGAAAAGATGAATATGAGAACTTAAGGATGATTAGAGATGAAGACAAAGATAGAAAGAGAAACATAATCAAACAGAGAGTCTTTATGATGAATATTGTTGGAAATACAATAGGGAAGTGAACTTTGAGAGGGGGGGGGGGGGGGTGAATCAACACTGAAAACTTTCAACCTCTAAAACTATTCACCACACCCCCATCTCACAATCTATGCATATAAATTGAAATACGAAATTAAACATGTATATCCATAGCATGAAAGTAAAATATTCAACACATGTATGACACAAGATATTTGATTACCCAAAAACCCTCCAAGGAGAAGGTAAAACTGGGGTGGGAATGACACCCACAAATCTTCACTACTATAGTAATAAAATGCATCCAATGAAGGTTATAATGTTTGACCATGAAATATGATCTACCTTGTGAAAGGTGTTCCCTATTAAAGGCTTACAAGATTGTTAGATCTTACCTTGTTAAAGTATTTAAACACTCGACTGAAAGTGTGCCTAGTAAAAGTACTTTAACTTACAATGAAGTAAGCACCTATTTAAACGATTTACAATAGCTTGTTAAGACTACTTTATTAAGATGTTTAATTGATTCACTTTTTAAAATGTCTCAACAATGATCCTTTGGTTAGCACTCTATTGATTTGATGTTAGATCACCTTTATACTAATGTGCACTTGATCCTTTCTGATCAAATGTATCTCTACTATCCTCTTGATTCCTTTCCTCTATTCTCCTTTAATTCTGCAATGTAACTCAATTTATAACACCGTAATCACCATGAATACTCTATTTCTACATGCAAACTCTCTTCAATTCTCCTTAGCATTCATTAAAAAGTTTAGGGTTTATCTTCCTTAAGAAGACCTAAGTGATTTAGGGTTAGGTATGAAGCAACGATAGTGATTCACTCATAGTATCACCTAAACCTTTCTTTTTTTTGATTGGATGCATGTAATGCATAGGGATTCATAATTAAGATTCGTCCTTATCAACAAAGATTGTAAAACAATCCTTAAGTTAGCTCAAAAACAATTTACATAGTACTTTGTGTGAATACAAACAACTATGTCAAAACTATATTACTTAACATTTGAAGTCCCTAGTGCTTGGCACTAACTATAACTTCAATGTTATCACTCAACATCTGAATGACTCAACATCTACTACTTTCTCAAAACTTGAATCACTTAGCACATACTATCTGCTTGACATCTAAGTGACTCAGCATTTGAGTAGTTTGATACTCATTGTTTTCTTGGCATCCTCTATCTTATATGTTATGCTCAACATATGTAACTTGTTCAGCATGAACTAAGTAAATGACTTATAATGACTTAAGTGTATAAACACTCATTTGTCAAAACCAATCTAAAATCAACAATCTCCCCCTTTGACATGAGTGTCAAAAACACTTGGTCATGCATTAATGATCTTATCCTTATGAGTATAACTTAGATATATCTAATATCTATTTGGCTTCTATGCAAAATTTCAAAATATCAAAATTTGGGAACTCATGATTTATTAGTCACACCTCAAAATTTGATAACTCCCCTTGAGTTGATTGTTCTAACTTATACTTTGTATCCAAAGCAAAATCTTTCTCCTGATGAGTATATTTTCATAAGCTAAGCTAATACTCTATTTTTGTCTATTTGTCTCTATCTCTATCTCCCCCATACTCTTTCTCATTTCTTGTTCTCTTACTCCCCCTTTTCTCTTACTCCCTTTTTTTGATACTTATGTCAAAGGGTTATACACTAATAGTGTGTTTTTCCAAAAATGATATGTGGATCTATAGTACAATCTTTAGAGCTGCATCCCAATGATCACAAGCTACCTCTAATGACTTGATTTGGATGGTCAACTTAGTAGCAAGGTGTACTAAGCCTTCAAGTGTAGAAATATGAGGATCTTTCTTCATGATAGTTTCAACATAGGCTAGTTCCTTATGTAGTATGTGGAGTCAATATAGACTAGATGCATATTAGTTTAGCCTTCTGATGGCTTCATCTACATGTAACATTGCTAACTAACTTTGGGATTGTAGGAGGGTGCTGAAGTGTTTCTCACTTTGGTTTAGAGACTTTGGTAGAGTTATGCCAGATGTTTGCATAATGCTCTCTAAGATTAGAAAATGACTCCTAACTTCCCTTGTGAAGGGTGTAGTATTATTCAATTCAGTAAACAAAGAGAAAATATTCTCTAGTACCTTATTTACACTCTCTATTTTTTTTGCTCATTCATCTATTAGAGTGTAATAGCACTTGATATCTTTTCATTAACTTTATTCTAAAACTTTCTCTCAGACCATTCAAGTAATTTGACATTTGTATCTAGGTTTGTGTCATTAACGGTCTCCAATATACTGGTTAATTGTTCAATTATTGGCTTGTTTTCCTCTAGAGTCGTTAGATTGAATGCATCAAGAAAAATCTCTTTGATATCAATCAAGGCTTGTCTCTACCTATGCTCCCTTCTGAACATTTCTTGATTTTTCTTCTTTGCTAGAGCCTCTTGAAGAATGTCCATCTACCCATTTTTTATGGTTGAAAGATCAAATTTAGGAAACACAATCACTTCATGTAAGATCACATCACCATATGATGTTTCCTCATATGCCTTAGATGTGTTTGGAATTGGCCTTTAGGATTGTAATGGTGTAGCTTCTATGCTCGGCCTTTGAAGAGATTGACTAGGAGGAGTAGTAGATTTTGGTAATGGTACTAGTGCTTGTATTGTTAATTTCTCCTCTGGCTTTGTTATCAAACTTGAATCTTTAGTCTTGTCCTTCTATTTCATTATATAACTAGTAACATCTTGATTTTGTGCTATAGGTGCAAGAGTGACATCCTGACCTGTTTGAGCTTGAGCTCAATCTTGCTCCACTGCTATAATCTCATCCTTCTGCTCACTGGATGTTTCAACTTTTTCATTTGTCTTTGTAGGTTCATTTCTAATAACTAGAGCACTTTGTACTAATTTACTATTAGTGGAAATTTCTTGCTCCTTTCTATGATACACCACAACAAGTAATGGTGGTTGTACCATGTTAGATTGAGGATAGAGTGTAGATGTTTCTAGTGTTTTTGTTTCTTCCCTTGTAGATGCCTTATCTTCCCTCTCAATCTCATCAACACTTACCAGGATAAGATTTTCACAAAGTGTAGCCTATGTAGTGGATCTTATCAAAATCATCTTCAATTCTTTCTCTAAAAAGGGGATTGATGTTTTGAGTGATAGTATTAGAAACATCCTTAATCTTAATAGTATCAATAATTGTACTTATCTCCTATTAAGGACTAACACTCAACACTTGTGTATCTAGTACACTTTGTTCTATTTGTTGCTTATCTACAACTAGTGCCTAGGTGTCTATGTTTATGTCCATACCTCCCTCAACTATATCTTGTTTAATGTCTTCTTCTTTTTCTTTACCTACTTCAATAGGTGTTTGCACAACTTCCTTAGATGTTGATAATGCATATGTCAACTTCCATATTTGTTTGGACTTTAGCACAACATCTTCAATGTCATTCTACAATATACTAAATTCCCTATACATTGGAATTTTTTTTCCAATATATCTCTTAATGGCTTTTTCCATTGCAGCCTTATTGAGTTCTAGCATTACTTGTACAAGTGATGTCTCTCTTATTTGTCTTTTAGTATCTAGACAATAGTGCCACTTCTACTAAACTCTATCATACAAACTTTTGGGTATGGAGTTGGCAAGTTCAAGAGGAGCCTTTTTAAATATTTCCATCATGGAATATACTACCTCTTCAACTTGGTTCTTTTCAATCTTCTCAAGATTGTCAAACACAATGTGAGAGAGTCTAGATAAATCAACATTATTTCTAATATTCTCACATATATTATCTAAATATGAAGAAGAACTATGACTTACCATTTGAAACTAGCTATTATCATCATATTTAGTCTTCTCTTCAACAGATTCAATTGGGGCAACATATTTTCTCCTTGGTCTCTTCTGAAACACTTCACCCTTGCTAGCTTGACTAGCTCTCTTTTCCTTTGGCTTGGATACTTAGCAATTTGTGTAGTGGCTCATGTGCTACCCCTTGTTGTAGGTATTACAAGCTAAGTAGGTTTTGCAACCTTCTTTGGTTTGCTCACTAGTGGTATTGTAGCTTTTCTTTTCTTCTTTTTAGTAGCGTTAGGTGATTTACTGGCTTCTTCTCTCTCAACACCTTCTATAAAATCTACTTCCTCTTCTTGTTGGTATTCTCCTTGACCTTGGGAGATGGAAAGTGGTGCATGGATAGGTGCATTCTCTTCTTTTTCTTCTTCATCATCATCTTCTTCTTCTTTTGCCCCTTCACCTAATTTCTCTTTTGATTTCTTTACCATCTTATTCTTCTTCCTAATGACTAAAGTAGTCTTCAAGTCCATGGTGATCTTTGATTTAGCCACATCATAGTTCCCAAAAGGTATAGCCTCCTTGTTTACTTCTTCTGCAAGTAATGCAGTGATTTTTGTAGAGGTTTCATGAACATTGATTTCATATCCCAATGGTTTGAACCATTTAACTCTAGGAATTGCTACCTAGACATATGTAAAGTCAGTATCAGCTATGAAGAAAACATCATCAAAATGCTTCTCAACTAGTGAAACCGGTATCCTCAGTCTTTTCTTCATTGACTACTTGAAGTCTTCGAAGTAGTTTGTCATAAGTGACTCAAAATTATCACCTAGTTGCTCAATGAATTCACCTATTTGCACTGCAATAGGTCTATTTACCTTCCATGCAACTTTACAAAAAGTAGGAAATTTATTCTGTACATAAAAGAATATACATGCAAGAATAGATCCAAATTTGCATTATTCACTTTTGGTCTTCCTTATGGCTCCCAAATTCTCAACCAATTATTGAAATTGTAATTCTAAAAGATCATAAGTATGATCTTTCTTCACTATCTTGTATCCCACATCAACTACAATACATGGTACACTATTGAGTTTATTGGGTTAATACAACTTGTGTGTTATAATCCTTACAGCAAAAGCAATTAAGGGATCTATGATTGTATCTATTTCCATCCCTTGTTTATTCTATGGAACCCTGATATTCCTTTCAATTACCTTGTTTGCTTCACTTCTCATTGCCTTGGGCTGATCTAGGGTTAGATACCCTATAAATCTATGCAAAAACTTCTTGGTGATTTTCACTAGTCCATTCTCTAACCATATAGAATTCATTATACTCAAAACTATCTTTATCAATTCTATCTTGAAGACGTTGGGGAAATCTAGGGCATGGGTTAACCCTTTCTCCTCAACAATTTTGTATTCCTCCTTCAACACTCCATTTTTACATAATTTTCTATATGTCTCCCTAATCTCCATGTCTCCTATGCTTCCAACCTTACATGTATAACAAAATTTAACATCTTGAATCACTAAAACTCACGGTGGTAATATTGACAATGCACTAAATGAATCTTGTTTATAAGCTATGTATAGAATAGCTTTAAAATTTGGTTGTTTAATCTCATTGCTTATCAATTACACATTCAAAACTTCCTTTCCCTCTATAGCCTTGGCTGTAGAAGAACTAGATGCCATTTCATAAAACTAGGTTTTGTAAAAACTTAAATAATGTAGCTTGGAACATGATAAATACCTTTCCAATCCTATTAAGATGATGTCAAACAACTATTAAATCCATTTGCAAATGCTCAGGAATATTCTCCAGTCTACCTTTATTTCTTCGTGCTCTCCTTTAAATTTGAATGATGTCAAACAAGTAGAAATTGATCATACAAACCCCAAAACCTTGTAATTAATGCTTAGTGCGTACACAACTATAAGCTCAACTTTAATAAAGATTTTGACTCACACAGCTTCCATTAAGTATTCTCTCAGCAACCACTATGAGCTTGGTCAACACTAACAACTTTGATATCTTGGCATCAACTAAAATTTCACTCACCAACCATAGTGAAACTTTTAATGCTCAATAGCAACATGAAAACTAACATAACTTAAAGATTTATTCTTGATTCTTAACAACACTTTACATCTTTATTCATGCATGTGTAATATTTTCATAACTAAATCCTTAGAACTAATGTTAGTATATATTACTAAATATCAGTCCCACTTACTTCTTAATTTCTCAATTTGAGGAAGTGTGATCACCTAACCCATTGGATGAAGTGATCTCATCTACACTTGATGTGCTACAATCTTCCTTTCACTTCCATGTCTTGTTCATTTCATCTTTGACATTCTCAACTATTGGAAATTTGATTGAAAAGCTCACTATTGAAGATCAAAGAGGGAGATTGTTGAAAAGAAGGAAATTTTTTGTTAAAAGAATGTTTTCAATCATTGTTTTGTCATTGATGTCAAACTTGCTCTTTGTAGGAATGTCATTTTCTTATAAGATCCAAGTACTATCACTTAGTTGATTGATGAAGTGGATTTGATCAACAAGATATAACAAGAGAATCTAAGGAAAAGGTTGAGTTATGATGTTGTAATGAAGTGCAAGGATCAGTTAAGACAATAGTCAAATGATGTTTTCCTAACATACTCAAAGATACAGAGGTTTGTCACACTTAGAAACATTGGAGGAAGAAGTTGTAATAAGGTGAACTACAAAGCTTAAACTAAGATAATTAGTGGATGCCAAACAAGTTAGTTGAAGTCGAGCAAATTCTCAGTAGGAGCCAAGTAACAGATTCTAGTGTGTGCTGAGTAATTTTAGGTGCCGAGTGATCTTCAGGTGCCGAGCATCAAAAAATCTTACCTGATGCTAAGTAACACAGTATGTGCCAAAAATTAGTATTTCAATAGTGCTGAGTTGCAGTGTTATTTTAAATGACAAAGATTTGCCAAATCTAAGCCAACAAAGTGGTTACCTTAAATTTTGTGAATGAGTTGGAAGATAAGGATGATGAGCTGGTGGCACAAAATTCTATGTAAACCATTTTTAAGTGAATTCAAGAAGTTTCTAAAGGAAACAAAATATAGGTTAGATAAAATGAATCCTACCTAATCCATGCAAATTGAAATTAAAGAATGGAAGAATTGAGTGGGAAAAGAACTCCAAGACTTCTATTTAAGGAGTCATAGACCAAAGAAGCAAATGTTGCTGATACTGTTGCTATTAAAGAGTCAAATCTATGAAGTAGTGAGAAGAGTGTCAAGGAGAAGACATCTAGGAGAAGGAAGAGCATAGAGGCTCTACTTCTATAAGTGGTCATGAAGAGATGATTGACTGGTACATTGAGCATGGAGACTCAAGGAGACTAAGCTTGAAAGGAGGGCAAGCTGTCAAAGTTGCAAAGATTGAAGGCCAAGCAAGGGTATGAGCTAAGATCTGCAAGTTAGGTTGTATGCTGTAATTAGGTCAAGATTTTCTAATACTCTCTAGCAATTGTATTAGATCTGAAAATCCTATGGAATTAGGTTGGTTTAATAGCCATTTGTAAATCCTTTAACATGGTGGCATTCCAAGTGAATGTTCTAAAGTTCTTGAACCAGACCCACTTCTAACAAGGTGGTTAAATCCTCTAACAAGGTCACATTTGATAGTGTGTTGTAAGCCTCTAATAGGGTAGGCCCTTTACAGGGCATCACTTTAGAAGAGTGAGAATTGAGTAGCATGTTACTGGTGGTTTTTTCCAAATTGGTTTTCCATGTAAATCATGATTTTATGTGTTGATTTCTTATGTGTTATGCTTGCATGTTGATTTACAGTAACTTGCTGATTAGAAAAGTTAAAGCTTGGATGAATAAATGATTGAATGAGCTCACTATACTTAGTGAGAAGTTTGAATAGGACATTTGGACCTTGAATAAATGATTCACCACCCCCCCCCCCCCCCCCCCCCCACCCCCCTCTCCTTAGTTATTCTAAAGAATTTATAACAATTGGTATCAGAGCCATCTGCTGATTTAGTTTCAAGGTACTAGAAGTAGGAAGATCAAGATGTCCAAGAGAGAAGTTTCCAGGCTCAACAAAGAAAACTTTGCTACATGGTAGAGTTTGATGGAATTGCACCTTGGATCAATAGGTGACTATGCACAAACCTCAATTGGAATAGAACATGTAAATCTAGTAGGACCCCTTACTGTAGATGATTTAAATAAAAAGGAGCACAATCAAGCAATGTTGGAGATTGCCTCTGCACTTAATTATGCAGAATATGATACCATCAAAGATTTTGACACGACATTCAAGATGTGGAAACCCTTATCAGACATCTATGGATGAGATCAGAATGTATAGAGAGCAAAGAGAGAAATCCTAAGAGGAAAGTTTGATGACATGAAAATGGAGGAAAGTGAAAATACTGCTCAATATGCTGCAAGAATGAAAGAAGTGGTAAGTGCAATAAGAAGTCTAGGTGGTCAATTGGAAGAAGAAACTGTCATCAACAAATACTTAAGAACTCTACTCCCTATCTATGCCATTAGAGTTTTAGCCATCCAAGAGCTGAGATGTGTACAAGGAAACACACTAACCTTTGAAGGAATAGTAGGAAGACTTATTGCATTTGAATTGTCAAACTTTGATAACTATAGAGCTGAGAACCTTGAATTTGATTTCAAGGACAAGATGACAATAAAAGATACTAAGGAGGACACATCAAGCAAAAAGAGAAGAAAAGGAAAACATGCATCCAGTGACAGCAACGCAAATGAGGAAGATGTAGAATAGTTAGAAGCACTACTTGCTAGGAGATTCCATAGAGGCAAAGGTAAATTCAAAGGTAAGCTCCCTATCATATGTTTCAATTGCAATGAAGTAGATCATATTGCTGCAAGATGTACATAGAAGAAGAACTACAAAGAAGAGAACAAGTACAGGAACAAAAGAGAAGATGATAGCAAAGACTTCAAAGAAAAAGGCAAGAGATGAAAAAGTTTATGATGATGAAGTAGTCTATGTGGCCATGAAGGATGAATTAGATAAAGATGAAGATGAAGCAACAACATTGGTTACCTGTGTGAAAAATAATGACAAGTGGATCATAGACAGTGGATGCTCACATCACATGACAAGAGATAAAAGTAAGTTCATTACCTTTACTCAATATGATGGAAATAGTGTTAGATTTGGTAATGATGCTCCATGTCAAATCAAAGGAAAACGTTCTATTAAGCTCACAGAGAAAATTTCATGTGATAATACATACTATGTTGAAGGATTGAACTACAACTTGTTGAGTGTATCACAATCAGGCAATGTAGGTTGCAAAGTTGAATTTGGAAATAAAACTATTAAGATCTATGACATTGATGGAAATCTAATAGGAAAAGGTGAAAAAACTAGGAGTAATCTATTTTACCTAGATATGGAAGATGCAACATGTGTTGTTGTTAGACTTGATGATGTGTGGTTATGGCATAAAAGGCCGTGTCATGTTAACTTTGATAATCTGATCAACATAAGTAAGAAGAAGAAGGTTAGAGGGTTGCCCAAATTAAAGAAACCTGAAAACACAATATCTAAACAATATCAACTAGGGAAGATGACTAAGTCTAGTTTCAAAAGAAAAACATATACTTCCAAGGAAGTACTAGAGTTAGTCCATACATACTTATGTGGTCCAATAGAAGTACAAAGCTACCTAGGAGATAGATACATAATGCTATTTGTAGATGATTATTCTAGGAGATGACTACTATATTTTAAAAGTAAAAATATAATGCATTGCAAATGTTTAAGTGGTATTTGGCCAGAGTTGAGAAGGAAATAGGAAAGAACCTAAAGTGCCTAAGGTCAGACAGAGGAGGTGAGTTCACATCAAAAGAGTTTGAAAAATTCTGTAATGACAAAGGTATCAAAAGGAAAACATTAGCACCAAGAACTCCACCACAGAATGGTATTGCTAAAAGAAGGAATAGATCAGTGATTGACTATGCTAGAACCTTGATGATGGAGAAAAATGTTGCACTAAAATACTAAAGAGAAGCTATAAGTACTTCAATCTACACACTGAACAGAGTTCAAGTCAAGAAAGGTACAAATGCAACACCTTTTGAATTATGGTATGGTCACTCACCCAATGTTAAACATTTCAAAGTCTTTGGTTGTAAATGCTATATTCTTAAAGATACTAGAAATGGAAAGTTTGATGCAAAAGTGATGAAGGCATATTCCTTGGACACTCCACTAGAAGCAAGGCATATAAGTGTTTGAACACTAACACTAACAAGATTATGGAGAGTGCAAATGTAAATTTTGATGAGCATGCATAAGTTTAAGTTTATGAGTCCAAGCAATTAGAGGATTATAGATCCTTTGTTTAGTTATATGAAGGAATTACTGTTGAAGACAATGCTGCAAATCCAGTTGGGAATCAACAATAAATTTTAGTATCTGCAAAGTCTCAGCTAGTGAATGCTGAGCTGCATTCGGAAGCTGAGCTGCAAAAAGTAGAAAATGCACATTTTGATTTTGAAAATAGTATACATGAGAGGAATGATGAAATACCATACGAAGAAGAACAAAATGACTCTGAAGCTGAAGGACCAAACATGGAAAGAAAGACAAAACCCACATTAGCCAAGTATGTGAGAAGACATCGCCCTAGAGATCAAATCATTAGTGACAAGGATGCCAAACCAATGACAAGGAATAGACTCAGGAATGAATCATGTCTACTAAGTAAGGTTGAACCTAAAACAATGAAAGATGCACTACAAGATGATGACTTGTATAAAGCCATGGAAGAGAAAATAGATCAGATTGAGAAGAACAAAACATGGACCCTAGTTCCAAGACCAACTAATAAGAATGTGATTGGTACCAAATGGGTGTTTAGAAACAAACTTGATGAGAATGGTGAGATAACAAGAAACAAAGCTAGGCTAGTCTGCAAAGGCTATGCACAAGAAGAAGGACTGGATTATGGAGAAACATTTGCCCCTATTGCAAGAATGGAAGGAGTAAGAACATTACTTGCATATACCACATACAAAGGTTTCAAAGTGTACCAAATGGATGTGAAGTCTTCTTTTCTGAATGGTATACCAAAAGAGGAAGTCTACATAGAAAAACCAAAGGGATTTGTAGATCAGAAGAACAAGGACATGGTTTACAAACTGCACAAAGCACTTTATGGATTGAAGCAAGCAACTAGAGCATGGTATGAGAGACTGCACAAATATCTTGTGAAGATAGGATTTGAGAGAATAGATGAAAACAACAACTTGTACATCAAAGCTGAAAAAGGTAAAGATATTTTGATATCAGAAATATTTGTTGATGATATAATATTTGGAGGAAAAGATGTTCTTTGCAAAGATTTTGCTGATCAAATGAAGCATGAATTTGAGATGTCAATGTTGGAAAAATCAAATTCTTTGTTGGTTTACAAGTACATCAAAAGCATGGCATATTTGTGACCCAATCCAAATACATCAAGGCGATACTCAAAACATTTGGGTTAGAAGATTCGAAACCAGTTAGCACACCAATGACAACATGCCATAAGCTATCTAAGAATGATGAGTCCACTGAAGTGAATCAAACATTATATAGATCAATGATTGGAAAGTTGCAATAAGTTGTACATAGTAGACCAGATGATGGATTAGCTGTTGGAATAGTGGCAAGATTTTTTGCAAATCCAAGAGAAAATCACTTAATGACAGTAAAGAGAATACTGAGGTACCTGAAAGGAATTGATGACTTTGGTTTATACTACAAGAGGAGTGAAAAATTTGAACTGAAAGCCTACAATGATGTAGATTGGGGAGGTAACATTGAAAGCACCAATGGAGGAGCACTTTTCTTGGGAAAAAGGTTGATTACATCGACCAGTAAAAAGAAAAGTTGTAACTCATAGTCTACTGCTAAAGCTGAATATGTTGCAACTGCTATAAATTGCACCAATATTGTATGGATTAAACACTTGCTGGAAGGTATGAAGGAAGAGGTAACTGAGCCTATGATATGTTATTGTGATAATACAAGTGCTATCAACATATCAAAGAATCTAGTTATGCATGCTAAAACCAAGCATATTGCAATCAAGTATCACTATGTAAGAGATTTGGTGGAAGACAAACAAGTGAAGATGGAATATGTTAGCTCAAAGGAATAGATTGCTGACATCTTCACAAAAGCACTACCTAAAGATGCTTTTGAGTATCTTAGAGGGAAGTTAGGGGTGATACCCCTAGCCAAGGCTACTTAAAGAAAAAGCAAGAATGCCCTACATCAAATGAGCTGATTGTTGAAGATTTTACATATTGATGCAAAGGATGTTCACTTTAGGATTCATGCCTAAAGTAGCAGAAGTGCTGAAATTCAAAATTAGTCACAAGTAAGGTGGAAGAGGGAGAAATTGAATGAACCTGCAAGAGCTACATTTGCATACTAAGATGCTAATATGTCTTTGGAATTGTTGTCAAAGAGGAAGAAGATATGAGAAACTGATCAACAGGAGAAGTTGTGGTAATACTGATCAAATGAAGTTAGAGGGAGAAGTTGATCAGAACAATAGAAGATGAGCAATACAAAGGGAGAAAGACAAAGAACAAGGATACACTAGCAAAAGAGGGAGAAGCAGAAATGAAGCAATCAAAATAGTAAAGGGAGATGCGAAGTTACATTTATTTTTTGGCATTTGACTTACTATTCTAACCAAGTTAGCTTGTGTTTAAGTAGTTTAGTCTGACGGTTGATCAGTTTAGTTTTTCATCAATGCCAAAGAGGGAGATTGTTGGAAACCTGATTGAAAAGCTCATCGTTGAAGATCAAAGAGGGATATTGTTACAAAGAAGCAAAGTTGTTGTTAAAAAAATGTTTTCAATTATTGTTTTGTCATTGATGTCAAACATGCTCTTTGTAGAAATGATATTTTCTTATAAGATCCAAGTACTATCACTTAGTTGATTGATGAAGAGGATTTGATCAAAAAAATGTAACAATAGAACCTAAGGGAAAGGTTGTGTTATGATGTTGTAATGAAGTGCAAGGATCAATTAAGACAATGGTCAAATGATGTATTCCTAACATACTCAAAGATACAGAGGTTTGTGACACTTAGAAACATTAAAGGAAGAAGTTGTAACAAGGTGAACTACAAAGCTTAAACTAAGATCATTAGTGGGTGCTGAGCAAGTTAGTTGAAGTCGAGAAAATTCTCAATAGGAGTCGAGTAATAGAATATTCTAGTGTGTGTTGAGTAATCATCAGGTGTTGAGTGATCTTCAGGTGCCTAGCATCAAAAAATCTTAGTTGATGCTGAGTAACACAATATGTGTCGAGCATCAGTATTTCAATAGTGTTGAGCTGCTACATTATTTTAAATGACAAAGATTCACCAAATATGAGTTGAAAAAGTGGTTACCTTGAATTTTGTGAATGAGTTGGAAGATAAGGATGATGATCCGGTGGCATAAAATTCTATATAAACCATTTTAAAGTGAATTCAAGAAGATTATTCAAGAATTTTCTAGAGGAAACAAAATATGGGTTAGATGTAATGAATCCTACCTAATCCATGTTTATTGAAATTAAAAAATGGAAGAATCAAGTAGGAAAAGAACTCCAAGACTTCTATTTAAGGAGTCATAGAATAAGAAGCAAATTTTGCTGATACTGTTGCTGATGAAGAGCCAAATCTGCAAAGTAGTGAGAAGAGTGTCAAGGAGAAGACATCTAGAAGAAAGAGGAGCACAAAGTCTCTACTTCTATAAGTGGTCATGAAGAGATGATTGCACTGGTACATTGAGCATGGCGACTCAAGGAGACTAAGCTTGAAAGGAGGGCAAGCTGTCAGAGTTGTAGAGATTGAAGACCAGGCAATGATATGAACTAAGAAGTGATTTGAGATCTACAAGTTAAGTTTTATGTTGTAGTTAGCTCAAGATTTTCTAATACTCTCTAGAAATTGTATTAAATCTAAAAATCCTATGGACTTAGGTTGGTTTAATAGCCATTTGTAAATCCTTTAATAGGGTGGCATTCCAAGTGAATGTTCTAAAGTCCTTTAACCAAGCCCACTTCTAAGATGTTGATTAAATCCTCTAACAAGGTCACATTTGACAGTGTGTTGTAAACCTTTAACAGGGCAGGCCTTTTACAAGGCATCGCTTTAGAAGAGTGAGAATTGAGTAGCATGTTACTAGTGGTTTTCCCCAAATTGGGTTTCCACGTAAATCACTATGTTATGTGTTGATTTCTTATGTGTTGTGCTTCAATGTTGATTTATAGTAACTTGCTAATTAGAAAAGTTAAAGCTTGGATGAATAAATGGTTGAATGGGCTCACTATACTTAGTGAGAAGTTTGAATAGGAAATTTGGATCTTGAATAATTGATTCCCCCCTAGCCTCAATTATACTAAAGCATTTCTAACATCAACATCTACCTTTCCTTTGCCTTTGTTGAACTCGCTGCTCGATGCCTTTCACATTGTTGGACAATTCCTACTTATGTGATTAGTCTTCAAACAAATAAAACATGTGGTTTGACTCAACCATCTACTATAGTCACTTCTAAAATGTGTTCTTATGCAAGTTTTAGAAACATGTCCATACTCTTGACAAGAGTGACAACTATACCTTGTATTATAATCCCAATTATAAGAGTTTTCATTTTCCTTTTCCTTTGTCTACTTGTTTTTTTTTATGAATAGACCTTTTCCATTAACTAAAATAATAAAGATACATAGTCATAAAAAAGGGGCTAGTGGATATAGGATCAACCCTCCAACTATTCATCAAAAAACATATATAAGTAAAAATAAGAAACTTTAGGTTGTAAGAGAAGTGCCAGCTAAAGGAGGGTCTTTATCATTACAACCTTAGAAATCCTTGGGGTCAGTGGTTGGCTTAGGAGGAGCCCAATTGTCAACAATAATAGTATCTTTATCAGCTTCTTTTTCTTTCGCAACCCTAGGAGGAGAAATGGAAAGATCTAGTGGGGGGAAAGCCCACTTGGGGTTACGGGGAGTAGATGGCCAACCTATGTTAGTGGTAGTAGGGGAAGGTACCAAGGACCAACCTGAGCCCAACCTCTAAGGAGGTGAGCTTGAGCATTGACGGCCACAAAAACTATCACTGGGAGAGTAGCGATGAGACTACAACCTGGGGGTCTATAAGCAACGAGCAGAACTGCTCAGGCCTCATTGGTGACCATGAGGATGAGTGCAATCATGAGAAAAAGTATTTAAAGGTACTTAGGCAATCATACAAGTTGCATTTCCCTAGTTAGCAAGTACCTTTCTAGCATGACCTTTTTAGTTTGTACTTGAATCTACAACATGACATTATTACATATATGTGCTTTAGAGTACCTTGCAACATAAATATCAAGAAATTTGTGAGAGATTAAAATAACATTATGATCTTTCTAAACAATATCTCCATTTTGAAAGCATGCCAAATTTGGGCATATCTAAAAGGTAGTCAAGGAGCATCACCCAAAACTATCATATACCAAGTGAAAGCCTCTAGATAAAAAGGCCTAAAAAGTCATAAATCTAGAGCCAATAATTCTGAGCTCTTCTGTAGAACCAAAAAATATGCAGAAAGATTTCAGGCTAGCCACAAAAAGGGCATCTAGGATTTGGGATTCTAAAATGGAAAAGCCAAAAGCCCAAAGGAAAACCCTAAAAGAGGAGACACTAGGAAAAGTGAGCAATCTTTGGCTTTGTGATGGTATGCCAGATAATGACAAATTTGAGACTCCAAGTCTTATGTGAAGAATGCAAATGCCAACACTAGTTGAGAGTGTTAGCCATTAGAAGATGAGGCACCAACCACTGATACCCCAACCTGTGCTTATAAATAATCATTAGAGTGGCAAGGTACCACTTCCACTCTTTCTAGCATGGTCATGATGAGTGAATTTCTATCTTGTGATATAAATTGGGAGGAACTGCAAAAACTAGAAGATCAATTATCTATCAATTTAGATTGATAAGATTATACTAGACCTGTAGATCCTCCCATGAGCAAAGTCTCATAGTAACCCTAGAGAATAAATCTCTAGGATTTCTAACACCCTTGTGAAATAATCACAAAGCACTGGTGGCTTGAATTTTGGCTAAAGGCACACCTTGCGTATCAAACAAGGGTGACCACCAATTTGTCTACTTGTTTGATGACTATTTAGGCTTGGATATGCACTTATATGCTCTATGTCCATACTTCTGACAATTATAGAAATATCCTTCAAATCTTTATGTGCTTGTGGTCTTGGTTTTGTATTCATGTACCTGATGTCCTTATTTATTGCATTTGTGGTAATGACCCATGAACTTTTGCTCAGGATTCTAATTTGCAGTCTTGCTCTTGCAAAAATTAGCAATATGACCTATCTTACCACAATCATGACAAGTAGGTTTGGAGTTCTTACCTTTTCTGCTTCTTTCTTCACCACTTTTGGATGATTTTTCTTCTTCAGTACTAGTGTATCCCAATCTATAAGTATCACTATTGGATCTAGGGGATCTCATCAATTATTCAAAGTATTTGATGACTTCATTAGGTTTGTTGAAACTATCAAAAAATTCCTTTTCTCTTTTTAGATCATTTCTTAGTTGTTCTTTTAGTAACTTCAGTGTTGTGATGTTAATATCCTTTGCATTCAGTTCATGATTTGCAATCATCATTTGACCCAAAGTCTCCAATTGCATGTGAGCAAGTATTCTCTTCTAGTCTATTGGTCAAAATCCTTTTATCATCTTCAAAATCTCTTTAGCTTTCTTTTTCTACTTGGTCACCTCACATAGTAATATTGATCAAACTTCTTGTTCTCTTTTGATATTTTTGACCTCTTTAGTTAGGGTTCCATTCTTTTCCATCAGATCTACTACTGTTGCATTCAATTCATTTGTGTTTCCATCAGCAAAAAATTCAATAGTGTCAATCTCTTGGTATTGTGTGTCATTCTCCTCAATACAAATTTCCTTTCTTCTTTTCAATGATCTCTTTACCTCATCTCTTTCTTGATTCAAATGATATAGGGAAAGTTGTATATTAATGGTTTGGTTCTCAATAGTATTTCCCAACTTGTAGACTTCCATCTTCAAGATCTTTCCTCAAGGCTACAAAGCTTTACTTTTAAAGAACTAGGATCTGATACTAACTATTTGAAATATAGTAGGGAAGTAAAATCTTGGGGGGAGGGTGTGAATCAACACTTAAAAATTTCAACCTTTAAAACTATTCACCACACATCCATCTCACAATCTATGCATATAAATTGAATTACCAAATTAAACATATACATCCATAGCATGAAAGTAAAATATTCAACACATGTATGCCACAAGATATTTGGATACCCAGAAACCCTCTAAGAAGAAGGTAAAACTAGGGTGGGATGACACCCACAAATTTTTAATACTACAGTAATAAAGTGTATCCAATGAAAGTTACAATGTTTGACCATGAAACATGATTTACCCTGTGAAAGGTTTGCCCCATTAAAGGCTTTCAAGATTGTTAGATCTGACCCTATTAAAGATTTAAACAACCTGTTAAAAGTGTGCCTGGTAAAATGACTTTAACTTACAATAAATTATGCACCCCGTTAAAGGATTTACAACAACCTGTTAAGATTACCCTATTAAGATATTTACCCGATTCACCTGTTAAAATGTCTCAGCAATGATCCTTTAGTTAGCACTCTATTTCTTGATGTTAGATCACCTCTATACTAATGTGTACTTGATCCTTTCTGATAAGATGTATCTTTGCTATCCTCTTGATTCCTTTCCTTTGTTCTCCTTTAATCAATTTTGAAATGTAACTCAATTCATAATACCTTAATCACCATCAATGCTCTATTTGTGCATGCAAACTCTCTTTAATTCTCCTTAGCATTCACTAAAAAATTAAGGTTTATCTTCCTTAAGAAGACTTAGGTGACTTAGGGTTAGGTATGAATCAATTGTAGTGATTCATTCATATTGCCATTTAAATCTTCCCTTTTTCTAATTGGATGCATGCAATGCATAGGGATTCACAATTAAGATTCTTCCTTATTAAAAAATATCATAAAAAAATCCCTAAGTTGGCTTTAAAATGGTTTACATAGTAGTTTGTGCCAATACAAACAACTATGTCAAAAATGTATTACTCGGCATCTAAAGTCCTTAATGCTCGGCACTAACTATAACTTTCAATGCTATCACTTGGCACCTGGATGACTCGGCATGCACTGCTTTCTTGACACTTGAATCACTTAGCATATACTATCTATTTGACATCTGAGTGACTCAACACTTGAGTGGCTCAAAACTCATTGTTTACTTAGCATGCTCTATCATATATGTTATACTCAACATATGTTACTTGTTTGGCATGAGCTAAGTAAATGAATTATAATGAATTAAGTCTATAGACACTCATTTGTCAAAACTAATTTGAAATCAATAAAATATATATTGCGAATGATTTGCCAAGAAAGAATCTAATTGCTAAGATGATGAAGTTTGGTTTTGGATGGTATATTTCATAATGTATTTTAATCAATGCCAAAGTGGGAGTTTTTTGGACATAATTGATGGTAATGAATGGAAGTGATGCTGATGAGGAATAAGGTCAATATCTAGGCTATGAAGTATATGTAGAATATTTTGATCATTTGTTATGTTGTCATTGGTGTCAAGATGATTGACGATATTGATTCATGTAAACTATAAATCATCTAATGGATGTGATGTGAATAGCGAATGAATGGAAAAGAATATAAAGTGAGATGTAGAAGTGATGTTACATATATGAACTTAATTAGGCAATTGATGAATTGGTGCAATATTGGTTTGATTATTTAACATGATTTCATGAGGTGTTAAGATGATGTAAAAGTTAGTTTGGTCTATAAGAAAGGAATAAAGTGGGAAAGTGAAAAGATGCATAATCAGTTAGTTAAATCGAGCTATAAATAGTGGTAAATAAATGAAGAGAAAGAAATATTAAGAAAGTCAAGTGTTAGGCGAGAAAAAAATATAACTGAGAAAGGATGGTTATTGAGCGAGCTTAGTGTTAACCAAGTGAAGAAAAAAGGTTGGTAAAGAAGAATATATTGCAAAATATTAAGTAAAGGATGGTATCAAGTGAAGATCTAGACTATCCTAGAAGATTCTCAGGTAAGGAAAAGGTTAGTTGGCAAGATCTGATGGTGAAGAGTTGAGACATGTTTCAAGATTGAATAAAAGTTCAAGTTCGTAGGTGAAGATACAATTGGAAATTTTCAAAAAAATATTCACCTAGCACTATATTTAATGAATATGAGTTGGAAATTGATCATGTGGATGACATGAAACCTAATGAATGTGATCAAGTAGAAAAAAAATTTGTCTATATGAGGAGAGAATAAAAAGGAAAACATGAATGGTCTAATTTCTAGTCAATTTGGTGGTAAAGTTATTGAAGGAGTTGATACGAAGTAGATATAAATTGTGAAGTAAAGAGGATTCAAAGAGTTGATGTGACAACCAGTGGGTAAGGAAATATATGAGAAAAAATAGAGATCTGAATGAGAAAAGCTAATTGCAAATTTATTAGGTCATTTTACTATTACCCTCTAACCATTGTGCTAGAAAATCTATTAACTGAGTCGACTTAATAGTTATATTTGTGATTTTTTTGTAAGGTGACATTCCATTGAATGTTTGTATGTCCTTTAGATATGCAACTCATTGAAGGGTGGATCTAGATGATCTTTGCTAAAAATCTCCTAACAAGGCCACATCTAGAAACTGTGTATGTAACCTTTAACATTCTTGGCTCTTAACCAAGCTCACTTCAGAAGAGTAATTTATTTTTGGGTGATAATTCCCAAGTGGTTTTACCCTTAGTAGGTTTACACATTAAAAATGCTATTATTAATGTGTGCACAATTTTTTTACATGTTATTTCCAATTTATATGTGAAAACTATTATTCACTACCTTGATTTAGTTAATTAAGGTTAGTCTATTTGTTGAGTAATTTTGCAATAATATTAAGATAGTTAAAGTTAGCTAATTGTTTAAAGGACATAAGAATAGATGATTCACCCCTCTAAGTCATCTAACATTTAGGCCCTACTTAGCATGGACATAGTGTGTCCCTGCTTAATCAGGGATACATCACATCCTTGGTGGGCCAATAAATGATGCAGTGCATTCCTTCATGGGACCTATTTTGGGTCTTCTTCTTGAATCCCATGTCTAGATTGAATTGTGGTGTTAATCCAAGGTACAATTAACATGCAAGAGAAAGTTAATATCAAACCCTTCATATTCCCCTCTATTTTTGTCATTTTATATCTGTTAATCATATGTATACATGATCTATCACTCATAAAAACTCATGCTCAACAATTCTTCAAGCATTCAATACATTCAATCAAGTCCTCCATTAAAGATCAGGGATTTAAGAAACTGAAGGATTTTATCTAGTATTTAAGATCTCCCTCAATACATTTAAGATCCTTTATTACATCTTTCACATCTATTCATCCTTATTACTCTTGATTAGATTCAATTAGTAAAGTGAGCTCATTGTATTCAATTTGAGAGATCCTATAATTTTAAGGTGATTTCATGCATTTACATAACATTTCAATATTTCAATAATTTCATTTTCAAGTTTAATTTCTAAATTATGGTTTGACCAAGGAAAACTCTCCATAAATAAACTAAAACCTAGTTTATTTATAGGTTTCAAATCTTGTAAGGAATAATAGGTTGCATATTTGAATACCCTTTTTGTTAATATTTGGAGATTCCAAAACTATTTTTCATTTGGAGACTACTAATCAGGGTTGTATTTTTCTCCATTTCCTAAAGTCATCCCTTCTAAGAAAAATCAACTCTGACTAACAACTAAACTATTTTTATGTTTCAAAAATCCCACAGTTTGAGGTGTGGGGCTCAAATTATTTGTCAATTGGAGTTACACAAACATCAAAAAATAAGATCCAAATCTATTCATTCTTAAGGTGAGTTATATAGTTACCTTTGTTACTTTAGTGTATCTAATTTCCAAATCTACTATTCTAATTTCATTTATAGCTCTTACTAAATTAAGGGATATAAGGATGTTGGATTCTTCATATAATTCTATCCTATTAAATTTTTTCTTGCATTGGTGCCACTTCATCACTTGGTTGACACTGATTGTCCTAGATCTAATTACTTTAGAATTGGTATTAAAAAAATAAAATTCCTTAGACTCACCTTTGAGGTGTTAGGCTATATGATGAACTTAGGTTTACTTTCCTTGATTCAAATTTTCCATTGAAGATCAAGGATTCAAGAATTCAAACAATTAAAGGAGTTTATCTAGTATTTAAGATCGTTTGTTACATCTTCTACATCCATTAATCCTTATTCCTCTTGATCAATTTTAATTGGTAAAGTGAGCTCATTGCATTTAATCTGAGAGATCTTACTATTGTAAGGTGAATTCATGCATTTAATTTACATTTTAGAATTTAAATTATTTCAAAAGGTTACTTCATAAACTAGGGGTTGACCAAGGAAAACCTCCCATCAACAAACCAAAAACCCTTTTATTTTGTGGGTTTTAGATCTTAGAAAGAAGAAAATGTTGCAGATTCAAATACCTTTTTGGCTATCTTCAAAGATTCAAAAAATATTATGCATTTGAGGACTACTAATCAAATTTGTAATTCTTCCTTTCTATGTAAAGTCATCCCTACTGAGAAATGTTGACTCTACCTAACATCTAAAACAATTTTTGGGGTTCGAAGATTTCACAGTTTTAGGTTTGGGGCTTAGATTTATTTTTTGACCAAAGTTTCAAAAACATTAGAAAACAGGATCCAAAGTTATTCATTATTAAGGCGAGTTCTCTAATTAGCTTCATTATTTTAGAACATGTACTTTCTAAATGTAGTTTTCTAGTTTAATTTCATAGCTATTTCTACATTAAGGGATATAAGGATCTTGCATTCTTTATCTAACTCTATCCTATTAGATATTTTCTTGCATTGATGCCGCTTCATCACTTGGTTGACATTAATCTTCAGAGATCTAATTACTTTAGAATTGTGATTAAAAGGATTGATTTCCTTAGACTCCCCTTTGAGGTGTTAGGAACTTATGTAATTAAATTAGGTTTACTTTCCTTTAGTCACATTTTCCCTACACATTATTGATGAACACAACTGTCAACATTTCTACTTGGGATTTGGTATTAGATTTCCCTTTTTATTTTATTAAAGTTATAATCTTTGCATTTTTGAGTTGAATTTTTGTATGCAATTGTATATCTTGGTAAGCATATCTATTATAATTATATTTCTTTCTCCATAATTTAGTACATACCAAAATATTATATTTATTTTGTGTAACCTTTCTCTTGGCTTGCTTAGTGTATGAGCTTCATTACCTTAATCCCTACCTATAGTATTCCTATTAGGAGAAGTTGTAGACTCATGACTCCATTTTGATATGGAATCATCTTCTCCTCTCTTTAGAAACCTTAATGATCTTATGGTTTCCCATGATCCTAATCCTTGAATGGAGAATTTATCTTCCCATTCATCTCATGATGAAGATCATGCTTTAAGGATTTTTCTTGAAAAAGTTCATAAGCTTTCTACTAAGATTGATAAAATGCATGATTGGCTTCTTCAAGAGAATTGGCATATTGATAATATTTTTTCTTTTAATACTATTAAGAAAGTGATATGTAATGATGAACATGGTGTTAATTTTTTCACGGTCTTACTCATCTTTTCCACTCTCATGTTTAGCCTTTGGCTCAAGTCGCATCCAAAATAGGAATGGTTCCATCCGCCACTACTATTGAACCCCCCTTACCTATTTACATGCCTATATCTAGCATTCCTACCTATGTTTTGTCCTATTGTGACTACTTCTATTCAACCATCTCATCTTATCATGAGTCTTCCTATTACCTCCCAACCTATGATTTTTTGACTTGGTTCATTGCCTACCTCACAACATTCAGACAATATCTTTCCTTACACTTACCCTAATCCTTCTACTACCATGATTCCTACTATCCCTCCTGTAGCACCTTGTATTCCATATAACTCATACACTCTTCGTAGTGTGTCAAATTTTCTATTGCCAACTAATTCATATAATTTATACACTCTTCCTAGTATGTTGAATGTTCCATTTCCAACTATTTACTGTAATGATTTTACTATCATTAGTCTTGCTCAAATTGTTTTTTCTTTATGACAACATCTTTCTTTCCTTACTCAATAATAGTTTAATGTACCTACATCTGATATGGGTAGTACATTTTCCTTTGAAATTATCTATACCACTACCCCTCAAAAAGATCATACACTTTTCCTTGATACTTATAATGGTAAAGGTGACCTTGTGACTCATCTAAAAATTTTCCTAGTCCAATGTATTGATTATGCTCATGATCATATAATCTTAAATAAGTTATTTTCTTATAATTTTAATGACAAATATTTGCAATGATATTTTTCTTTGTCACCTTATTCTATTGATTTCTTTTTAAAAAATTCTATTTCTTTCATCCAATAATTTCATTATAACATCGGTCCTCAAGTGTCTTTGACTAATGCATTGTAAACAAGATTCCAAAAAAAAAGTTGACTAATTTTATTGGTAGATTTAAACACTTTCATGCTCATATTTCTTATACTATACTCGATATTGATATTTATCATATTTTTAGTGCTAATTTGAAAAAAAAAAAAATTAGATATAAGGTTTTACTTATTGAACTTACTTCCTTTTAACAACTTTGTGTAGCACTTCATCATTATAAATTATAAGTGAGTGAATTTAAGAGTAACACTCTAATGGATCCTATACTTGTTGATAAGAGTGATGATACACCTAGCAACAATAAATTCAACAAACCTAACAACTTTTTCAAGATCAATAAAGCCACTAATACATTAGATGAAAAAATAACTTTTGCACCCAAAAGTTTCATTGCTTCTTCCTCTATTTTTTGGATGAGTTATATTTTAATCATATTTTTAAGTCTTTGAATTCAATTATGGGAAGGTTAGATAGTGATAATATTATTATATTCTCTCCTATTAGACCACTTATTCCTTCTACCACATCAAGTCTTCACTTTGATTTCTAATCCTTTTGTCAATATCATCGCCAATCCCACAATAATACTAAGAAATGTCATACCTTGGAACATAAGATTCAAGACTTGATTAATTCCAATGCTTTGTATTTTCATAGTCATGATAATGGAATTTTTTTTGGTTCCTCCAAATAAAATCTTATCTTCAAACCTACACCAATTCTTCACCTTGAAACACTATTAATATGATTTGTCAACCTCCTTCCCTTGATACAATTATTTCTTGTGATAAATAGTGAGAATGACAATATTTTTAACACTATGGAATGTGCACCTCAACCTCTAGCTCCAATTTAGAATTTTTTTCCATCTAGATATCATGATCAAGGTAAGCTTAAACATACTCTTAAACATATTCAAAACCTTACTATTTCATTTGATGACCTTGACATTTTTCATGCTCTTGATGGTTCTCTTTAAATTACTAGGGTTGCTAAGTATCCTTCTTATGGTTTTCTTTTATCCTACTTTCATGGTTAATGTTATTAATGAGGAACATATATTTTCTAAGAAATTGCATCATTACTTCTATGATTCAACCAATACTTGGATTTAGACTTGTATTGGTTTCTTATATCCCCCTCAAGGTTCCATTTCATTGACTAATGTTGATACAAGAGAATCTTGAGTCTTTGAGCAATCTTGCATCAACCAAAAATATTTCCAGTTTTTGTACCAGTCTGTTGTTCATAAAGTAGCCATTTATCCTTTTTTTTTTATGCTGTACACAATTATCATCATGTTGAGGATTTATCCTACATTCTTTTCCTAAGTGCACAAATTCCTATGTTGGATGATTGTCAAGTTCTGTGTCATTATTTGTAATTATGTTTCACTACTATTTAACCTTGCACAACATGTTGACTTCATTAGTGTGGTTTCAGTTGCTTACATAGCATCTTGTGCAGTTAAGAGCAGACTACTAGCACACTTGTGGACCATCCTTTAAGTGTGCAAGGTTCTCCATGATTGTTTGCATAGTTTTTTGTTTACTCTTCCAAGTATGGTCCTAAATTATAATTAGTACTTGACTAGCCAACTTGTTGCTTAACTATCTATAAAAGAATCTTGGTTAGATGTAGGAGAGGATAGGAAAGAAAAAAATGAAAGAGGAAGTAAGAAGATTAGAAAGGTTTAGAGGATAGGAAAGGATGGAAGATGCGAGCCAAGGCTCTGGCTTTGTAAATTGCTTATTCTATTTAAGGCCACAACTTGGAAGGCCTCATAGTTGGGCATGTTATGATTATTCTTTGTGTACAATTAAATAATCACACCTAAATATGGTGCATTTGGTCTTGCGTTCCCAATGGACTCATTTTTTTTATGTTTAGCTTCCATGTCTAACTTTGAATAGGGGTGGAAGATTACAAGTTGAGAGTATCCTAAATGTTATTGTAGGGATATTCATGCACCCCCCATACATCAAGTGGTATTAGAGAAAATTCTTTCTTGTGGCTTAGATCATGGAGAACATTGTTGATTTTGGTTGTAAAGTGGAAGATCTATGGATCTAACCTATAAAATGAAGAAGGTGATGTAAGAACATACTTGGTTGCTTTTCTATCCTACTCATCTTTGTTTATTCTACCTATTGGAGCTGAGTGCCAGTGGTTTCCAAGTTTTTGTTGCTTTTGAGGTGTTCAATATTAGTTGAGTTACTATGGCTAGTGTTGGCCAAGTTACTATAGTTGTTGAGTTGTTATAGCTATCCAGTATTGTCCAAGCTATCCAACATTGGCTGAGTGTTCCATCATGTCTCACGTGAGCCTAATAATTACTAATGTTTAGTTCCTTCTTTGACTAAGTTTGTCTTTGATTGGTTCTTAGCTTGAGATGACTTATGTATTTAATTTGGATCATGAATTTAATGTTAGTATCTTGTCTTGGGACATGCGCTTAATTTTTAAGGTTGACCTTTCTATTATGTAGTGATCCAAAATTTTCTACAATTCATTTTGGCAAGTATAAATAAGGTTGTTTATGCTTAGGTTAGGCATGACTTAGAGAGTTTAGAGAAGATGTTCTTGGAAGAGTTAATTTAAAGTTGCATCATGAATTTTGAAGTTGTATTTTTTATTTGGCCATAACCCATAAGGCCTTTTGCTAGGCATGTATGCAAATAATTTGATGAATTAATAAAGAATTTTTAAGTTCCTTCTCTCCTTGGTAAATTTCTCTTTGTTGTTTGCTTCCCTTGTGTCACTCAGCAAGGTGCTTGGATAGTTAGGTGTGCCTCTGGTCCTAACTCTTTAGTCCTTCTTCACTTTAAGTGGTATCAAAGCTTGAAGTTCATCCTTATGGAGATTGAGTTGTGTAGAACCCTAAGTTGTATTTGGTTGTAGGGTGGAAAATCTATGGATTTGACCTATAACTTGCAGAGGGTTACGATGTTGTAGGAACCTATTTGTAAAGATGGTTCATGATAGAGGAAATGATGATGCTACTATTATGGACATGTTGAGACAAATTGTAGCCAGATTAGATGCTATGGAGACAACCCAGAGGAGAGAAGCCCATCTTGATTATGTGAGTGAAGGTGAAGAAATATCACCAAACCCTAATTTGGAACCTAAGGAAGATCATGATGAGGAAATATTTTTGAGATTATTATCTAGGGAACATTAAAAGCCTATTATAGAAGTTGTTCCTTATAATGGAAAATTGGACACCAATTTTGTGTTGGATTAGATCTCTGATATGGAGAAGTTCTTGGAGTTTGAAGGCACTCCTGATAATAGCAAGATGAAGATTATAGTCACTAGGTTGAAAGGTCATGTTTCAGTATGGTTGGAGCATTTGCAAACTGATAGACAAAGAATAGGAAAATAGAAGATCATGGCCTAGCTGAAAATGGTAAATAAGGTAAAGAATAAGTTGCTCTTTGCTGATTACCAAGTTATCTTGTTGAGAAAGATGCAAAATTTGAGACAAAAGGACATAAGTGTGAAAGAGTATCCCGAGGGATTTTATAGATTGGACATCAAATCTAGACATGTAGATGATGAGGTTGAAAAAGTTGCAAGGTATATGAATGGATCAAGATTAAGAATTCAAGATGAGATAAGTTTTGTGAAATTGGACAGTGTGGAAGAAGCATATCAATTTGCCTTTAAAGTTGAGGAGATCTTGAAAAAGAAGCACGAACAAAGACAAAGAGCTAGAGGTGGTAGATTCTATAGAGGTAGAGGTAGATCTTATGGAGAAGGTAGAAGATCTGATAAATTTGTACAAGATAAGGGAAAATTTGAGTGGATAAATGATGACAAAGATAAGATCAAAAGGAAAGGTGGTAATTCTTGTTGAGGAGGTACTAGTTCTCATCGAGGAAGAGGTAATTCTTATTCTAGAGGTAGTTTTTGTGGTAATTGTTTTAAATGTGGTAAGAAGGGCATAGATCCTTTCAGTGTAGATATTTTGGTGGTAATGAACAAGGTAATAAAAATGTTGTGATTCAAGATCTTTAGGGTCCACTAAGTGGGTCTAATATTGGTGAAAATTTGATGGGAATGAACACTTTTTGTAATAAGGGAATTGATGAGGAACCCATCCCGAGGATAACTCTTTTCAAGACTAGATATAATATGGATGGAAATTGTTGCAAAGTGATTAATTATAGTGGAAGCTTAGAAAATTTAGCATAAGAGGTTCTAGTTATAAAGTTTCAATTGTAGAGATTGAGACACCCTAAACCCTATCATGTATCATGAATCAAGTATGAATATAAGTTACTAGTAAGTGAACAATGTATGGTGAAGTTGAAGATTGGGAATTACTTTGATAAAGTTCTATGTGATGTTATGTCTATGTATTGTTCTCATATTCTGTTGGGTAGACATTGACAATATAATAGACATGCTATGCATGATTAAAGATAGAATCAATATACTCTTTGGGTTGATGGAAGAAAGTAAATATTGTTTCCTTTGATTGAAAGTTCAAATGAGGTTAATTGTACTACAATTTGAGTTTGTGCAGTCAATGGGAAATAATTTGAAAGGGGGTCGAAGAAGAACCAAATGTGTTTTTCTATAATCCCTAAGGGACTGAGTTGTGATAGTAGTGATCAACTGATAGCAAGTAGTGATGACCGAGTGATACAAGCTAATGGAGGTTGAGTGCCAAAATAAATTGAAATGTTGCTATATGAGTACAAGGAGATTGTTGCTTAAATATATACTTGATAGTTTACCACTAGTAAGAAGTATAAGTCATTATATGGACCTAATTTCTAGAGCTATTTTTCCTAATAAAGCACCATATAGATTTACACCCACATAAAATGAAGAACTTAACATGTAAGTGCAAGAGTTGTTACAAAAAGGTTTGATTAGAGAAAGTTTGAGTCCATGCATTGTAACTACTATATTAGTACCTAAGAAGAATGGAGAGTGGGAAATGCATACTAATTTCAGAGCTGTTAACAAAAGCACTCTGAAATATAGGTTTTCTATGCTTAGGATGGATGATATAATGGATCATTTGAGTGGAGAAAAGTATTTTACCAAGATTGATTTGAAGAGTGGTTATAATCAAATTAGAATCAGAGAAAGTGATCAATGCAAGATTTATTTTAAGACAAAATATAGTTTTTATGAATGGTTGGTTATGCCTTTTGGTTTGACTAATGCACCTAGTACTTTCATGAGGTTGATGAATGAAGTTCTCAAGATATTTTTGGGTAAGTTTATGATTGTTTATTTGGATTATATTTTGATATTCAGTATGACTAAAGAAGAACATTTTGAGTATGTAACGATAAGTATTGTAGAGATTGAAAGGGGAAAAATTGTTGATTAATTTGAAGAAGTGTTCCTTTATGCAAAAGGAAATTGTGTATTTGAGATTTGTGATTTCACCAGATGGTTTGAGAATGGATCTTGAGAAGGTTAAAGAAATTTTGGAGTAGCCTACATTTGAGAATGTATGTGAGGCAAGATAATTTCATGGTTTGGATAGTTTCTACAGAAAGCTTATGGGTAAAAGCAGAAAACCTGTGTCACCCTTTTATAAAGGAAAAACTGTTCAACTTCATTGACATAAAACTAGTATTATTATTTAGAATTAGAAAATGAAGCGAACTCATGAAATGTTAAAAATGAATGAAGTTTATGATTATTACTTTTAAATATTATTTGGAGTAAGAATTGATTATTTTTCCTAATTTTAAGGGTGATTTTTTAGTTGTTGAAATACATTGAAAATTGGGGGTCTAGTTCCCACCAAAAAGCTATATGGAAATAAACATTTTTCCCTTTTTTCTTAGATTATGTTATAGATTACATATATAGCTAGATCAATCAAAAATAAAATTGACATTTGACCTATATTTTCTCTTTTATGATAATTCAAATTTCAACTCACCTAAAATTCATAGTTTCCATCTCACACCACATTTTTCAAAAGAAATCTATTCTAACCAAAAGATAAATTATACATTCTAGTAGAGGACTCTCTCCTGTAGAATGCCATATGATTGATTTTTAAAAAAATATATGATTTAGTATTTTTTCTTTCTCAAAATCAACATCTTCTCAAGTGTCAAAATACTTAATTGTAATATTTTTTAATTATAATATGCTATATCTAATTTAAAAACTATAAAATCTATATAAGAATATTCTTTACTTTGAGCTCTATAAAATGATCTTTATATGTTATTAAAAAAATATCATTAAAAATAGTAAGGGTTATTGAAATATCAATTTTCTAAAATCATTTTATTTCTTTAGTAATTGGACACAAACTAGTATAAAATATGCATTTTTTTATAGACATTTCCAATTGGAAAAGTGTGAGAACATAGATAGATTAGTTGGAATGAATTTGTCTAGATCATATGTTTGAACAAAATTGATTTTTGGATGTAAATACTCAAATTTAGTTGTTCTAATAAGTCAACCTAAAAGGTGACACAACTTTGTGCTTTTACCCCTATAAAGAATTCTAGTTCTATTTGTAACGCTACAACTAAGATAATGAAAGGAGATAAAAATGATTTTAAGTGGACACATGGGGCTGATAAGAGGTTTGAGACTTTGAAACAAAAGGTTGTTGAGTTACCTATATTGGCTTTACCTAATTTCAAAAAGGTATTTCAAATGGTATCTGATGCAAGTGGCAATGCAATAGGAGCTATGTTGAGTCAAGAATGTAAACCTATTTCTTTCTTTAGTGAGAAGTTGAATGAAGCTAAAAGGACATATTCTAAATATGATCAATATTTTTATGCTATTGTTCAAGCCTTGAAGAAGTGGAGACATTATTCAATTCCTCAAAATTTTGTGTTGTATACTAATCATAAACCCTTATAGTGTTTGGAAAGTCAACATAAGTTGAATTAAAGACATATAAAGTGGGTTGAACACTTGCAGAGTTTTACATTTGTGATCAAGAATAAAACTGAAGTTACTAACCAAGTTGTTGATGCATTGAGAAGACAATTTTCTTTGTTGATCGAGATAAAGGTTGAAGTTCTTGGTTTTGATAAAATGAAGGAATTGTATGATACTGAACCAAATTTTTATGAGGTGTGGAGAGAGTACAGAGCACCATTTTTATTAGATAAAATGAGTAAGTTTGATGAATATTTAATTAAATAAGGTATGTTGTTCAAAGAAATTCAATTGTGTATACCAATAAGTTTTTTGAGAGTTAATTTGATTAAGGAAAACAATTGTGGTGGTTTGGATGGATATTTTGGAATCGATAAGACATTGAGTTTGCTTAAGGATACATATTATTGGCCACATATGTATACAAATGTTCAAAATTTTGTAGGGAGTTGTGGAAGTTTTCAAGCTACAAAAGGAGTAAGTTAGATAAACTGGATTGTATACACTTATTTTTGTTCTTGACACTACTACATTTGGCCTACAATGTGACAGTTGGACATCACAATTACGAGAATAACTTGTCACCCAACTGACATTAGTCAAAATTGGCTATTGTCAGACAAACATTAGACTTTTACTATTGTAAGTTGTGATATAAAGGGTTACCATTGCAATTGTGATGCCTACAGGTGTCATAAATTTGGCTATCATTCTGGAAAACCATTCACTTTCACTGTAAGCATTGCGATAGAAATTTGTCAAAGATATTGTCACAATTGCAACATTTATGCGATAGAAATGCTATGGGTTCAATAGAAAGACATCAAAAACCTTTTTCATAATTTGGACGGGCATGTGGCAAGAATACTATGGGATCAATGACCAATCATTGCAATTGCGATGTTATGTTGTATTAATAATGAAAAAATGGCAGCAAATATTGAATAGCTATAATGAAATCATAGGTTAATATTGAGCTTCACTTGGTTTTGAGAATAGTTTAATATTCTCTACTAATTAGGGCCAACCACGTGAAGGTGGAAGCGTATTTGGCCCCACCCCTTTAATATCTAACTTCCCCATTAACATCTAAAATCTTTAAGAAATGATCAATGTTTAAAGTACAAAAAAAAGGTTCCAAACCTACAAAAGTGAAATCAATTTCCCATGTTCTAGTGCAAGTCATTTTCCATCGCATCCAAAATAAGATGCTTCCACTTTCAATTGAGAATGCACATGAAACTATGTTCTTTATGAATGGACAATAGGAAGAGCTGATAAAACATAGCATGGTTATTTTAGTTAATAGCTCTATTAAGTTTTTAAAATTATAGACCATCATCATGAACAATTTTCATGATGGTCTATAACTAAAAATAACTAATTAAAGACCTCTAATGAAAATGCAATCCTATTGTATTTTTCAGCTCTACTTGATGTCATATGCATATGAGTTGACATTGCATATTGAACTATGACATCCTTTTGCATTACTTGAAACCAAGAGATTCACACAATTAGTTGTCATACAATCATAGGTTATTGTTGAGCTTCACTTGGTTTTGAGAATAGTTTAATACTGTCTACTAATTAGGACCAACCATGTGAAGGTGGAAGCTCATTCCCCCCCTCGCCCCCCTCCAAAAAATAAATCTAAATTCCCCGTTAACATCTAAAATCTTTAAAAAAGGATCAATTTTAAAGTACCTAGAATGTCCTCATTGCCCCCTGCTACTCTCAGGGGAAGTCCATCTTCATTTCTCATGGAAAGTTAATCAAACAGGCACATCTAGGAATGTCCTCATCGCCTTGTGCATAAAATGAATCCAATATTAGAAAATGCCCCATGAGAAATAATAGTTCAAGTGAAATAAACACATGAAAAATGAGACAGAGAAAGAGGACTCTACTTACCAATAGGTGTTGCCATCACTTCTGTGGCCATGCTACCTATTGAGTGAGTTTGATCATTTTTTTGTCATTCCAACATCTCTCTATTTATATACATACATAAACACACACACATATACATATAAATACATACATACATATACAAAGATCACAAGGGCACAATAATGAGATGCAAAGATCACAAGGGCACGATAACCTATTGAGTGAGTTTTATTATTTTTATGTTGTGCTAAGATCTCTCTATTTAGCAACATACAAATCAGGAATGATTAATGTTGTATTTTCTTTTTTATAATCCATAATCAACAATCCACAAGATCTTTGTAGTGATGCCCAAATTAACTTCAATACCCAGCTAATCAATAAGTACACCAATTTAACTAGGTTATGGCTCGGGCATGTGCTATTCCCATTTATCATATAGTTGCAATGTTGGAGGCAATATTGTTTCAAAAGTGGCAGTAGGTTTTGCATCATTGACCTTATTTTAATGAAGTAACAAAATGGCTTTTAGGGTGGAAAGTACTATTTTTCCTTGATCTTCTTGCTAATGAGAGGATAAGAAGTCAACTAAATGTAGCCCTTGAAATGATAAATCAAGCTATAGAGGGTACAACTATGGAACAACATGGGGCTAGAGAGAATGTAATCTATCTTAGGGTGATGGAGCAATGCCAATTTGAGGTACTTTAGCAGCTACATGTAGTAGTAGTATGTGATCAACAACAAGCCTTAGCTTCCATGGGCAGTGGGATTCACTTGAATAATTTCATGGGTGCACCTTAGTTGAGTTTGAAGGAAGTGACTTTAATATATGCACAAGAACATGACATCCAAATTTTCCCTACAGTGGGACACAAACATGATGGTCTTTAGATTTATGGCTTTGGAACTCTCAATATCTATCTAGATTATGTAAATCAACAAGTTCTTGCATAATCTAGAGATAGATGGGTGATTGCATCATTGAAGCAGCTAGTTGAGATGTATTGTAATTGAACTAGAGGAAATCATTGATAAACCAAACATATAGTGAAGAGGAAACTTGAAAATATGAATTCTAAAATGCTGAAATAAAATCTATCAAGGATCAAACACCTATGCGAAAGTAACAACATAATGTGAAGTTGATTTTAGATATTAAAAAAAAATGAAAACATGACATAAATAATTCCCAATTTTATGTTCACAACTCAAATGCTCTCCCATGGCCTAAGCTAAAACTCTCATTACTGGATCCAAAATTATGGAATAAAATACGATTATGTCCCTAATGGATAATTTAAATGCAATTTTTTTAAGATTCCACTTAGCACAGTGTCAATAAATTCAAGGAATTCTACTACCATGCAAATTAGCTTACATTGATTCCAAAGCTTAGGCCCTAACAATAGTTGAAAGGTAAATTGTTGTCAAAGAATGTGCTAAAAACAAGAAATAGTACATAGTTAGAATGGACATAGACATTGGAAACAATGAAGAAACATATAATCCTCTTATAGATAATCAAAGTTATGTTAGAGACAAACTCAAGAAATTGAGCAATATAGGAGGTGCTCAGCCAGATATTATAGCCATCTTGGATGATTTGGTGAGAGGCTTCTATAAGGAAACAAGCCTCATGAGTTAACATATAATGTCTTAAAATAGTTAAGTGTTACCTAACTATGTCCAAGGTGTCTTCACACTGGAGGCATACTCTGCCTACCTAGCTACCTACATACCCATATCCATGGGATCAAGACCCTTGAACTACCCACTCTGACAAATATGTAGTTCTAGTTTCTAATTCTTTTGATGTATCTATATTCCTATAACCACTAGTGAGCTTTAATCACCTGATACAACTCTTTTCCATCATAAACCCACTCGGGTGAATCATGTAGTTTTCTATAATTACAATACTGTAATACCCTGGTGCAACCTTTGTACTATAGTTTATAGTTAATGTAAGGTTAACCTATATACATCCTAACTCACTCCTTATATAGTTCAAGTGAAATAAACACATGAAGAATGTGAGAGAAAAAGAGGAATCTACTTAACAATAGGTGTTGCCATTGCATCTATAGCCATGCTACCTATTGTGTGAGTTTTATTATTATTTTGTTGTGCCAAGATTTCTCTATTTATATACATACATACCTATATATACACACATATATAAATATGCATATGTATATATATGTATATACATACATACATATACACATATATACATATACATACATATATATGTATATACATACATACATACATATATAGAGATCACAAATGCACAACAATAAGATGCAAAAATCACAAAACTACGACAATGAAATGCAATGATCACAAGGGCACATACATATATACATACATACATACATAGATATATACATACATAGATATATACATACATAGATACATACATACATATATACATACATATACATGTCTATATACATATATATATATATATATACATATATGTGTATATGTATATACATACATATATGTATATATATATAGATATAGATATATATATATATATATACACACACACACACACACACACACACACACACACACACATATATATGTATGTATGTATGCATAAATATATAGAGATACCTTTTTAAGGTGCTAAGTGACTTATCTCAAGATTTTCCACAAAAATAATGTAGACCAAGAAAAATGGGTAGAGATCGCAAGAAATTTTACAAAAACATATCATAGCAGATATTTTTATAAAGAAGCAAGCCATAACTTAGTTAAATGGGTCTAGTTGCTAATTAGCATAGTTGATATATACACATATTTAATTGGGTTATGGCTTCTATAAGGGAATGAACCTTGTGATTATGACATTTACACAAAAGCATAACTTGCTTCTTCAACTCCTTACACTTAGCTCTTCACTAAAGTTATTCTTTCAACAGTGAGAATAGATGCTACAAATTCTTGGGAGTCAAGGGACCCTGAACCTATGCTACATGTTCTGGAGACATGGGAGAAGTCACTACCAAATTTAGTACTTTATAAGATTCTGGATCATATAGTGATGGCCAAATTAACAACAACAGTAGATACTTGGGATACAAGGATCACAAGGGCATGACAAAAAAATCCTAGATATCCACATGATACATAAATACACACACATACATTCATACATACATGTATGTGTTGTATGTATGTATATATGCATGCGTGCGCGCACGCACACACACACACACACATATAGACACATACATGTATGCATGTATACAAAGAGATATTTTTTAAGGTTCTTATTACATATTAGCTACACAATAAAAAATTTGATCCAGCTACGTATGTATTCCAGAATCCATATAATTAAACAATAGAACTCACTCAACCCATAATGAGTGACTTAGCTCAAGATCCTGCACAAAAATAATGTTGATTATTCCTTTTATTATACCCAATCTGATGACAATTCTACAATAATTTGTAATCAACTCAAATAATTAGCAACTGGACCAAATTAACAACAACAATAGATATTTGGGATCCTCACAAGGAGAGTGTGCCAATACAATTCAAAACCAACAAAATTTAAATCAAGTTATTTATCTACAATTCTTTTAAACCTTTAATAAGATAGACATAAAATAACAAGTCTACTAGATCCAGACATTCCAGTTAAATTTACTAGCAAACATAGAACTAATAACATTTTCCACTAAGTTTCCCAACATGTTCCTACATTGTCAATACCTTGTCTTAGCTAATTTTCCCGAATCTAATTGAAGTCAAATTGGAATTTCAAAAACTTGTATTTCTTGAGCACATAGAAAATATACTTATAATTAAGAGGTGCAGACAATTAAACATATTCCAAACCCCATTGGAAAAGAAAGCAATCATTAAATATAGATACTCTTTAAAAACACGAACAAATTTGCCCTTAACAAAATTAGATATATTCTAAGATTCTATATGATATTTCAACTAGATTTTCTCGTTAGAAATCATGGTGTTTGGAAAAAAATATAGATTCAAAATAAATGTTTGTATTATCCAAAACCAAATAAAAATCAACTCAATTAGATATATTCTAGGATTTATATTAAATAAAGAAACAAGTCTTATCACCTACTTGATTAGTTTGGAATTTTATTCTCACCAAAAAATCATAAAATGTAATAACAACTATGCCAAAAGAATGTAAAAATATGAATATCATGCACAATCATTTTTTTAATCTCTTTTAGCACAACCATTCTTATATTATTTTGGCTCAATCTCGAACTGGTTAGTATGTGTTTTGAAAAATTATTCTTTGATTATGAGATAGGAAAAAGAGAAATATCAAACTTGAAAAAGATGTACATAAATGCAATTAATTTTTAAACTTTAATTTTATAAACTTACAAAGATAACCATAGAATTATAAGAAACTATTGTGATTTTTACTATTTAAAAATTATAGTTACAAGTGATAAACTTAAATACCTTTGATTTAGAGAGCACAAATAATGGAAATGAAGTATTATCAAAGGTGCAAGCTTAACTGCCCATCCCTCCCCCACATGTGGATGACACTATTAAGTAGAGAATTGTTACATAAATAGATACATAGTTAAGTGCTACCTAACCATGTCCAAGGCTACCTAACTATGTCCAAGGTGTCTACGCACTGGAGGCATACTCTACCTACAACACTGCCTACATACCCATATCCATGGGATTAAGCCCCTTAAACTACTCACTCTAATGAATATGTAGTTCTGGTTTCTAATTTTTTTGATGTAGTTGTACTCCTATAACCACTGGTGAGCTTACTCACCTAATACAACTCTTCACAATTATACACCCACTTAGGTGAATCAAACAATTCTCTATAATTAAAATACTATAATACCATAGTGCATCCTTTGTGTTGTAGTTTACAGTTGATGTAAGGTTAACCTATATATGTCCTAACTCACTTCTTATATAGTTATGTTTAAAATCTTGTGACAATACTTGTTGCCATACTACTTATTGAGTGAGTTTAATTATTTTTCTATTGTGCCAAGATCTCTCTGTTTATATATATACATACATACATACACACATATACATATGTATATATATATAGATATATACATATGTATATATATGTATATACATATATACATACATATGTAAATAGAGATCACAAGGGCATGCCAATGAAATTCTAGATCTCCACTGATCTCCACAATCCATAAGATCTCTCTCTACACACACACATACACACACAGAGATATATATATACATACATACATATGCATATGTAATTTTATTACCTTGGAAAACTGTATTTGATCCTCCTAGCTGGGAACAATTGATTGTTCATTTTATTGTACCTAATCTAATGAAAGTTCTACATGAATTTGTAATCAACCCAACTAATCAGAAATTAGACCAATTTAAATAGGTTATGACTTATTTTTTTCTAAAAATATTTGTTATGATATGTTTTTCTAAAATTTCTTGCCCATTTTCTTGGTCTGCATTGTTTTTGTGTAGGATCTTGAGATAAGTTAGTTAGCATGGGTTGAGTGAGTTTTATTATTTTATTATTTGAATTATGGAATATGGGCTTTGTTTTATCATTGGCTTTGTTGAAGTCCTGATTTTAATGAAGTAACAAAGTAGTTTTTAGGGTGGAAAGGACTATATAATGAAGAGGAATCTTGAAAACTTGATTATTGAAATGCTGAAATGAAAGCTATCGAGGATCAAACACCTATGGAAGAGTTACACCATAATGTGAAGTTGATTTTAGATATAAACAAAAAAAATAAAACTCGACATAAATCATTCCCCGTTTGTTTTGATTATGGAGAGCCACATGCAAAAGAGGGTGGAGAACTTTGAACAAGGGTGGAGAGCTCTAAACATTGGTGTATATTTCATTATTATTGGTGTAAATAAGTATTTACTATTTACATTTTACTTATGTTTACTTAGGTTAATGCTTTAGCATATTAATTATCATGTAGACAACATAGTTATTTGCACTCCAATTAAGCACATGTTGTCTACTACATCTCTTTATGAGATACACCTATGTATTCTTATCCTCTCATTATTGTATGTACATTCATGCACAATGGAGGATAATCCACTCTTGGAGGACATGTGCTTAGTCGTGATGATTATCTCTTTGTTGACTCCTAGTCATTCTAGTTGCCTTTATATAAAGGCACTTCTAGTGTGTATTCATTTGATATCTATTATCATTTTGATCATTATTGAGATTCTCATTTGATCACTATTTGTCTCTCTTGTGCTATCTACTGAGCTTCTTGATCTTGGCATTGAATTATTTCCTTAGGAAAATTATTACAATTATCATACCCTTGTGATTACTGCATTTTTTTTGTGTGCCCTTGTGATCTCTACATTTCAGTTTCCTGCCCTTGGTGGAGATCAATGGAGGTCTAGGATTTCATTTTTGTGCCCTTTTGATCTCTACATTTTGTTACCATGTCCTTGTGATCTCCATACCCTTCCTTTGCAATTTCAATTCCATGTCATGCCCTTGTAATCTCTATGCCCTTTGCATCTTCACTACAACATTTGGGGTCAAATTGAGATGGTAATTTATAATGGAGGTATAATTTGTGGTGTTCGGGCCTAAATGTAGTAGTGCTTGCTCTATGATTTTCTTCAAGGGGAGAAAAGTTACCATTGTAAATGTTCTTTTCTTTCAATTTTAAACATGTATCTCTTTATATTTCCCCTAGTAGGTTATTAGAGAAGCTTCTCTTTATGTATATGTATGTGTGTGTGTATATATATATATATATATATATATATATACATATATACATATATACATACATACAAATATACATAAACAAATATCACAAAGGCACCCCAATGAGATGCAAAGATAAATATATGCATACATACTTATATATATACATACATACATACATAAATTTTCATATGCAATTTTATCACGTTGGAAAATTGTATTTGATATTTACTCAATCACCATAAGATAATATAATTTTTAAGTACAGATTTCTTCATACTTAGTTTGGAATGAATAGTTTCTATTGAATTCATCCCAAGATAGTGAGTCTACTCATGATGATAATGACTCTATGTATTGGGTCTTTAGAGGAGAGAGATTAACAAAATATTAGATGTTATTTTATGGATATGGGATGATTTTTTTGTGTGAATGGATGACTGAGAAAGTTGCATAAAATTAGGGTGTTAGTTGTAAGGAGTTTCATTAATTGGATAAGGGAATCAACTTTGAAAGTAGGATGATCAAAACTGGCATGTCCATCCTTATGATAGATGTTTCTATCTCATAATAAAAAATTACCTCAAATGAAAAGAAAAAAATTATTAAATATGGAAAATTGGAAGAACATTCACCTATAATATTTTTGAAGGACAAAAATATAATTTGATGGAAAAAACCATGAGTTATACGGGTCCACATTGTGGCTATTCCACTCTCTATTAGTGAAACTCTTCATGTTAAATATGAAGATCTTGAAATTAAAAAAGATAGCTATTAGAGATCTATATTTGTGTTTTAGTGAAAAAAATATACAGTCTAATTATAATAAAAATAATAGTCTTAAATGTAAATGATTGAATAAAATAAACAAGAGTACTAGCTATAGCTATATAATTCTAGTATTACTGATTATGTTAAACAAAATTTTCGATAAAACAAGTATGAAGTAACATAAATGGATCATCTTCTCAATCCTATTATGAATTAATGTGAATGCATCCGATCATCACCTGGACAATATTATGCACAAGATCTTTACTCAATTACAAAGAGATAATATAATCTATAAGTACAAATTTTTGCATACTTAGTTTTGTACAAATACATTTGATTGAATGCAATGATAATTTCTTGTGTGAATCAAAGACATGAATGATTTATTTACTTTGGAACAAGTACTATGTAATTGTGTGTATGCATGTAAAGAAGTTCACATGATGAACTGATTTACATACATGCATGCACAATGCATACAATCATCATAATAAGTTATACTTGAATCTAACCAAAGCTATTATATATGAACAAGAGATACATATTTAGAAATAAAAGATAATAATATTTACATAGGCACCTCTTCTTCCCTTGAAGAAAATTGTAGAGCAAGGGTATAGAGATCACAACAAAATCCTAGATCTCCACTGATCTCCACCAATGTTCAGAGCTCTCCAGTCTTGTTCAAAGCTTTCCACCCTCTTTCACATGCAGCTCTACACAATCAATCAAAACAAATTGGGAATGATTAATATCATGTTTTCTATTCTTTTTTTTATAATCCATAATCCATAATCGACAAGATCATTCTCTATACATACATACATACATACATACATACATACATACATACATACATACATACATACATACATACATACATACATACATACATACATACATACATACATACATACATACATACATACATACATACATACATACATATATATATATATATATATATATATATATATATATACACACACACACACACACACACACACACACACACACACACACACACACACACACATATACATACATACATACATATACATACACACATACATACATACATATATACATGAAGACAACAATGCACTTTCTAAGAGTTTGCAATTGTTCAACAAAATTAATGTTTTACAAGAAAATGCATCTCAAGAATTGTTAGCTCAGATGTAAGAACATGGATTGAAACAGTACAAAAAGTGCTTGACATGAGAGGTCTGCAAGTGAGGTTGTTGACCAATCTTAAAAACTTGAATGTTGAAATGAAAGCTATAAATGATAAAACACCTATGCTAGAGTTAAAACATTGTGAAGCTGATTTTAGATAAGGTAGAGGCAGATATTCAAAATTTTTGTAATCAAAATTTTAGGCACAAGAGTAAAGGAGAAGGAGTGACTTTAGAAAAAGAATGAGGAGTGGATTTAGAAAGATAGTGCATGACATAAAAAATAGCTAGAAAACATAGAGGATATTATGGGAGCCAATGGATAGAATCCAAAAAAGTGTTGTAGTAGGAACTATGACATTGGAATCACTTGCAAGTGTCTTTAAGAGTTTACAGTACACATATCAAATGTTTACAAGAGTGTTTCAAGTATTGGCACAGTCTCTCTGTCATGATCCCAAGTATCAAATGATTATAAGAGTGTTTCAAGGTTGGGAACCACTTCAACATCCTTTGCAAGGTTTAGAGGTAATGTCATTGTGGCAAAGGCTTTTGCAAGGGAATGAACCTCATGATTATGGCTAGTTTCTTTCTATAAATGTATGCTATCATATGTTTTTGTAAAATTTCTTGTGAATGCTACCCACTTTTCCTATTCTGCATTATTTTTGTGGAGGATCTTGAGGTAAGTCACTTAGCACAATTTGAGTGAGTTTTATATTTTTTTAATTTGGATTTTTGAATATGTATGTAGCTAGATCAATCTTTTTTGTGTGTAGCTAATATGTAATAAGAACCTTAAAAAATATCTCTAGATATACATGTTCAAAAGGAGATATAAAGAGATGCCTATTTAGAAGGAAAAAAAATCAACATTTACATACCCTTGAAGAAAATCACAAAGCTAGGGTTTGGAAACAAAATTGTTGAGCAAGGGCACAAAACCAAAATCACAGAACAAGGGTAGAACAATGAAACACAAAGATCACAAGGGCATGGCTACCAAATGGAAGAGCAAGGGTACAACAATGAAATAAAGAGATATATCATAGGAAAGAAATGCACCAAACACATATGCATAATCATGAGGCTCATTCCCTTGCGGATGCCATAACCTAGTTAAATATACATATATATCAACCCAACTAATAAGAAACTAGACCCATTTATCTAGTTATAGCTTGTTTCTTTCTAAAAAAATTGATATTATATGTTTTTGTAAAATTTGTTGCAAACTCAACCCATTTTTTGTTCAGGATCTTGAAGTAAGTCACTTAGCACAGGTTGAGTGATTTTTAGTGTTTTATTATTTGGATTCTGGAATATGTATGTAGCTAGATCATATATCTAATAAGCACCTTGAAAAAGATCTCGCTAAATATATATAAAGATACATTTTTAGAAGGAAATATAAAGAAATACATGTTTACAAGGAAAAGAAAAGAAAAACACTTACATAAATACCCCTTCTCACCCTTGAAGAAAATCACAAAGCTAGGGCTTGTAGATCACAAGGGCATGACATGACAATGAAATTAAAAATCAAGGGCATGACATGATAATAAAATTGTAAAGAAAGGTCACGACAATGAAATGAAGAGATCACAAGGGCACGTCAACCAAATGCACCAAACAAAAGGGTGCCACAACAATGTTCATAGCTCTTCACCTCTTTTGTGTGAAACTATCTCTAAAATCAAAACAAATGGAAAATGATTGGAAAATGATTGTTGTGTGTTTTTTTTAGGGTGTCAAAATTATGACACCAACACTCATATTGCAACAAGGTCAAGGAAAATTGCAAAAAAATAAATTCAAAATGATCACAAATTACACCGCTATTGCAAATCGCCATTGTAATTTGAACCCAAATGTTGTAGTGTGAGAAACCTTGGAGTGAAATCAATATATATTTTGTTCTTGAATTACCTAAAACTACAAGAGGGTATGATTCCATATTTTTTTGTTGTGGATAGATTTTCTAAATGACACATTTCATACCATGTAAGAAGATATCAATGGCTATGCAAATTGTTGGTAATATTTTCTTCAAAGAGATTGTTAGATTATATGGATTACCAAAACATATTATTTATGACGAAGACAATAAGTTGGTTATTTTTTGAGGACTAATTTAGTTCCACATTCTATCCATAGATAGATGGATAGACATAAATTTTGAATAGAAGCTTGGATAATTTATTGATATGTTTAGTTGGATCTAAGTTGAGTAATTGGGATATGGTATTGTCACAAGCTGACTTTACATATAATAATTCTATGAATAGAAGTATAGGAAAACACCTTTTGAGATTTTTTATTCAAATGCATCCTAGTGGAGTATTAGATTTGAGGGATATTGCTGGTGAAGAGAAGAAAAGTACTGAACAGGAAGAATTTGCTATTTTTATGAAGTCTTTGTATGGGGAAGTGAAGTTGAAGTTAGAAACAAGTAATTAGGAGTATAAGGAGAATGTTGATAAGTCTAGCAGACATCATGTTTTTGAAGTTGGTGATGAGGTGATGGTTCATTTGAAGAGAGATAGATTTCCTATTGGAACATAGAGTAAGCTGAAAATAAAGAAGTTTGGACCTTATAGGATCTTGAGGAGGTTTGATAGTGGTAATGCTTACAAAGATGAGTTACCTAATGACATGCATATATCTCTCATATTTAATGTTTCTGATTAACACAATTATCATGAGTCGGATGATGAAGTTGTTGTACTTGATGATTATCCTAACAAGAAGACTAAAGAGGTTAAACAAATATTAGATCAACGAGTCAGTAAAAGGATGAGAGGAAAGGATTACCATGAATATTTGGTAAAATGAAAAAATAGTCTTGTTAAAGATGCATAATGGATTTCTCAATCCGAGTTGAATTCACATCTAATTATGACATCTCAATGATTCAGAATAATCATTTCTTTTAATCCTAGTTATGCAATGTAGGAGCATCCTAGGTTGTCTTGCTATCTTGCTCATATTTTTTCATTCTTCCTATTGGAGCTTGGTGCCAATGGTTTCCAAGTTTTTTAGTGCTGGCCAAGTTAGTGTAGCTAGTGTTGGCTAAGTTAGTGTAGCTAGTGTTGGTTGAGTTACCACAACTAGTGTTGGCTAGGTTACTATAGCTAGTGTTGGATGAGTTACTATAGTTGTCAATTTACTATAGCTATCTAGTATTGGGAGAGCTATCCAGTTTTAGCTGAGTGTTCCTTCATGTGCTGAGTGATCCTAATATGTATTGATGCTCAGTTCCTTCTTTGAATGAGTTTTCTATGATTGGTTCTTAGATTGAGTTGACTTATGTATTTAATTTGGATTGTAAATTTAATGTTAGCATCTTTTCTTGGGATGTGTACATACCATTTTAAGGTTGACCTTTCTATTATGTAATGATCTAGAATCTTTTGTAAGCTATTTTGGAAAGTATAAATAATGGTGTTTAGGTTTAGGTTAGGCATGACTCAGAGAGTTTGGAATAAATGTTTTTGGAAGAGAAAATTTGAAGTTAGATCATGGATTTTGAAGTTGTATTTTGTATTTGGCCATAACCTATTAGGCCTTATAGGTGGGCATGTATGCAAAGAATTTTATGAATTAATAAAGAATTTTAAAGTTCCTTCTCTCCTTGGCGTTGTTCTGTATATTGTTTTCTTCCATTACATCATTCAACAAGGTGTTTGGATAGTTAGGTGTTCCTCTAGCCCTATCTCTTCAATCCCTCCTTGTGTCAAAAGGTTATGATCTTCTAGGAACTATTGCCAAGATTTTTTGTGGTAGAGGAAATGTAGATAATACTATTATGGACATGTTGAGGTATATTTCAACAAGAATTGAAGCTACAAAGACAAAACAAAGAAAAGGTGTTCATCTTGAAGATGTTAGTGATGATGAAGAGGCAACACCAAATCTTAATCTTAAACCTAAGGTTGAACAAGATGATGAAAGGCTCCTAGGATTTTTGTCTAGGGCTAATGCTAGACTTGCTATTGAAGTTTCTTTCTATGATAGAATACTTAAAACTATTGTTGTGCAGGATTGGATTTCTAATATGGACAAATAATTTGAGTGTGAAGGTACTCCTAATAATAGGAAGGTTAAGATAATAGTCACCAAGTTGAAGAAGCATGCTTCACTTTAGTGGGATCATTTGCAATTTAGGAGATAAAAGAGAGGGAAATAAAATATGAAGACTAGGCAAAGATAAAGAATTTTTTTATCCCTATTGATTATCAAGTTAACTTGTTGAGAAAGATGCAAAATTTGAGCAAAAAGGACATGAGTGTGAAGGAATATATCGAGGAATTCTACAAATTGGATATCAAAGCTAGACATGTGGATAATGAAGTTGTTAAGGTGGAAAGATATCTAAATGATTTGAGGACATAAATCTAGGATGAGTTCATCTCTATTAAGATGGATAATGAGGAAGAAGCATGTCATTATTCTTTGAACACCAAAGAAAGGTTGGAAAGAAAAAATGATTAGAGAAAAAGAGGAAGAGTTGGAAATTTTCAAAGAAGATAAGGTAGAGCTATTAGCATGAATGTTGATTGCATTCCTTTGGGAGATTATCCTAAGAATTGATAGAACATTTGGCATATTTACCTATTAAATTCATGAATATGTTTGTCATTGATGTCAAAATAATATTATTTTTGTAAAGATTAGCAAAGTAGAATTTAGAGAATGAGGTCATACAAACTCTATATTGATGATCATGTTAAGCATATTTGAGGATATGTTCTATAGTATGTCCTAATGATGTGGAAAAGTGTACATATAGAAACTCAAAGACATGTGAAAGTTCTTTGTGATTTATAGAAGATAGAATGCAAACAGAGTACCCAAAACGTGGTTTTTGGTGTTCAGATTGTAACTCCTAATAGAGATAGAATCATGATGAGAAAAGTTAGTCATTGACAATAGATAACATAATGATGACACCAATGAGTGCATGAGATCCAAGATCATACATGTGAAAATTTATGAAGACTATGAGCTGAGAAAATTTTGTAATTATGAAAAATGTAATAAAAGATATTATCTTAATGATTTCATATTGTAATTAATTGACAAAGCCTCAAGGATAACTTAATGATTTATTTTGTGGAAATAGTATAAAGGAAATTCATTTTCATTTTGATGAAGGAAGAAAAATTATATTGGATATGTAAAGTTGGTAAATGCGAGTAAGCAATCAAAGGGATCATTATGATGTGAAGTTGGAGATCTAGTTTTGAGATCTAAAATGTATTTGGTACAATATTGTATTGGCAAGAGGATATAGCAAGAGTTAGAGTTACTAAGATCAATTTAATTTTCTATTATTTTGAGAGGAATAATATAGAGTCTAGTTGGACAATAAGTTCATTGGTTTTCCCCTTGAAGTAGTTTGGATAGTGGGTCCATCTTCCTTCTACAACTCCTAATAGGGTTGAAGTCTCCTCATAGGGACTCAAAGTTTCCTAACAAGGACTAATATGTACAAAATATTTCTTTGGCTCCTAAAAAAGTCCATCCTCTTCCAAGGAACCTATATATTAGTACATTATTTTGTGGGTACCATCCCCATTGGGGTTTTCCCTTTGATCAAGTGTTTCCCTAGTTAACATATATGGTGTTATTATGCATGTGTATCTTCTTATGGTTTCTAATTATATTGATCACATGTTTAAGGTTTAATAAGGTTGATAAAAGCTATCTAGATATGATATCTAATTAACCCCCCCATTTATATTGGTGGAATTTAACTTCTAACAATTGGTATCAGAGCATCAATTCATTGAAGGAAAATCTTGACAACTTAAGGAGATCAGTGATAGATCATTTTAGAAAAGAAAGTCCTAAGTTTGATGGAGTTAACTATGATAGTTGGAAAGAGAAGATTAAGAAACATATACTATGTATGTGTCTAGGATATTAGATGATGACAAAGAATAGAACAAAAATTGTGGAAGAAATAAAACTTGAAGAATGCAGTGAATTTGAAAGATATATATTGTTGTACAACATGCTTGCCAGAGAAGAACTTGTATCATCTCTTTGTGAAAATGAATACGTTCAAGTAAAATATTTGGCATTATCTCATGAAATTTAGGAAGCTCTGGAATATACTTTTGAAGGTGATAAACATGCTAAGAGAATTAGATTACAAAATTGGATATGTTTGTTTCTAGAGGCTAAAACTATGGAAGATAAATTTGTAAGAAGTTATATTGGCATAATATAAAAAATCATTATAGGAATTAGGTCTTGAAAACCTTGAAATTACCACTCAAGAAGATAGTGAAAATGATTAAACAAGTGATACCTTATACTCATAAATTTCCTAGAGAAATTCTTCTTGGAAGATTGGAAGAAATATGAGTAAGCTTGAAATAATATGGAAACTTTCCTAGAGTTGGAAACTAATTTTAGTGCATTGAGTGTTCACCCTTCTTTGTCAAGAAGAGAAAGAAATAGTGGAGATTATGCTAATAGCAACAGATCTTGATCTAAGGAAGATAGAGGGATTGAAGAAGGAATTTCCTTTCTTGTATGGAGAAAACTAGATAGTAATAAAATATTTAAATGTTGGACTCATGATGAATTTTGTCATTAAGCTTCTAAGTGTCCTAAACAAGTGAAAAAATACCAAAGGAATTTCAAGTCTAGAAGGCTCGAAGGATATTTTTATGCAAATGAAGATGATGAGTCTAATGAGAGAGTTCAAAGTGAAAGTGATGATGAGTTAGGATTTGTAGCTATAAAAGAAGAAAATCCCGACAAAGAAGTTAGAGAAGAGAAAGCTCTAGTGTAGTAGGTTGAGAAGAAAGCTAATTGGATCATATATAGTGGTTATTCACATCATATGACCGGTGACATGAATAATACATTTAATAAGTTTAATATCCACGATGGAGGAATTGTTAGAGTTGGTAACAATGCAACTTGTCATATCAAGGGAATAAGATCTATTAGTCTTGATGGGAAAACTAACATAGATGATGTTTACTTTGTTGATGGACTAAAACATAATCTACTAGGTGTTCAATAGTTAGTTGATAAGGGATATTAGTTACAATTCATATAAAAGACAATCATTATTTAGGACAAAGATGGTAAGCTGATTGGCACTCATATAAGATCTAGGGGTAATGTTTTTTAGATGAACCCTACCAAGATGACACGTTTGGTTGAAAAAGTTGATAATAGTTGGTTGTGGCATATGAATTTTGACAATAGTATGAAGGCGAGTAGTGCATTTTCTATTAGATATTTACTAAAAATTGTAAAGCTTAGTAATCTTGTGTGCAAGGAATGTGTTATAGATAAGCAAAAGAAAAGCTCCTTTCCTAGCAAGAAGCTTACTACAATAGTCAAATTGGATAGTGTTCATGTAGATCTAGGTTGTCCCACTAAGATAAGAGGATTCTATGATGAAATTTATGTTTTAAGAGGATTCTATGATGAAATTTACTTTTTGATTATTTTTGATGACTTTACTAGGATGATGAGGGTAGTGTTGCTTAGAGAAAAGTTTGAAGAAAGTGAGAAATTTGCTGATGAAATGATGAATTAATTTTAGATGAGAATGATTGATGAGATGAAATATTTATTAGGTTTATAGATTATGAAAAAAAATGATGGAATTTTCCTATCACAAATGAAGTATTTGAAATTCTTGTTGAAGAGATTTGGCTTGGAAAGTTGTAAGTCTATTGGTACACTTATGTTAGCCAGTCACAAGTTATCTAGCAAAGAATAGATACTTATTGTGTAAGGAAACTTGGAACAAAGAATAATATAACTGTTTCCACATAAACCATAATAGGTTTGAAATAAATATGCAATTAAAATTCACATGCAAGAAATAGACTACATATCCACAAAAATTTGATTACAATCTATACCTTGTCTATTTTGATTTGAGAAATACTTGATACTCTTATTTTATGTACCTTGTGATGACCTAAGGGTCAAATGTTATACTTTGATTCAGTACCATAGATGCTTTATTGCTATGTTGTTCAATTTAACATATTTACATGATGATGCCATTTTGAGATGATAATAAATATGTGATGATATCTGATTATCTTGTATTTGGACATACTTTTTGATTTTTTTATATGATGAATGTTATGCTATGGTGATTTACATCATTCTTGTCTCTTTATGCTTTATGCAAATGTGAGTGATGTAAATGGATTAATTAGGTATTTAATGCATTTTGCTTCAGCTATGATTTTATATGCAATTGCACTTGATCATGTGTTTTAGTGTGCAAGAATTATATCCCTGGCAGTGGCACATGGAGTTAGTGATTCAACTATTGATATTTTATCAATGTCATCCCTGTATGGTCAATGCATCCTTATTTTAATTGTTTAAATTAAAACCTTTCGGTGATTATTAAATTTGAACTCATCTACATTATATGATTAGACTAGTGAGTGTGTCCATGCATTTAGAGGTTCGCATTGTCACCAAAGTTGATTAGAGTTTTGTATAATTTTGGATTTTTAGGCTTTAAATCTTCTCAAATTTAATTTTTGGCAGCTTTGCCTTAGGTTAACGCCCATTATGAGGAATAACCTATTTTCATTTGGGTTGATTTGGAGTCTAGCTAGTCTAACTGGCTACTTGCCCTAATCAACTATTCACTCAAAAAGTGAATAAGTATTGAAAAAGGGATTTTATTATTCACTTCTCACTTTTGAAAATACAAATTTGAGAGCTTTTTTGAAATCCTCTTCCTAAAGGATTGGATTTCTATTCATTTTGGGAGTTGTGAGTGTGGGATCTTTGCTAGGTCAGTCTTGTTGGATCCAGCTCAAGTAGACCTTGCTTTGTCATGATTTCGATAGCTTTGATAGGCATTTTATTTTATTATGCAGGTTTCAGCTTCTAGCCCTTTTGCTATTAGGTAGGACTTTCCTATTTTATTGTTTCTGCTCCATTTTAGGTTCTATTTTTGGTAGCTATTTGTCTAGAGGTCGAGAGCTAGTGATCCCCTCCTTTTTTGTTTGTTGGTTTTTCCGAATTGGTCAAGTATGAACATTCTCTCAATTTTTGGGATGGGGGTTTGGGGTTTTGCACTGTTATATTGGCCATTTTTGTATACGGTGTCCAAATCCAAATATTATTGGGTTTTTGTACCTAAAGGTCAAATGGGTTTTAATTTTGAAGTTTTCCAATTTTGGGGTTTTTACCTCAATTTTCATGCCACCCTATTTTCTCGAGTTTTCATGGCATGAGTTTGGTCGTGGACATGGATCATCCATTTGGATGTCAGCCAAACCATTGTTTGTCTTTTATTATTCCATTGGGATGTGTGCCACATCTATACTCTCAAGTTATTTTTGGTTGAATATTATATATGCTTGTGTTCTCATCCACTCCTTGTGTTATGATCTTCGTGATGGTGGTGTGCCACACACGAGTATGTGCACATACATTGGTCAAGGGACTTGAAAGTCTCAATTTTCCATGGTATTCCTAGAAGTTATGATCATTGGGGTTGGGTTGGGAATATGCATGCCTATAGGCACTTGTCATAGGATGAGCATGGGTAGGGTAGGGTAGCATATGGAGGGGGCTTCTATCTTGTAACCTGGTGACCATTGCCCAAAGGGTTGGAAGAGGAAGTTTTAAGTAAGTGATAACTAAATAAAACATTGGATGGTAATAAAATTTAAGATAATAAAACAATGCTTCAGCGTGAGAGCCTTCCATTGGAAATTTGATTCTACATAGATCCAAGCTTGGGTTTGTTGATGCTAAGTGACTCTCCATGATGTTAGCCCCTACTTAGTAGCCCATTGAGTGTCTGACCAGGGCTTTTAGTTTATGCATCGCTTATGTCTTGGTTTTAGTCATCATACTTTCTGGCATGAGTGTTAGCCATGGATGTTGTGTTTTCTGTGTGTTTGTGTTTGGATCATTATCTCTATTAGCATAGTGGGAGTGGGCCTATGGGTTCCATATGGTTGGAAGTCATAGCTACCTATACCACTGCTAGGGACCAGTGTACAGAGATGCTCTTTTGTCCTAGTGTGACCGTTGCTAGATGTTTTCACTTGGTGCTTCAGTTTTTGGAGTATGCCTTCTTGTGATTTATGCTTTCATTGAGATGCTTGTCTATCAGTTTTAGATGATGTTATTTATTGAAAAATTTCCTTATTATGATGATTAGCATATGATAGATGATGTTATCTATATTCATAGGATTATCTTATGCCTTACTCTTAGCACGTTAGATTTCCTTATGCTTATGTTGTAGCATATTTTAGTAGTGACGTCCTTATATGAGAGTACCAAAAATTTGATTGGTAGCTTGGGATGTTATGTGTGGGGGATGGCTATGGCCCATGATGGTCTTATGATGCTATTATGGTTGGGAGGAACCGTGTACTCAGTTTGGTTATTCTATTCAGTTCAATGTTATTTCTATTTATTGTGATGTTGTTTCAATACATTGCAATGTTTCCTTTTGTACTTTCCCTTTATTGCTTGTTATATGGTTGGATGTTGTTTCCATCCTTTATTTTTGTGTTCGAGTATTTATGTCTCGAATTGTGGATCTGATACTCGCTGGTGTGGAGGTTTTGAACTCTGTCTTACCCTTTTGTTCTTCCTTAGGAGTTTTCTTGTCATTCCTAGGTGACCATGTGTCAGCATGGGGTGATACAATATTATGTTGCATGCCCATTAGGATTCTGTCATGCATTCCTTGATTGTGTTGCACACCTCTTAGAAATATGTCCTATGATACATTCTAGTATCACAACCCCAATTGAAGAATTTTCATACGATACTTGTAAAGTGTCGCATGCTCATAAGAGAAGTGTTACCCAAAACCTAAAAGTGTCACCCTTCTTCTTGAGAAATATCATGTGATACTAAAAAGTGTCACCCATTGCTGATTTAAACTATCACTTGATTTTTGTAAAAACATATCCAAGAGAACAACAAGCACTTTTTGGTAAGACCCAAACTTTTTGAGAAGTATTTTAGCTACCCTCTTAGGTGCTCTTTAATCCTTTGGTGTTGTATTTTGAATTCAGGATGTTTCAATTTAGATTCAATTATGCATCTTCCATTGTTAGTCATTTTGGTCAATAGTGATGTTTGAAGATCCGTCAGTGTTAGGATGTTTTGTTAGTCTTTCATTGTGATCTTTGTTATCCTCGTATGTTGTTGTTGTGTGCATTCATACTTGTTTAATTTTATTTTTAAAAATGTTGGCTCTTATTTATCCTTATTTCCAAGGATATCCAAGCATGGCATTACACAAAATATACCCTGGGAAGCCCTCATTGAGTGAAAAACCCAATCTCCAAAAGCATCCATCACCATGTATTACTGAGCAAAGAAACCATTGAAATAAAACCATGGAAGCCTTCAAAGCCATAGCCACAACCAAGCAATTCATGTGAACAAGCATGAATGCACACATCTCATGCCATGCTTCAAACCTTCACAAATGCTCCCTTGGCTAACTTGTCCTGCTCAACTCTTGCCTTTTTCTCCTTTGTCTTCACACACCAACAACTACCCTTATGGTTGCTTATATAGTATCAAGTCCCACAAAACCACCAAATGGTATTACATAAACCATGTGCTACCTAACGCACTAACCCAACATTTAATATTAAAAATTTAATTATTTTCCCCAATATTAAATAATTATAGAAATATTATCACAATTTACAATACAAATCATCAAGTATATCCCATGGGAATCTTTACATGTTTTTGATTAAGGAAAACATGCTTTAAAAGGGCCCTGAAACCCCAAACATAGTAGAGAAAGTCAATAGTTTAAATGAAAAAGGCTACCAAGAGCTAGAAAGAAAAACAACAGTTCCCTAAAACATAAAGCAAGAAAAAGCTAGGGAAGAGCACCAAAAACTAGGGCAGGCTGCCAAAGACCAGGGTAGATCAACCAATGTCTCTGAGCATCTCCGCGACATTGATCTCAAGCTCAGACATCTTGCCCATCTCCTCCTTCTTTTCCATAGTGTCCTGCTCAGGGGTGATGGTGTCTTTCTTTCTGGTGTTGGTCCTAGTTCTTTTTTGAACACCTTCCTCTAGGGGCTTGTCTTTTTGATTTATACCTTGTTCCTTCTCCTTGTCGCTTTGAACCTTGCCATGGTGGATGAGCCTCTTTATGGTATAATGATCCTTGAGGATGTTGAGGTTTTGCTTAGATATTCCCTACAAGGTCTTCACCATATCCAGGGAGGTAGTGTTGAAAGCCTCCAACTTCTTGTTCATGTTGAGTTCATCCTCATTAACCCTATTCCTAAGGCTATAGGTCTCCCTTTCCAACTCACTGAGTGTGTGTTTGAGATCGAGGATCTCATGGTAGATCCATTTAGTTGTCCTATAGCTGTCCACAACGGTGTTCTTAGCATTATTCATCACTACCATCTCTAAGTTGTCCCTAGCAATGTCGTTGAGGATGATCAAGGAAGGGTCTATAAGTTCTTCTATCTAGATCTTGCCGTCCTCATTCTCACAAACCTAGGTACATATTATCTCTCTCTTGATCCCAAAATTGGAAGTGGTGTGGTCAAAATTTCTCTAGACCACCTTCCTATCCTTGCCAGTGATGGAGCACCTATAGGTGGAAGTGCCCACATCATCGTAACCCTAGTCGGGTTCCAAGTTGAGCTGTTGCTTGGGCTTATCCATTGAGTTCTCCTCCATCATCACACTTCCCTTGCCCTACTTCTCCTTATTGACTTCTTCCTTCTTCCTCTTATTCTTGGTAGTCTCCATGGATTCCTTCTCTCTGTTGGAAGGAACTTTGATAATAATCTTTCGCCTGCTCTTCCTGCTATCTTTTCCTTTTTCAGCCTTGGTAATCTCCTCACCATAAACACTATCACTCCCAGTCTCCATGCCATCATCCTGTTCATTATACCCTTTGTCTGAAGAGGTATCTCTCCTAGTCTCAGTGGCAGTGGCAACCTCCTTGCTGAAATAGGGAGACATGTCCAAATTGCACTGAGGGGATTCACAATCTTCTAAATCCATGTACAATTCCACCTCATTAGTCTCAGAGGGGGAGTAAATTTCATCAGTATCACCCGAATCACTTTTAATCCTTTTTCCCTCTTTCTTTCCCTTAATTTGCTTGCTTATTATTTTAGACTTGAAATATTCATATAAAAGTAAGAGCAACCCTTCATGGTAAGCAGGGTTCCTCATTTTCTTATCTTGAAATTCTTGGATATTATCATTCATCAATGAATAGAGGTAAAAAGGAATGGAGATTTTAGCTCTGTACCTGAAGTGGTTTAGCAGCACAAAGTGGTAGGTGCAGATGTGATCGAATCTGGTGTCCAAAGTTATGTATTTGATAATGGCTCTCAACATGAACCTCCAAATGGGCTTGATAGACCTTGGGATATAGTAGGTTCCACTTTTTGCCAGCTTTTTCTTCTCCTCCAAGTCTTTGGTGAACTCCATCACCACTTGCCCTGAGATTTTGCGATCTCTATAAAAAAAAATTCTAGTAATGGGGACGCCAGTTAAATGAGAAATAATTTCTTCCATGATAGTGAAGTCCACCCCATCAATCTGCACATTTCCCTTGTTCTAGTGTTTCACCATAGCTTTGGTGACCAAAGGTTCCTAGCTATGGAGATGCTCAATGTCATTGGTGATCTCCCCTTTCTTCAGGATCTTCCAAACTTTAGTTCTTCTCTTCCATTTCAAGGCCTCATCCTTCAGCTCCTGTCTGTGTCATTCACCCACCATGATTCTCTTCTTGCCTTTACCTTTGAGAGCTGAAACCTACAAAATTTTCCAACTATAGACTCCTCTATTTTTCATGTTTCTAGCACTTTCCTTGTCATAATGGATGCTCGGCTTGTGGTGAAAGATTTTGATGATGTGGGGAGTACCCGTGAGGTTGTACTTTCACTTCATAGATCTGCACCTTCCCGAAAAGAAAGTAATTACCCTTTTGAGAACACACAAGTGTGTACTAACATCAGCCTGTAGGAAACTAATATTCATTATTATCATTAATAATACCCAATATGCCTAGGATCTGATCCATATCGATGGTTTCATTAATTTCTAATGGAATGCCACTTCTATCCGTCCATCTAGCCACCTCACCATTTTTGATCCCCTAGTTCGCCAACCTATCTGCCACCTTATTGGCTTTGTAGAATTCATGTGGCACATGAATTTTATCGAAGGTTTGAAGGTTTTTGATGCTCTCCCCAATAATATTCATTGTAGTCTAGGTTGGTTTAGTTTTCACCTTAAGGTAGTCGATAATGTTTTTGGAGTCTCCCTCTAACTAGAGACGTTTGACTCCCACATCTTTGGCCAACTTGATAATTTGATGAGTAGCCAGGGCCTTAGTAGAGTGATTAGTTTATCACCCAATGGGAGCAACAAAAGCCACAATGCCTTTGCCATGTTCATTCCTAATAATTCCCCCCACTCCAGCCCTGCCACGGTTGCCTTTAGTAGCCCCATCAAAGGTGGCCTTGAGCCAACTAGTAGGGGGGAAGGACCAGAAACAATTCTCTCTATTATTCTTGATCTTGAGAGGGGGAGGGGAGGGGCCCTTGGCAATGGTGTGGTTTTCCATAAGGGCATGGAAGCATTTTTGGAAAACAACTAGCTCATTTGCCTCTTTGTCCCTAAAGATACAATTGTTCCTCTCCTTCCACACCCCCCAACAGAGATGGGGGAGAGCCCAAATCCATAAAGAATTAGGGTGGGTTCCTTCCAAACCAAACTGCCATTGAACGAAGAGCTCGAGGGTGTATAAGGGAAAGCACCATGAAACTTTGAAAAAGGATAGGAAGTGAGACCAGACAACAATAGTGAAGGGGCAATTTAAAAATAGATGATTCACACTTTCACAATACCTTTTACAAAGGATGCATCTATTGGGTAACATGTTGCCACGTTTGGTGAGATTGTCAATTGTGAGAATGTGATCTGGCAAGAGAGTCCAGAAAAAGAAGTTAATCTTCAGAGTAAGGCCATGAAGCCAGGCTTTTGCCCATGTTGGGGCCTAGATCTAGGGAAGTAAAGATGCATAACTAGAGGCCATTAGAAGTGTCCCCTCGAACAATAACATCCTTATTATTGGATAAAGGGATGAGTCTCAGTTGGTCCATAAGCATCTCAACTCCTTAGAGAACTCAGTGAGGTCTATCCAATTGTCATTGATTTTGTAGTCCCTAACCTTGTTGCCAAATCTCTTGGTACAAGTATTAGCTTAGGGATTGAAGGTCTCACTCTCCCTGAGTGGGCCTAGGCTTAGCCAATTATCCCTCCAGACATTGATATTGGCACCATTGCCCATTGACCATTTGGCTTTGCCAAAGGCTAGGACCTTAGATCACAAGAGCCCATTCCAAATGAAAGAGCCACTGGGATGGACCTCTTCATTGATGAACTAAAGGAGATTGAGGTTTTTAGCATACTTTGAAATAAAAATATCTCTCCACTCTCCAATATTATTGAAGATTCTCCAAATCTATTTAGCTTGGAGGGCGGAGTTGAATTGCTTCAACTTTCTAATGCCCAGCTCTCCATGATTTTTGGGCTTACATATGGAGTCCCAGGCCACCAAGGGGTATTTTTTTCTAACATCAGGCCTAGACCACATAAAATGCCTTTGGATGCTTTCCAGATGGGCTACCACCTTGGAGGGGACGGTAAACAAGCTAAGGGCATAAGTAGGAAGGTTTTGGAGGATAGACTTGATCAGAACAACCTTGCCCGTGTGAGTCAAAGTGATCCCTTTCCATCCAGCCAATTTTCTATTGAAAAAATCCACCAGCATATCCCAAAAGGATTCTAAGGGTTTAGCTCCAAGAGGGAGGCCTAAGTAAGTGGAAGGGAGAATGCTAGCCTTGCATCCCAGAATGTTAGCAATCTTCTTCTCCCTCTTGCTTGGGGTGTTAAAGAAGAACACAAAACTTTTATCCCAAGTGATCAGCTGACCAGAGGCCTAAGAGTAGGTGTTCAAAATACTTTTAACAAACTTGGCCTCCTTAATAGAGGACTCTCCCACCATGATAGTATCATTGAAAAACTATTGATGGGTGAAAATTGAAGGGCCAGAGGAGGGTTTTAATCCCACTAGGACCCCTTCAATTCTTTTGGTGGAGATGAGCCTCCCTAGACCTTTAGCCAGGATAATGAATAGGATGGGGGACAAAGGGTCACCCTATTTGAGGCCCCTAGAGGGTTTAAAGAAGTCGAAAGGCACATCGTTCACCAAGACAACAAAAGAAGGAGTGCTAATCAACTAAGAAAAGATCTCCCTCACCTTAGAATTGAATCCAAAAGCCTCAAGAATCCAGTCCAAGGACCTCTAGTCCACTTTGTTATAAGCCTTAGAGAGGTCTAGTTTAAGAAGGAAGCCCTCCTACCTGCCAACATCCAGAGAGAAATAACCTCATGAACTTCCATAATGGAATCTAGAATTTTCCTACCTAGGACAAACCTTGATTGCTAGGGAGAGATGATAGCCAGCAAGATACGTAAAAGGCGGTTGGCCAAGACCTTAGCAAAGATTTTATAAAAGGAATTATAGAGATTGATAGGCCTAAAAGCACCAAAGGCATCAACTCCAGCAATCTTAGGAACAAGAACAAGGAAGGTGACATTGACTTCTTTCAGGAGATCCCTTGCTCCAAGGAATTCTTGAACAACATGGACAACATCCACATGAATAATGTCCCAGAAGATCTAAAAGAAGAAAGTGGGAAAACCATCCAGACTAGGGGCCTTCTTAGTGGGAAGGCCAAAAATTTCCTCTTTAATTTCTTGGTGCTTGGGGATGGCCAATAGGTTCCATTCTGGTGCTGTGAAATTAAATTGGGGATAGACCTGATAACCTCATCCAAGTTCAAGTTGAGATCCTTAGTGAGAATATCAAAGAAATATGTTATGGCTTCTTTAGCTATTAGCTGGTCATCTTTGATTCTCATTCCCAATCTTGATTTTTCTGATTCTATTAGCTACACGGTGTTTCAGAGTGGACAAGTGGAAGAAACAGGTGTTTTTGTCTCCTTCCTTAAGCCAAACTACTCTAGATCTTTGTCTCCAAAACATCTCCTCTTTCCCAACCAGATTATGAAGCTTAGAAAGGATTTCCTTCTTAGCATTGAAAGAAACCTCATCATACCCCTAGGATTGGATGCCGGTCTAAACATCTACAAGATTGCTCATTAGTTTTTCTTTGTCCTGAAAGATATTGCCGAAGATTTCATAAAATGAAGTTTCTTAGCCACCTTGTACATAGCCATGCCATCCATAGTAGTGCCCCACCACTCCTTAATTTTTAGGTGTAAACTAGGGTGGTCCAGCCACATCTTCTCAAATCTGAACAAAAAAGCTTTCTTCCTGTTGATCTTATCCAAAGAGAGGGAGATCAGTGAGTGGTCAGAGCCGATTCTAACCAAAGCAAAGAGTTTACAGTGGAACCCACCCAACCAATCCAAGGAGATGAGAGCCCTATCCAATCTAACCTAAATGTAGTCTTGACCCACTCTTCTATTAGACCAGGTAAACTTGCAACTCCCTATGTCCACATCCATAAGAGCTAGGTCCCGAATCAAATTCGCCAAGTTTTTCCTGCTTTCCCCATCTGATGGGAGCCCAACTAACTTGTCTGAAGTAAGGAGAGGACTGTTGAAATCATCCATGATGATACATTTAGATCCCTCCAGTTTAGAGACCAGGTCACAAAATTTGGTCCAAAATAATCGTCTATCATTTTGTGTATTGGGAGCATACAGATTCAATAAAAACCAACTATTTTGGTCCCCTGGGTTAACAAATGTGGTAAGCAGAATATTACCATAATTATAAACAACAAATGCCTCTAGAGAAACCTTCCAGATAGTGAGAAGACCACCAGAAGCCCCCTCCAAATTCATGGCCTTGCATCTAAGTCTTTTGCTATAAGAAATTAGCTCTATTTTTTCCTTCCTCATTTTAGTTCTTGAATTAAAAAAAACATCTAGCTTTTGATCCCTAATCATATTCCTAACAATCTCTTGTTTCTGGATTCCATTGAGTCCACAAATGTTCCATGATATAATCTTCATGATTTGATTGATGAACATGATTCCTGGATGGTTCATTGCATCCCATCCATAATGTTTCTCCTTGATTCTTCCATTCTAAGTTGGTTCTTGATTTTCCTACCCAACTGGTTGGGCAAGAGGCCAGTATCCGCTTTCACCCTGCTCCTGGTGGTTGTTGGGGAGGTAGGGGATGGTTCTCGACTGCTCTTTTTCTTCCTGCACACTACAGACCAAGGATCACCATCTTCCTCCTTATAGTTATCAAATAGAGCCTCCAGTCTGGCCAAATGTCCAGGGGTAGTGGTTGAGAGCCACTCAAGAATTTTGTTCATAGTCTTTGGAGTAGCCCTAAAGATCAGGCTAGAGATGGACTCCTGGGAAAGGGGTAGAACCGCTAATGGTTCCCCCAAGGAATCTGGGATAAAGGAAGCAACAAGATCCTTAGAGTTTGCAAGTGGTCCCTGCTTCACCAGGCTATGGATCTCCCTCCTGGCAGCATCCCTTGAAGCCAGGGGTTGGAGTTTAGCTACAACTGGTGCATCCTACTTAGCTGGGGCCAAAGACATCACAATGGTAGCCCCATCAGCCATATCTAGTACTGAGGGATTCAAAGGGTCCTAAATGGATGAGACCAACATAGGGGAAATAGTGGTCTTAGTGATCTGGGTAGTCTTATCCACCCTCTCGGCATCATTAGATGTAACATTTTTCTTCTTCCATTCCTTTTTAGGAGCATTGAACTGCTGCTTGCCATCCTTGTTCTGGGCTTTGCCAGCCTATCCATTTTATTTAAAAATTAGACAAACACCAGCTTTATGGCCCACCTTTTTGCAATGGAAACATGCAAAAGGAATACTTTTGTAGTTGATTTGTTAGATGTTGCATCCCAGATGGGACTGAAGTTTAATGACTTGGGGCATGCCCTGTCCTTCCAGAACCCTGACACAGATTCTAGTGAAAGTAAGTCTTTTCTTTGTTGTAGTGACATGATCAATGGATAGTAGTTCTCCAAATGATCTAGCAATGCCCTCAAAGATGTCTTCATGCTAGTATTCTAGAGGGAACTTGGGTAATTTGATCCAAACAAGGGGCTTGGGTGAGGAAAGCATTGTTCAGATCCAAGTTTGAGGTCCATTTTTGAAGAATCAAAGTAGATCTCCCCATAGACCAGTTTCCCGCACATAATATTCTAGCAAAGTCTTCAGAAAAAGAGAACTCAAAGGTCATAAACCCTTTGGGCATAGCTGAAACCTCTACGCTCCCCTTCAGCTCTCATTTATTCCTAGTGAAAACCCTCACCAGGTCAATGTTAGGTCTTGGGCCTATGAATTTGCCAACCAAAGTAGACACCATGCTGAGGATATTATGGTTGATGATTTCTCTGGGCACTTCCATAGAAAAGATACCTTTTCCTTATTAGATTCATCAATAATTTTTGAGAAGGTCAACTTACCTATCAGCTTGATCCCAAAAAGATTTGTCCACCGTCCCCATGCCATAGAGGGCCCTTTATCCAAAGCAAGGGAAGGCTTCTCACCTAGATGAGGTAGCAACTCCCATGGGTCCCTATCCAAAGGAGCATCAACATCTTGTCCCCCTGAATCTGGCTCAGAACCACCAGAGAGAACCCCATCCCCCGTGTTCATTAGGTTCTTGCCCAAAGCTCGATTCAAAATTTTGCTCCTCGCTACTCTGCTCCCCATCATTTTGAATGTTCTCTTGGTTTATGATATTTTCTATGTTGTTGATAATCTTTACATGTTGCACGCCCATAGGTGCAACATTACATAATAAAATGAAATAATACAATATAAAAATATTATGCAATGTGTGCAACACCCATTATCTCAACAATCTCCCACTTGTTGTGTACATTGTATATGTTCAATCTGTAGCTACATAAATGAACAAGGGAATAATCCCTCCTAGCACATCCACCATCATGGATCAAAGTACACTATGTGCTCCATCCTGGTACCCACAACAAAATCAAAGTATCTAGCATCTCAAACATGAATGAACTCACCTCTTATTAGGCCACTACCACCAAACATACATAGAAACCACCCAAAGAGAAATCCACCCAACTTGTCGCATTAGAAGATCATAAAATCCTATACCAACTAAAATTCCAAATTATGCCCTAATCTGTGCTCAAAATAACTAAAATCTAACTTTTAGGCTCTTAAAACCTAAAAAAATGTCAAAACCATAGAACCAAACCTACACCAAGTTGTAGTGCTCTAAATTAGCTTTCCAACAGTTATAAGAAGTCAAAAATCTAATATCCTTAGAGAAAGTTATGACCATTTTACTAAGATAATCTTTTTACCATATTCACTATATTTTTTTTTGTTGTGACAAAATTTTTATTATAATTAAATTTGACGGTCATCACAAGATGAAAGTAAAAAATATTTCATTTCCTTTGAACATGGCCAAACTAGGGCATATTATATATAAATTTTTTATGGAAACATTGACCTAGATCCAATGGTGAGGTCTATTTTTTTCTAGGAAGTCATTTCTGCAAGCTGCCCCTAAAACACTTATTTATATGAAACATCCAAAAATAATAATTTGATCCACAATTTCAAATGTCCAAAATCTACCAACATCCCATCATAACAAAAAATTCAAAACCCTCAGATCTACAATAAATAACTATATATCTTGCCCTTTCTTCAATCCTCTCATGCATTCCCATGGATTCAATCTAGGGTTACAATAATAAAACCATAGCTCTGATACCACTTGTAAGGAAACTTGGAACAAAGAATAATATAACCATTTTCACATAACCCATAATCACATGTAAGAAAATAGATGACATACCCACAAAAATATGATAAAAGAAATACTTTGGGAAACCATCATTGAGGGAAAAATCTAGCCTCCAAAAGCATCCATCACCATGTATTATTGAGCAAAAAAATAGTTGCAATACAACCATGGAAGCCTTCAAAGCCATTTCCACAACTAATCAATTCATACGAATAGACATGAATCTAGACATGCCATGCCATGCTCCCAACCTTCATAAATGCTCCCTTGGCTAACCTATCAAGCTTTATCTTGTTTGACTCTTGCCTTTTTGTCTCTTGTCTTCACACAGCAACAACTACCCTTGTGGTTGCTTATCTAGTAGCAAGTGCCACAAAACCACCAAGTGGTATTATATAAAGCTTGTGCTAAAATCATGTGCTACCTAACCCATTGACCCCACATTTAATATTGAAAATTTAATTCTTTTTCCTAATATCAAATAATTACATAAAATATTATCACAATGTTACAATACAAATCATGAAGTATATCTTATAATAATATTTACAAATTGCACACCCATCTAGGTGCAACATTACATAATAAAATAAAATAATACAAGATAACAATATTATGCAATGTGTGCAACACCCATTATCTCAACATACTATTGATTAGAAGAAGTAGGGATCCATGATTGGAGGTTTGCAATATTTGACTCACACAAGACTAGATATAACAAATGTAGTTGGTATAGTAGCAAGATTTCAAACAGATCCCAAGGAATCATTCTATTGTCTCTATCATCTCTTCTACCTTTATTTTTTTCATTTCATCATTGTCTTCATTGTTTGAACATCTTGCAACAATATGACCTACTTTGTTACATGAAAAGCATATTATAGGAAGTTTACCTTTGAATTTTCCTTTTCCTCTTGGAAGTCTTCTAGGCATTAATGCTTCAAGCTCATCAAGATCATCATCAGAGATATCATTCTCACTATTCACGCATTTTCCTATTCCTTTTTTATTAAGAACTGATTGAGATTTGCAAGATGATTCAATAGCATTAGGAGTAAAATTATCAAAAGTTGACAATTTAAAAGAAGTAATCCTACCAACTAATCCTTCCAAAGTTAGAGTTTTACTATAATGTCCCACCTAGAGATCCTTGGAATACAAGGATAAAAAATGCACTAAATAATTTTTTTCTTAAGACAAGTTACTTAACAACAACATAAAGTAACCAAGTAAAGAGTGAAGCATCAAATCAAGGTGATGAGAATAGGGATTATGACAAGACTGAGATGTTCATCTATACTAGCAGAAGTCTTACAACTACTTTGAAAGATCTCCAAGCTCTAAACCACAACTCACAAATCAAAGATCACACAAATCATGAAAATTTGGCTAAGTTTGAAATCCTTAAGCCCTAAAATTTCTTAGAATCTTTATCTCAACTCAAAGAGGTTTGGAACCTATCTCAAATGAATTGTCACATATCTTAAAATATATCTTAAGTATAAGAAATTAAATATACATAAAATTATATTAAATATATATCAACTTATATTAAATGATATATTTTAAACCGCATAGAAAATTTGTTAAACTAGGAAGGAGTGCAACCCTAAAGAGTACCCAAAACACCCATCAACTCTCAATCAAAAAGTCCAATGATACTTGTTATTTTCTCAGGTAAGTTTATTACTAGAAACCAAGTGACACTTTAATTCAACCAGGCAACTTTTTTCCCTATAGTTAGGTGATACTTTTTTCCCAGATGATACTTTTCATTATAGCCAGGTGATACTTCTTAGTATGGCCGAGCAATAATTCTTAGTATTGCCAGACAATACTTTACTAGTGTCATGTGATATTTCACACTACTATGATGTGATAGTTTCCAATAATTTATAATCTTTCTCCTTAAGAAATGCAATACTCTTCCAATATCACCCAATTTTGAACCATCGTCACCTAGGATTGAAAAGAAACAAGCTGACAAACAATCAGAAGGTAAAAAGAGTTAGAACCTCCACATTGGGGAGTACTAGATCCACAATAATCGAGGCTTGGATGCTCGAATGCATGAAATAAAAGACACAATGCATAGGAAGGAGAAAAAATCTATCCATCCAATCCATAACAACATATGGAGGAACATGTAGGAAACAACATCACAATGTACATACATGGTTCACAAACCAAACATCATATGAAAGAAAACACAAAAATCTAAACACCAACATAACTAAAACTCATGCACATTTCCTCCCAACCATAGTAGCATCATGAGAACACAAAGGCCCTAGCCATCCCCCCTGCATAATATCCCAAACTGCCAAGTAGATAGTCAGAGCTGTCATATGAGGGCATTAATACTACAATGTAATAACATCATAAAACAAGAATATTTAACACGCTAAACCATCAAAGCATAGATACTCCAACTAGTGGTGATTCACATCATCTAACCATATGCTAAAACATCATTATAAAGGAATGCTTCAATGAAACTAACATAATCTAAACAAGATATCTAATGTTGGAAATATAGATGAAGTAACTGAGAGGGGCAGGGTGAATCAGTTACCACAAAAAAAATTTCAAAAATCCCTTAGATGTCTATAATACTTACTTACTGCTGATACTCGGTAAATAGTGTAGGAATACTGTAACTCGGTAGGATAACTATTTACTACTTATCTAGAATTCATAGCTATTAATATGCTTGCAAAGGTTAAATAAATGAACACAAGAGACACTAGATTTAACGTAGAAACCCAATATGGAAAAAACCACTAAGTAACTAGTCACCAATTTTCACTCTTCTGAAGTGAGCCCTATTAGGAGCCAACCCTATTAAAGGTTACAATACACACTGTTAGGTGTGACCTTGTTAGAGGATTTAATCACCCTATTAGGAGTGGCCTGGTTAGAGGTCTTTAGAACAATTCAACTAAACTGTCACCTTGTTAGAGGATTTACAAAATGGTTGTTAAACCAACTCTGTAAAGAGATTCTGGATTCACTGTTACAATGATTAGAAAGCAACAATGAAGTGACTTGAATGATATGCAACTTATCTTTTTCTGATTACAGATCTCTGTTTTGCTTTACTGGATCCTTACTGATCGAATACAACTTTGCAGCTCCTCCAGGATATCTAATCCTTCATCAAAATTTTCTCAATATTCGCTTATTCCATCCTCATCCATATATTCACACACTCTTCAATTCACAACTTGAACATCTATATATACCTTTAAGATTATCAAGTTGGCTCAAATATAAGTTACAACAACTGAAAAAATCATTACATCAGTCAACTATACTTATTGTATGAAGCAATTGAACTTAATATCAAAATAATAAGATCCTTCGCTGGCCGACCCAGCTCGATAACCACTGCTCCAGAATGGATTTCTAGTGTTAACCAAGTAAAGCTTGGTAAACACTGCAAACCCTACAAAAATCCTTTGGAGACCAAGTGAACTTGGTTAATACTGACCTTCCTTTGCTAACCTTGTGAGCTTGGTAGAAGCCAACTTTTTGCCACATTATTTTTGATGACCGAGTGAGCTTGGTAGACATTGACTTTTCTTCGTTAACCTTGGGAGCTAAGTTAATACCAACCTTCTGCTACAAAATCTTTTGATGCCCGAGTGATCTCAATAGACATTGACTTTTCTTTGTTAACCTTGGGAGCTCAGTTAACACTAACTTTTTGCTACAAAATCTTTTGATGCCCGAGTGAGCTTGGTAGACATTGACTTTTCTTCGTTAACATTGGGAGCTTGATTAACTCTAACTTTTTGCTACAAAATCCTTTGATGCCCGAGTGAGCTCGGTAAGAATTGACTTTACGGTGTAATGTTCAAGAATATTCGGTAGACATTATAAATTGCTTTGCTGATCATCTAAGCTTGGTAGACTCTGTTTGATGACTGATATGACATTTGTGTAACATCAAAGACAATACACAATTAACAATTGTATCCAACAATCTCCCTCTTTGGCATTGATGGAAACACATGTCATAGTAGAATGAAATTTGAAAACAAGTCTAACAAGTCTTTTTCTGTCAAAACAACTTTCTCTATTAGATAGCAAACTTTTTCTCTTTTAGTAATCTCCCTCTATGAAGGAAGTACATAGCAAACTCTTCCTCTCAAACAAATTTCAGAAAGATATGACAGTAAAACTCTCCCTCTTTGACAACACATGCCAAAGACAACACAACTCAAATGAATTTTAATGTACCTTTAGTACTGATTCATATGCAATATTTCTTGATTATGTTGCATCAACTGATAGATCTTCAACTTGATATGCATTGATGCATCACTAAAACTTAATTTTAGTGAACTTTAGATAGGGGAGTGACCTATAACTTACCTTTTAGATACAAGAATGCATCCTTAGGTAATGGCTTTGTGAATATGCCAGCAATTTATTCCTTTGTATGGACATATTCCAATTTGATCTCCTTATCTTGCACCAATTCTCTGACAAAATGATATTTTATTACAATGTGCTTAATTTTGGAATGCATCACTGGATTCTTAGATATGTTGATTGCACTTGTATTATCACAGAACATAACAACTGGTTCTTTGATTTCTACCTTCATGCCTTCCAACAACTATTTAAACCAAACAATATTAGAACAGTTTACTGCTGCAGCAACATACTCTGCCTCTGCTATAGATTGGGATGTACAATTCTGCTTTTGCTTGTCCAAGAAACCAACCTCTTTCCAAGAAAGAATGCTCCTCCACTTGTACTTTTTCTATCATCAAGGTTTCTTGCCCAATCAGCATTAGTAAACACTTTCAAATCCAGATTACCTGCAAATTTGTACCATAAACCATAATCTTCAGTTCCTTTCAAATATCTCATTATTCTTTTGATTGCCATCATGTGATTTTCTCTTGGTTTTGCTGAAAATCTTGCTACAATACCAACTACAAGGGCAATATCTGACCTAGTATGAACCACATACTGCAACTTCCTAATCATAGATCTATACAATGTGGGTGATCCCACAATAATGGGTTCCACTTTTTGACCAATTTTGACACTAAAATCAATATTTTTGCAACAAACGTCACGTTCAAGTGACTATATCTCCAAAACTATAAATAATTTCAAGATGACATAAACTAGTGATTTTGATTACTTTGTAACCATATTTTTTAATATAAAAAATATATATATTTATGTCAATTTTTTTTATCTCCTCCGAAAAGTGGTACATAATAAAATTCAATATTTTAAAAAGTGACAGTCTATTTGACACACATAACTTTTTTTCTAAAAATGATAATGAAGTAATTCTTTCGATGTTAGATTTGTAACATCAATATCCAGAGGATGCATTTGGTTCGATTTATTTTGGTTGAATATTGTATAGTTTATGAAGTTTTGAAGTGACATGAACTGTAATTTAGACATACGTTTCATTTGACACAGATAATTTGAAGTCAATTTATCATAAACCTTCTTTTTTTTTTTGAATAGAAAGGTATCTCAATAAGCCAGTGCCTCCATATTTTTCAAAAAAAATTTGACCAAATTTACTAATTTTGTCGAGGTGTCAAAGTTGGTTGATGTTCAATCAGTAATGAACCTATAATGAGTTAAACTCATATTTGAAAGTCTTAATGATTAAATTATGTAATAAAATTATAGTTATTGGAAAGCTTTCTCCGAGCAACACATTTTGGCATTTTTTTATTTTACAGTAGGAGATCATTCTCCTGCAATTATAACAACCAAAAGAGCAAAAAAAAAAAATGAAAAAAAGGTTAATTTTTGTGATTTTGCATGTTCGTGCGAACATGGCATTCGCACGAACATGTTTACCATGTTTGCGTGAATGTATGTTCACGCTAATATGCAAATCATGTTTGCGTGAACATATTTCTTCATCCCACTAAAGTGGAACCCATTATTGTGGGTTCACCCATGTTTGATCTACTTCTTTTGATTCATCTTCCTTGGTAAGTTTTAATCCAGTACACATAGGAGTCTCAACTGGTTTACAATCTTCCATACTAAACTTTTTCAATATCTCCTTGATGTATTTTGATTGAATGATGTAGATACCATTTTTTATTCTGCTAAATTTGAAGACCAACAAAGAATTTGATCTCTCCAAACATATACATTTCAAATTCCTTGTTCATTTGCTCTGAAAATTCTTTGCAAAGATCATCATTCCCTGTGAAAACAGTATCATCTACAAATATTTATGCCAAGACAATCTTATTATTTGGTCCTTCCTTTATATACAAGCTATTTTTATCATTAGTTCTTTGAAAACCAATTTGAATAAGATAGTTATGCAATCTTTCATACCATGTTGTAGGGGCTTGTTTCAGACCATACAATGCCTTGTGTAATTTTCAGACCATGTTCTTAGCTGGATCAACAAAACCTTCAAGTTTTTGAATGTAAACTTCTTCATCCAGTATACCATTGAGGAATGCTAACTTGACATCCATCTGATAAACTTTAAATCCTTTGTGAGCAACATATGCAAGTAAGGTTTTGACTCCTTCCAATCTTGCAACATGAGCAAAAGTTTCTCCATTGTCTATTCCTTCTTCTTGAGCATATCCTTTTCATTTTTTGATACCTTACCATCTTCAGTCAACTTGTTTCTGAATATCCACTTAGTTCCAATCACATTTTTATCTTTAGGCTTGGGTACAAGAGTCCATGTCTTGTTTTTCTCTATCTTTTCTATTTCTTCATTCATAACCTCAATCCAACTATCATTTCCCAATGCATCTTTGATATTTCTAGGTTCAAAATCAGCAAGTAAACAAGTACCTTTCAACTTACTTCTTGTCATGGTTCCTTCAGATTTGTCTCCAATGATTTAATCTACTAAATGATGTCTCCTGACATATTTTGCTAGTACAGGTTCCTTGCCTTTTGAATGAATTTCATTGTTATCCTCTTACACTTCAACTTCAAGTTCTGGCTATTTTGGCTCGGTAGATATTGGCTCGGGTCTTTCAGACTCGGTAGACACTTGCTTGGTAGCATCTGAATGTGACTCGTGTTGCTGTAGCTCAGTTTGAACTTCCCGTAACTCAGTTATTGATGACTCGAGAGTAGAAGATTCTTGATTGACTGGTTCTGTATTAGGTTCAATGAAAACAAACCTTCTATAATCTTTTGGTTCCCTTTTGCTTTCTTCTTCAGTCCTTTCTACAAACTCATCAACTTTCACATGTGCACTTTCTATGACTTTGTAAGTAGACAAGTTCAAACATCTATATGCTTTACTTTTGCAAGAGTATCCCAAAAATATTCCTTCGTCACTTTTCACATCAAATTTTCCTTTTCTAGATTCTTTCAAAATGTAACATTTACTTCCAAATACTTTTAAATAACTTACATTAGGTTTATAACTATACCATAGCTCATAGGAAGTTTTGAATGAGTCCTTTTTTAGCTGTACTCGGTTCAAGGTATGAACTACAGTGCTGATAGCTTCCTTCCAGCATTTGATAGCAATGCTCTTTTCAATAATTAAAGTTCTTGCACAATCCATGATAGATCTATTCCTACTTTCAGCTATTCCATTTTTCTCAGGAGTTCCAGGGGTTGATACCTATCTTTTGATTCCTCTTCCAATGTAAAATTTATTGAACTCATGTGAAATGAATTCTCCACCTCTGTCTGACCTCAAGAATTTCAATCTTTTCCCTATTTCCTTTTCTACTCTAGCCAAATACCATTTGAATTTCTCAAATGCTTCTGATTTGTTCCTTAGATACATGACAGTCATCATTCTTGAGTAATCATCAACAAAAAGAATGAAGAACTTTTCTCTAGTATAGCTTTCAATTCCAATGGGTCCACATAAACCAGTGTGCACAATTTTTAATATATCTTCAGACTGATAGTTTTTACTTTTAAAACTAGTCTTTCCCATTTTACCAATCTGACAATTCTTGCATAGACCGATCTCAAGTTTCTTTATGTTAGGAATGCCTCTTACCTTCTTGAATTTGCTTATCTTCACCAAATTATCAAAATTGACATGACACAACCTTTTATGCCATAACCAACTTTCTTCAATTTGAGCAATAAAACATGAACATTCACCAAGTTCAAGATAAAATAAGTTACATTTTGTTTGAGTGCCTGATCCAATCAGTTTTCCTTTACCATCTAGCAGTCTTGCTTTTCCATGCATGAATTCTACTTTGAATCTATTATTGAGTAGCTGTGTCACACTCAACAAATTATGCTTTAGTCCTTCTACCCAATAGGCATTATCACATATAAGTTCTTTGGTTAGAGAGATTCTTCCTCTTCCTTTTATACAACAAGGTTCATTGTTACCAAATCTTACATTGCCACCATCATAATCTTCAAAGTATTCAAACTTAGTTTTATCACCAGTCATGTGATGAGAACAACCACTATCTATGATCCATGTATCATTTTTGCTCATATGAGAAATGAATACCATTTCCTCATCATTATCAGACTCATCTTTCACAACAATGTAGACAATTTCATCTTCTTCTTCATGATTAGAATCATTAGAATCTTTATCCATAAAACATGTTTTCTTACCTTTATCATTGAATGATTTGAAGTCCTTCTTGCCATTGTACTTGTAATCTTTCTTCTCATCTTTGTTCTTCTTGTTTGGGCACCTAGTAGCAATATGACCAACTTCTTCACATGAAAAATAGATTAGAGGAACTTTACCTTTATATTTTCCTCTGCCTCTAGAATATTTTCTTGCTAGTAGAGCTTCAATCACCTCAAGATCACTGTTTGAACTTTGGTCTGATTCATCTTCACTTCCTGACTGAAATTCCTTTTTCTTTTTGCTTTTCTCCTTGAGTGAAAGCTTGGCTTCAAATGCTGATTCAATGTTCTTGGAAGCTGGAACATAGTTGTCAAAGTTGTCTAGTTCAAATGCAGTTAATCTTCCAACTATGGCCTCTAGATTTATCTTATGATTTTCTTCACATCTTCTTTCTTGAATTGCAGAAACTCTGATTGCATAAATGAGTAGTAGAGTTCTAAGAACTTTACTTATAATTATCTCCTCCTTGATATCTCCTCCAGATGCTTTGATTGCACTGACACATGCTTTGACTCTTTCAACATATTTTGCAATGTTTTCATCTTCTCTCATCCTCATTTGATCAAATTGTCCTCTCAAACTTTCTATTTTGGCTCTTCTTACATTATCATCTCCTCCATAGATTTATTTTAGCTTTTTCCACATTTCAAAGGCAGATTTTTAGTTCTTGATGTCATCAAATTATTCATAACTCAGAGAAGATGTTATATCTATCATCATAATGTTGTGGGTCTTCTTTTCAATAATATCATTGACAGATAGTGTACCAGCTAGTTCTGCATATTTTTCATCAAGGTATTTTAGTCATGTATCTCTAATAGAAGCTAGATGAAGTCTCATCAACCCTTGCCATGTTGAGAAGTTTTCCTTATTGAGTCTTGGAATTTCCCTCTTATAAGACATCCTAATCTTTGGCTTAGATCCTTGAAATCTTATCCTATAAGCACCAAAAGCTCTGATACCAATTGTTGAAAATATAGATGAAGTAACTGAGAGGGGAGGGGTGAATTAGTTACCACAAAAAAAATTCCAAAATCTCTTAAATGTCTATAATACTTACTTACTGTTGATACTCAGTAAATAGTGCAGGAATACTATAACTCGGTAGGATAACTAGTTACTACTTATCTAGCATTCATAGTTATTAATATGCTTGCAAAGGTTAAATAAATGAACACAAGAGACACCAGATTTAATGTGGAAACTCAATATGGGAAAAACCACCAAGTAACTAGTCACCAATTTTCACTCTTCTGAAGTGAGCCCTGTTAGGAGCCAACCCTGTTAAAGGTTACAATACACACTGTTAGGTGTGACCTTGTTAGAGGATTTAATCACCCTGTTAGGAGTGGCCTGGTTAGAGGTCTTTAGAACAATTCAACTAAACTGTCACCTTGTTAGAGGATTTACAAAATGATTGTTAAACCAACTCTGTAAAGAGATTCTAGATTCACTTTTACAATGATTAGAAAGTAATAATGAAGTGACCTGAATGATATGCAACTTATCTTTTTCTGATTATAGATCTCTGTTCTACTTTACTAGATCCTTACTGATCAAATACAACTTTGCAGCTCCTCCAAGATATCTAATCCTTCATCAGAATTCGCTCAATATTTGCTTATTCCATCCTCATCCATATATTCACACACTCTTCAATTCACAACTTGAACATCTATATATATACCTTTTAGATTATCAAGTCGGCTCAAATATAAGTTACAACAACTAAAAAAATCATTACATCAGTCAACTATACTTATTGTACAAAGAAATTGAACTTAATATCAAAATAATAAGATCCTTCACTGGCTGACCCAACTTGGTAACCACTGCTCCAGAATGGCTTTCTAGTGTTAACCAAGTGAAGCTTGGTAAACACTGTAAACCTTGCAAAAATCTTTTGGAGACTGAGTGAACTCAATTAATACTAGCCTTCCTTTGTTGACCTTGTGAGCTCGGTAGAAGCTAACTTTCTGCCACATTATTTTTGATGATTGAGTGAGCTTGGTAGACATTGAATTTTTTTCGTTAACCTTGGGAGCTTAGTTAATACTAAATTTCTTCTATAAAATCCTTTGATGCCCAAGTGAGCTCGGTGGACATTGACTTTTCTTTGTTAACCTTGGGAGCTTGGTTAACACTAACTTTCTACTACAAAATCCTTTGATGCCCGAGTGAGCTCGGTAGACATTGACTTTTCTTCATTAACCTTGGGAGCTCGGTTAACACTAACTTTCTGCTACAAAATCCTTTGATGCTCAAGTGAGCTCGGTAAGAATTGACTTTACTATGTAATGTTCAGGAACTTTTGGTAGACACTGTAAATTGCTTTGTTGATCATCTAAGCTTGGTAGACTCTATCTGATGACTGATATGACATTTGTGTAACATCAAAGACAATACAAAATTAACAATTGTATACAACATCTAAGTATTTCAATTAAAGCATAAATCATTAGGAAAGATACTCTAGAAAACCCAAAAGTACTAAGTGAACATCAAACATCAGTCTCAACTAGAAATAAACCATCTCTGTACACCAGTCCCCAATAGTAGTGAAGGTAGATGCACCTCCCAATCATGTGGAACTCATTGGTCCACTTTCACTATGCTGATGGAGATAATCATCCAACCACAACACACAAAGAAAACTTCCATGGCTAACGCTCATGCCAGACAATAAAGATGACTAAAACCAAGATCATGAGACAATGAAAGTGGATCAAGTCTTGGTCAGACAATCTATGGGTCAATATGTAGGGGCTCACTAGAGGGTAAGTAGCTTTGCATTAGGTAGCCCAAGTTAGTGTTGGCAACTCACACTCCCCCAAGGAGGAGCACAATCCTTTGTCTTAAGACTTAAGTCAGTGCTCACATAACATTTTATTACTTTAAATTTATTTAGTTATCACTTGTTTAGAACTTCTTCACCCAAACCCTTTGGGAAATAGTCACCAAGGTTGTGAGAGAATCCCCTCGATGCTGCCCTACATACACATGCTCATCAAATGATGAGTGCCCATAGGCATGCATATTCCCAACCCAACCCCAATAAACATAACTCCACCAAAATACAATAGGGAGATTGGGCCTCAAAAGTCACCCAATAAATGCACATGCATGTGCTTATGTGTGGGTGCACCAACATCATGAAGATCATAAAATAAGGGCTAGATGAGAAAAAATAAATAACACTCAACTAGCGTATATCCAAGAGTACAAATTCTACATGAATCTCAAAGAAAAAATAGAACCATCCATCATTACTTACTCAAATGGCCTCAATCTGGGAGTATAGATTTTACAGAATCCTAATGATGCAACAAATTGAAACATCATGAAATCACTCAACTAACCTCAATCAGAGTGTATGGATTCTATATGAATCCTAATGTCTATGAAATAACAACTAGGGTTTGATAAGAAACAATAACACTAGACATGAAATCACTCAACTAAACACAAAGTTGAGAGTAAAAATATGACATGCATCCCAATGCAAACAAAAAGATGCAATAATGGTTGGATTTACATCCTATCGATAATCCAAGTCTACGACCAATATCATGTGAAGAAAACTTGAGAAAACTGAGTGGAACACAAATCAAGGGGACAACCTCAAAACTCAAAAAAATTGAAATTAAAACCCATTTTGTCTTAGGGTACAAAATTTTGGTAATATGGTCAAATAGATGTTTTGATGGTTTTCATTTATGATAACATATATTCAACATTTCATATATGCATTTAGACTTAGAAAATTGCCCACATGTTAGATAGTTTGTAGCAACATAGTGAATATATATTAAGTATATGGATGACTCATTGAGAGTTACCTCATACAAAATTGAGGGAAGCTTCATGATAGTACCATAATGACATATACTAGTGCACAGATAGTATGACATGAGTTTGTTTAAAATACTGGTATAGGTATTTAACAGTGCAGAACAGAGAACAATAGAGAATTGGATTGTATGGCCTTAGGAAATATTTTGGTTATAAAATATTTACTAAGTTATGATGAGACAAATTTGTGGATAATAATCCATAAGTCAATTTACTTTTTCAAGCATGTAATAGACTTGAAGGCCAACAGTGCAAAGTTTTGTAAATATATAAGGTATAAGTAAAAATCTTATCTTGCATAGTTATTGGGAAGTTGTGTGTTGGATGTGACATGTGAGCTTTTGTGAGAACTATCTACAAGTGTTATTTGATCTGACTTCGTATGTGGGATCAAAATAAGTGCAAAGTATAGCAAATAGAAAGTATTGTGTATATATATATATATATATATATATATATATATATATATATATATATATATATATATATATATATATATATATCTATATATATATATATATATATATATATATATATATATTCTTGTGAAGAACTGAATTGTATAATTGCATGTTAAGATAGTGGGCTCTTCTTGCATACATTGTATTTTTTCTACCAACTCCTAACAGGGTTGAAGAAAATCCTAATAGGGTTGAGGCTTCTAATAAGGCCTAGTCTCCTAACAGGGACTCAAGACACTATATGTACTTTATAGACTCCTAACAAGGTCAATATCCTTAACAAGATCCTATTTTTTAGAAAATCATCTATTCAGTATCATCCCCACTGGGGTTTTCCCTTGGCTAGATTTTCCATCTTTAAAAAATAATGGTGATACGAGTTATCTATGTGCATGGTTATATTTACTATTTAATATTGTTGGTATACTTTCCAATTCAAGTTATAAAGTAATTACAAATATTTATATGTGGGAAAAAGTTTGTAGAATATTGATTCACACGCCCCTCTCAACACTGTCTATTTCTAATAATTGGTATTAGAGCCCATTTACTTTGAAGAAGTTCAATAGCTTAAGTAAGATCCTTGAAGGTATGGAACAATTGAAGAAGAACCTACAAGAAGCTCTTGAGAAGATTAACCTTATTACTAAAGAAAGAGATAACCTAAAAGATAGGTATAAAGATGAAAAAATTTTCATTTGCAAGTTAAAAGACAAGATTGTTGATGTAGAATCTGGAAAGGAATCAATTGTGCAAAGTAGTGATAATGATGAAGTAGGAGATCTTTAGAAGGAAAATGAGATCTTGAAACATGAACTAAAAATCTTTGAAATCAAGTTGAGTCTTAAGAAAAATGGTGGCGGGAATGAAATAGAACTAAAAAATTAGAATGCATATCTTAGATCCCAGTTAAGTCAAGTTACATCTAAACTAGATACTATCAAGACTGAACATGTTGAGTTAGAAAAGTACAACATTATTATGAAAGAAGAATTGACACAAGAAAAGCAACAGATAGATAAACTTTATTCCATTATTGAAAAGATAGATCAACAGATATTTTAACAAAGACCTTATGAAAAGACATGACTTGGATATTTGATTGGAGAGAAACCAACCAAGAAAGTTGAAATAAGAAGAGAACTAGATCTAGTCATTGAATACCCAAAGGAATCTAATCTGGGTAAGGTAGAATCAAGAAAATCTATTGAAGTATCAAAGGAAGTAGAATTAATTAATTTGACAACAAAACATGATGAACCTAATAGAACAAAGCAAGTTGATAAAGCTAAGCAAGATGAACCACCCAAGGAAGTAAGATGTGAGTTCAAAGATAGAGATGCTTCATATGTAATGAGGTTGGACACATTAAAAGAGATTGCACAAGTAATTATTTTTAACATGTTATTAATTTATATTTTTATAATTGTCATGGTTATGGACATAAGGAAATAGAATCTAAGAAATCTAAGCTTGATGGTAATAATGCAAATGGTAGAATGTCTAGGAATACTAACCCTCCAGAAAATGAAAGAGGAAGATTATAGAAATAATATAATGATGCAGAGAAATCTAATTGAGAGAAGTACCAATTTGTGTGTTACAAGTGTAACAATCCTCAATACATTGCAAGGAATTTCACAACACCTGAGAAACAAAATGAAACTAATCATAGGAGAAATGCACCTGTATGTTAGTTATGTAATAACTTTAGACACACAATAAGATATTGCCAAATTTTGAAGGGTATTAAGCCCTTGATAAGGGAAAAAAAGAAGAGTAATTCTTCTAATGGGAGGAAACTATGAAGACGTAAGGAAAGAAACTAAGGAGGCTATTGTAAAATACATGACCTTAGTGCCCAAGGTGAGTACAAAATCTAAACATAAGAATCCAATGTATATACAAGTAGGTACACCTTCCAATGATGAGGAAGAAGTAGATGAGACATAAAATACACTCTCACCACCACATATTGTTATGGGTACTGAATCCATGCAAGTGGATAGTAAACTCATAGTTGTAGATACAAAAGAAAATCCTTTTGCAACATTTGGCCAAACTATTGTTGGCAATATCATAAAATACACTACTTATGATGAAGAAGAAGAAGAAGAAAAGAAGAAAGAGGAAGAGGAAATAAGAAAAGAAAGGATACAAAGAGAAGTAGCAGAGAAGAAAAAGAAAGAGGAAGAGGAAAGAAAGAAGATAGAGGAAGAGAGAAAGAAGAAGTCAAATGAAGACTCTAAACTCAAGCACAAATGGAAGATTGTGATGCAAAAATCAACAGTCTTTCCCAATCTGAAATATGTGGAGTCATAAATAGGAAATTTACAACATGAGGTTGACATACCTAATGCAGCTCCAACAACTATATCTATTGTAGCATCAATAGCTAGTCCATCAGTAGTAGTAGTAGTAGTGACATTAGATGATGAAGATCAAAAAGGCTTGATGAGCACATTAAGTAAGTTGTTTGAGAAGAAAAAATTAGCAAAGTCTTTGGAGAAGACATTAACTAAAGTCTTGGAAAGAATGCAGAAGATAGTTACTACAACTATGGCTATTCCAAACTTGTATTTGAAGGCTACAGAGTTGGTGAAAAAATTTGATAAGGAATTCATAACTTTAGCATAAGTAGCTTCAATACAAGCTCAGGTGAGACATGATGCAACACTATTTAACATAGTGTGCACTACTATGCACAATGATTTGAAGGCAGTTGATGAAAATATCAAGGGATTGAGAAAGCATATTTATGAAGGGAAAAGTTTGTATGGACAATGTGCATAGTCGTACAAGCACCTTATAGACTTTGAGATTTAGATGAAAGGTAAGTTAAGTGAACTTGAAATACTCTTTGTCAAGTTACAACTCCTAAAATCTAGTATTGAAGACTATGAAGTAGAAGTGGAGAAGATACATGGTATTATTAGAGACTTGGAATTTGATAAAGAGAAAGCATGAAGGAGAGACTCTAGTCTTAGAGAAATTTTTTCATAAAAGATCAGCATTTTGTAGAATCAACTTAAGGAATTTCTTACAACTAAGGCTTCCTATGACAATTTTTCCTATATTGACCTGAGTGAAGTTGAAGTGACATCCTATGCACTTTTCCCACTAATTAGTATCTCAAGGAAAGTAAAGGAGAAATGGAAGAAAGACATAGAAAGGCTAAAGGTTGTTTATGCATATTGTTTTTCCAAATTAATAGGTTGATCAGCCGTAGAACATCTAAATTTTTGTATAGTGATTTTGGCACCTTTTTCATTGATGTTAAAGGGGGAGAATAATATGCAAATAAAATTGTATGTTATGTAAGGAAATTATATGTTTGTAAGTACTAAGAAGGAGTATACACAAAGGGGGATTAATATTGCATATGTAAGAGGAATGTACTTATGTACAATGTAAAGGAGTGATAAGGAATGTAATGATCCATCAAAACATGAATAAAATTGTTATGTTTTGAAGGCAATTTTGTAGTTACTTTTATTTTGTTTTTGTTATGTATGACATCATTCTGGAATTTCGCCAATTTTTTCAATTGTTTAAATCAATTCCAAACGGGGAGATTGGTTGTAATAAGGTTAGATAGATGTCTTGATGGTTTTGATTTATGAAAACATATATTTAACATTTCATTTACACATTTAGAGTTAGAAAATTGTCTAAGTGTTAGACAATTTGGAATAGCACAATAAACAAATGTTAAGTTTACATATGAATTGTTGAGAGTTAGCTCATGCACAGTTTAGGGAAGCTTCATGATAGTATCATGATGACATATTCAATTGTGTAGATGTGTACAAATAGTATGGTGTGAATTATGATTAAAATGCCAGTGCAGGTATTTAACATTACAATGTAGAACATACAAGAAAATTAGATTGTACAGTCTTAGGAATTATTTTGGTTATGAAATAACTACCAAGTTATGATGAGAAACTTTGTGGATAATAATCCATAAGCTATTTTATTATGTCAAGCATGTAATAGACTTGAAGGATGAAAATGTAGAGTTTTGTAAATATGCAAGGTATAAGTAAAAATCCTATCTTGCACAGTTATTGGGAAGTCATGTTTTGGATGTGACATGCAAACTTTTGTGAGAACTATCAACGAGCATTATTTGATGTGAATTCTAATGTGTGATAATAAAAAAGTGTGAAGTACATCAGATAGAAAGTCTTGTGAAGAATTGAATTGTATAATTGCATGTTAGGGGCAATGGGCTCTTCTTGCATACATTGTATTTGTTCTACTAGCTCCTAATAGGGGTGAAGCAACTCCTAACAGGGTTAAAGGAACTCCTAATAGAGTTGAGGCTTCTAACTAGGCTTAGTCTCCTAACAAGGACTCTAGACACTATATGTGATTCATAGACTCCTAAAAGGGTCAATATCCTTAACATGATCTTATTGTTTAGTGAATCATCTAGTGGGTATCATCCCCACTAATATTTTCCCTTAGCCAGGGTTTTCCTATTTAACAAATAATGGTGTTATGAGTTATCTATGTGCATGGCTATATTTACTATTCAAAATTGTCGATTTACTTTCATATGCAAGTTATAAAGTAATTAACAATATTAAGTTGTGTGAAAACATTTGTTGAATACTTATTCATGCCCCCTCTCAATATTATCTATTTCTAACAATTGGTATTAGAGCCCAGTCACTTTGAAGAATTTTAACTTATTAAGTAAGATCCCTGAAGGTATGGAATAGTTGAAGAAGAACCTAGAAGAAGCTCTTGAGTAGATTGATCTTCTTATTGAAGAAAGAGATAACCCAAAAGATAGGTATGAAGATGCAAACGTTTTCATTGGCAAGTTATAAGACAAGATTGATGATTTAGAATCTGGCAAGGAATCAATTGTGTAGACTAGTGATAATGATGAAGTAGGAGATCTTTAGAAGGAAAATGAGATCTTGAAACATGAACTAAAAATTGTTGAACTTAAGTTGAGTCTTAAGAAAAATTATGGCAAGAATGAACCAAAATTGAAAACGGAGAAAGAAGATCTTAGATTCTAGATAATTCAAGTTACATCTAAACTAGAAACTATCAAGATTGAACATGCTAAGTTAGAGAAGTACAACATTATTATGAAAGGAGAATTGACATAAGCTAAGATACAATTAGAGAAACTTTATTCTAGTAGTGCAAATATAGATCAACATATATTTCACTAGAGACCTTATGAAAAGTTAGGACTTGGATACCTGATTGGAGAGAAATCAACCAAGAAAGTTGAAATTATAAGAGAATGAGATCTATCATTGAATCCCCTAAGGAATCTAATCTAATTAAGGTAGAATCAAGCACATCTATTGAAGTATCAAAGGAAGTAGCATTAATTGATTTGACAACAAAACATGTTGAACCTAAGAGAACAAAGCAAATTGATAAACCTAAGAAAGATGAACTACTCAAGGAAGTAAGACATTATTTTAGAGGTAGATGCTTCATATGTAATGAGGTTGGACACATGAAAAGATATTACACATGTAAGTCCTTTAAACCCATTACTAATTTCTATATTTATTATTGTCATGGTTATGGAAATAAGGGAGTAGAATGTAAGTAATATAAGTTTGATGCTAATAATGAAAATAGTAGAATGTCTAGGAATAGCAACCCTGCAAGCAATGGAAGAGTAAGATAAAAAAATAGATCCAATGATGGAGAGAAATCTAATGGAGAGAAGAACTAGTACATGTGTTATAAGTGTAACAATAATGGACATATTGAAAGGAATTGCAGAGCACCTGAGAATAAAAATGGAACTAATTAGAGAAGAAATACACTTGTATGTTAGGTATGTAATAACTTCAGACACACAACAAGATATTGCAAAATTTTGAAGGATATCAAGACCTTACTGAGCAACAAAAGAAAAGAAATTATTCTAATGGGAGGCAACTATAAAGATGTAAGGAAAGAAATTGAGGCAATTTAAAAATACACGACCTTAGTGCCCAAGGTGAGTGTGAAATCTAAACCTAAGAATCTAGTGTATGTACAAGTAGGTACACCTTCCATTAGAGGAGACACAATAGGCACTCTCACCACCACATCTTGTTATGGGTACTAAATCAATGCAAGTTGATAGTACACACATAATTGTACATACAAAAGAAAATACTTTTGCAACATTTGGCCAAACTATTGTTGGAAATATCATAGAATACACCAGTTCTAATGATAAAGAAAAAGAAAAGAAGAAAGAGGTAGAGACAATAAGAAAAGGAAGGATAAAAGGAGAAGAGGCAGAGAAGAAAAGGAAAGAGGAAGAGGAAAGAAAGAAGATAGAGGAAGAGAGAAGGAAGAAGACAAATGAAGACTCTGAACTCAAGAAGAAATAGAAGATTGTGATGTAGGAACCAACATTTTTGCTTAATCTGAAATATGTGGAGTTAGAAATAGGAAAAGTAGTGTTCTAACATGAGGTTGATATACCTTATGTAACTCCAACAACTGTATCTATTATAACATCCACAACTAGTCCATCAGTAGCAGTAGTAGTAGTGACATCAGATGATGAAGATCAGAAAGGCTTAATGAGCACATTAAGTAAGTCATTTGAGAAAAAAATCAATAAAGTCTTTGGAGATGACATTAACTGAAGTATTGGATAGAATGTAGAAGATAATTACTAGAATTGTAGTTATTCCAGACTTGTAGTTGAAGGCCATGGATTTTGTAAAAGCCTTTGATAAGGAATTCACAACTTTAGTAAAAGTAGCTTTAGTGCAATCTCAAGTAAGACATGATGAGAAACTATTTAACATAGTGTGCACCAATGTGTGCAATGATCTCAAGGAAATTGATGAAAATATCAAGGGATTGATAAAGAATATTGATGAAGGGAAAATATAATAAGGACAATGTGCACAGTCATACAAGTACCTTGCAAACTTTGAGAGTCAGATAAAAGGTGAGTTAGATGAACTTGAAAAATTCTTTGTCAAGTTACAACTCCTAGAATCTAGTATTGAATATATGGAGTAGAAGTGGAGAAGATACATGGTATGATCAAAGACTTGGAATATGATAAACAGAAAGCAACAGGGAGATTCTCTAGTCTTCGAGAAATTTTGTCATCAAAAATAAATATTTTGAAGAAGCAACTTGTGGAATGTCTTACAACTAAGGCTTCCTATGATAAGTTTTCCTATATTTACCTGAGTGCAGTTGAAGTAACATCTTATGCACATTGCAGACTAATCAATATCTCAAAGAAAGTACAAGAGAACTAAAAGAAAAGCATATAAAGACTAAAGGTTGTTTATGCAGATTGCTTTTCTAGATCAACAAGTTAACTAGCAATAGAACACCCAAATTTTTATATACAAATTTTGGCACCTTTTCCATTGATGTCAAAGGGGGAGAGTAATATGAAAATAAAATTGTATGTTATGTAAGGAAATTGTATGTTGTAAGTACTAAGAAGGAGTATACACAAAGGGGTAGTAATATTGTATATGTAAGGGGGAGTGTACTTATGTGCAATGTAAAGGAGTGATAAGGAATGAAATGATCCATCAAATCAAGATTAAAATTGTTACATTTTGAAGGCAATTTTGTAGTTACTTTTGTTTTGTTTTTGTTATGTATGACATCATTTTGGGACTTAGCCAATTTTACCAAATGTTTCATCAATGCTAAAGAGGGAGATTTTTGGCAATATGGTGAGATAGATGTTTTTGATAGTTTTCATTTATGGAAACATATATTCAACATGTCATTTATGCATTTAGAGTTATAAAATTGTCTAAGTGTTAGATAGTTTGCAGAAACATAGTGAACAAATGTTAAGTGCACGGATGACTCATTGAGAGTTATCTCATGCATAGTTGAGGGAAGCTTCATGTCAATATCATGATGACATATGGTAGTGTGCAGATGTGTACAAACAATATGACATGAGTTATGATTAAAGTACCAATGTAGGTATTTAACAGTGTAGAATAAAGTATAGAAGAGAATTGGATTGTACAACCTTATGAATTATTTTGGTTACAAAATAATTACTAAGTTAGAATGAGCCAAATTTATGGATAATAGTTCATAAGTTATTTAATTATGTCAAGAGTGTAATAGACTTGAAGGCTAATAGTGTAGAGTTTTGTAAATGTGCAAGGTATAAATAAAAATCTTATCGTGTGCAATTATTGGGAAGTCATGTGTTGGATGTGAGAACTATTTGCAATTCTTATTTGATATGAATTTTGATGTATGATCTAAACAAGTGTGAAGTATAATAGACAAAATGTATTGTATGTAAATATATTCTTGTGAAGAACTAAATTATATAATTGCATGTTAGGGCAATGGGTTCTTCTTGCATGCATTGCATTTCTTCTACCAACTCCTAATAGGGTTGAGGCTTCTAAAAAGGCCTAGTCTCCTAATAGGGACTCAAGACACTATATGTACCTCATAGACTCTTAACAGGATCAATATCCTTAATAGGATCCTATCTAGTGGGTATTACCCCAACTGGGTTTTCCCTTGGCCAAGGTTTCCCTAGTTAATAAATAATGGTGTTATGAGTTATCTATGTGCATGGTTATATTTACTATTCAACATTATTGTTTTACTTTCATATGCAAGTTATAAAGTAATTAACAATATTCAATTATGGGAAAAATTTTGTATAATACTGATTCAACCCCCTCTTAGTATTATCTATTTCTAACACAAAATCCACAAATGTCAAGCAAAATTTGGGTTTGGAGTTTGTATAAAAAAATAACTAGCATTATGGGACAAAACCCCAAACTATCATCCTAGAAAATACATAAATATTCATACCCACCCAATTGGGTAGAGCTAGCATACAGAAATGGAGGGGAACACTAGTTCTCAACATCCTAACAAACAAATACTAAAAATGGAAGTAGAAACATAGATGAAATAATAAAATGAGAGAGCCTCACCTTGCAAGAAAAAGGGAAAAATAGGAATCAACACAATAAAATAAATAACCCACAGAAGCTGCCAAAAGTCATGGAAATCCAAGGTCTCTCCTAGCTGGATCCAACGAGATTGATCTTGTGATGATCTCATGCCTGCAGTTCCCATGATGAATAGAATGGTATTTCCTAACGGAGGATTTGAAATTTTCTCTCAAATTTCCATTTCAAAAAGTGAGAAGTGAGGAATAAAATTCTTTTTTGGATGCTTATTCATTTTTCGAGTGAATAAAGGATTAGGGTAATTGACTAGGTCACCTAGTTAAACCCTAAATCAACCCAAACAAAAATAGGCTATTCCAAGCAATTGGAATTCAACTATGGTAAAGATGTCGGGAATTAAATTAAATAAAAAAGCCCAAAATTCCCTTAAACCAAAATCATAGAATTCCTTAATTACTTTCTTGATAGATGTGAACCTCTAAATGCACATGCATGCTCATAGGTCTAACCAAATAATGCAAATGAGCCCAGATTTATTAAATCACCAAAATATTTAATTTAAGCAATTAAATAGGATACATCAACCATACAAGGATGACATTGGCTAGATATGAATTGTTGAATCACTAACTTCATGTGCCACTAATAGGGACATAAATCCTGCACACTAAACCACACAATCAAGTACAATTACATATAATAATATAGCCAAAGAAATAAATGCATTAAATCAAATTAAATAACCATTTATTCTATCACATTAAAATCATTTATTTAAACAAAGCACTTTGTATAAATTATTGAAATGAAGAAGGTAAATATCTGCAATACATAACCAATGAATCCAACAAGGATAGTTCTTTTCTAATAATTTAGGCATTTAATAATGCTTCTTTCAACTACATAAAAAGGTACTTAAAACACATAAGTGAAAATGGTCAAACACATGACTAAACACTACTACAAGAACCTATTTTAGTGTAGCAAGATAATGATACATAGTGCAATCTCTGCACACATCTTAGGGTAATCATAGAACATCATCATACCACATCTATTTAGGTAACTACTGGAAAAACCTTAGTGAAACCATCTAACACATCATAATCTCCTAATTCAACCATCAAAATAATCAAAGAAATAGATACAATAACATAAATCAAATCACATTGAGGATGTAGACCACTCATGGTCCCAATTACAATCATTTCACAAAGAAAGATTAAAAAAGTTGCATCCATCATGATGAATTACAAAAATCAAATGGGAGAGGCACTATAGTTACTAGGGGTACTTCTTAGTTCATGTATTTTGGAAATTCTAAATGCGTAAATAAGAAGTAGGGTTCTTAGTACCTTGCTTGTCATAGTTTCATCATGAATCTCCCCATTAGATCTTCTTATAGAATTCACCACCTCTTTGACTCATCCATAATATTGAGAGATGGTTTCACTTTCTATCATTCCCATTTCATCAAATTTTCCTCTCAAACTTTATGACTTTTCTCTCAAAATATCTGTGTCTCCTACATAGATATGTTAGCACGAATATTGATGATACCACATTGGGGGAGTATGCTAAGAATTGGAGAGTATTGAAATGTTGCAGTCATGATTGTGTTTGTCATTTATGTCAACATAGCAATAAGTCTGTGAAGACTAATAGAGCAATAGACATACATCTTAGTTGTATGGACAATGTTCTGATTTTTTGGTGATGTTCATTCATGGACATGTTCAGTACAATGTCCTCATGTTAAGTTTCAATGCATGGTACCTAATTCAAAGATGTATGGAAGATATGCATGATTTATAGAGTAGTACATAGATAGAGTACCTAAGAAGTAGTTTCTGATGTTTGTATTACATAATTTGATAGATATATAATTTGGAGATGCGTAGTCAACCAATGACATATGATAGTCTGATGATGGCATTAGAGAATATGCAAGTCCTAGTGTCATACATGTGAGAAGTTGTATAGACTATGAGCCAACAGTGCTATTGTAATTATGAGTTGGGTGAGTTCACCAAGATGATGTACAAAAGGGGGGGTATAAGTGGACACCTTTTTTGCTAAAATAAGGAAAATCTAAATTTGTGATCTAGGACCAACCTCAATCTTGCATCACCCAAAAATATGTTATTTTTAGTCTTTTCTATTTCAATAAGGACAAGCAGACAAGGTGGTTACTATTTGTGGGAACTTACTATTTTTAGTAAATTTGTCATACAAGCTCAAAATGTTCTCATTTTCTACATGAAGTTTCATTTTAGAGTTATAAGCCTACCATAAAAATATCATTGCTCCACCTTAAGTAGCAGAGAAGTTATTACAAATTTTTGGTGGAAATATTTGCAGAATAATATTTAGGCTCACCATTGGAGGCCTTAGAGTGCCTGTGTGAGGTCCAAAATCTCGACAGTGTTAGGATATAACCATAGATAGAAATAAAAATTACATAAAAATATAAACAATATCATAAAATAATAGATGATAGAGAAGAGAACACAAGACACTAAGATTTAATGTGGTTCACCCAATCCCTGGGTTAAATCCACCAAATAGCAGGTCCAATAGTATTATGATCTAATGATTACAACCCAATTACAATATGTAATCCCTTACATCTCAATATGACTGCAAGAACCAATTTTTGCATCACACCTTGTGAAACAATCCCTAACCCTAAGCCCTTTTATACAACTATTTTTTCCACTTTAGGGTTAAAATTAGTTACAACATGTTGGCTATAAATTAGTAAATAAATAATAGCCAATTAGAAAATATTAGCCATTGGTGAATAGTAGCCAATTTTTTTTATGAATTATGTATAGTACTTCCCTAATTAGTCACCAAAAACTAACACATGGAAGGTTTCTTGTATGATTTTGACTCTGTAAATCATGAGTTGGCATTTCTAAACAGTGGTTATAATAGCTAGTTAGAGCAACAATTCTTGAGTTACGACCTTTCAAATTTGGGCTACCCAAAATATCTAAAATAATTGTCAAAGATGTATTTGGCTGATTCTATATGTATTGTTAGGGTCTGTCAACCCTAAATATTAAGTTTCAATGTCTAGAACCTTCCCAGGGGCATAAAATTGCCTATTTAAGAAAGGCCCAAACATTGTCTAGGAAAACTTTGGGTGGTAGTTCGCAGCTTAGTCTTGCAAATTATTGTAATGAAGGCACCCATATCAGTTAGCATTTTTTACTTTTGAATTCTATAATTCTTCATTTATGATGCAAATAAGTAGTCCATTTTTTTTTTTGCATTTATTGTTGTTTCTGTGTTTCTATTATGAGTTTATGGTTTTAAGGGGAAGCATCATTCATCAAGTGGTATCAAAGCTAGGTTTCTTGAGTGTGTGGATAGATCATTGGCTATGAGCTATTTCACACTAGGACCATGGTTTGGGCTTAGTGTGTAGATAGATCACTGATTGTGATGCATTTTGCACTAGGGTTGTAGTGGAAGCATGAAAATGCCTCCATAAAGAGAGCATAGCAAACAAGTTGTAGGTGTTACACATGAGGGTTTCCTAACCCTCCAAAGAAATATGTAAGAATTATAAGAACAAATGTGTAGAGGAATAAATCTTTCCATATGAGATGAAAGTGAGGATGAGGATGAAATAGAAGAAAATGCTGAAGCAGAGGTAGTTCTACACCCAAAGGGAGAGAGGATTTTTAGGGTCATCCCTAAGATTGGAAAAAGACCTAAGTTTAAAGTTCCCACATTTTCAATAAATATTAACCATAGGATCTGATCAATTGGATCAATGAATTGGAGAAGTACTTTGAGTATGAAGATATTGAGGATCATGATAGGGTCATGTTTGTGAAGGTGAAAATGAAGGAACATGCAAAGATTTGGTGGTAGGAGGTTCAATTAGAGAGAAATAAAAATGGAAAGAAAAAAATCACCAAATGGGAATGGATGACAGCTAAAATGAAGTGATAATTCATTCCTATGGATTATGAGCTTGATATGTTGAAGAAAATGCAAGGGTTGAAGCAACCAGGAAAATCTATTCAAGAGTATACAGAAGAGTTCCATTGAGTTCTCATTAGAACTGTCCATGCAAAAGTTGATAAGGAGAAAGTTGCCCATTATCTTTCTGGGTTAAGGTCAAGCATTCAATACAAGATGAGTCTAGTTTGAATGAATAGTATTGAGGAGGTATACTAGTTTTGCTTAAAAGTTAAGGAGAAACTGAGCAAGAAGTTTGACAACAAGAATAGTGGAAGAGGTCATGGTGGATGATCTTATGGTGGTTGTAATGATGATCAAAAGAATAAGGATGAGGCTAGAAGTAGCCATTAGAACCATAGGGGAAACAATTCCAATAGTTTCCATAATTATATCAATAAAGATCAGAGAGGAAGAGGCAGGGGACAAGGATTTGGATGAGAAGGCTTCCATGAGAAATATTTTCACTATGGAGAAGAAGGGCATAGAGCATTTGAATGTTCCCAGTGCCAAGGAAGGATGGATTGAAGAAAAAAAGGTTAGGCTAGAGTTGCACATGTTGATGAAGATGCTAGATCCTCACATTATGAAGATGCTAAAAGAGGAGAAGTCCTAGTTAACAGAAGAGTCCTATTGAGTGGTGAGAATGAACCTAATCAAAGAATTAGCTTGTTTCACACAAGGTGTAGATTTGAAGATAAGTGTTGTGATGTGATCATTGATGGTGGAAGCACTAACAATCTAGTGTCAGAAATGATGGTCACCAAGTTGAAGCTGAAGATACAGAAACACCCGTGTTGATACCGTATTGCTTAGGTGCAAGACGACCACAAGGTCATGGTCAATAAGTAGTGCTCCATGAAGTTCAAGATTGGAAGCTACCAAGATGAGGTACTATGAGATATAATATCTATGGACATATATCATATGTTGTTGGGTAGGCCATGGTAGTTTGATAGGCATGTTGTACACGATGGGTGAGCAAATACCTACACTCTAACCAAGGATGGAGTGAAACATAAATTGAAGCCATTGAAGGAGAAAGAAGAGAAGGTATGTAGTATTGCCAGAATATGTTTTGTTGATAGAAAAGAGTTTCTCAAAGGTATGAAGCATGAGAATATGTGTTTTTTTATAATTCCAAAAGATAGTAAAGAAGAATTAAAGGAGGTACCTATAGAAGCCATAGATATATTGGGAGAGTTTTCTAATATTGTATTAGAAAATGTACCTAATGGATTGCCCCTAGTGAGGAAGATCAATCACTAGATGGATTTGGTTCTAGGAGCTAGTTTTCCAAACAAGGAAGGACATAGAATGACACCACTAGAAAGTGAAGAGTTTAATAAACAAGTTAATGAATTGTTGCAGAAGGGGTTGATTTGAGAGAGTTTGAGTCCATGCACTATACTGGTAATATTAGCACCAAAGAAGAATGGTGAATGGAGGATGTGTACAAATTCTCGCACTATCAACAAGATAACAATCAAGTACAAATTTCCATTGCCAAGGGTGGATGATATTATGGACTATTTTAGTGGAGCTATGTCATGCCCAAAATTTATAGGGCAAAACACAACAAAAAATTTATTTATTTTGAGTTCTTGAGTACTTGCCACAAAACCAACATGTGACTAAAGTGTTGTAGAGAGTTCATTTCATAAAAGAATAATTTAAAAGGGTATAAAACCATGACTATACAACTGTGGGGATTCTTTCCTATAGGGCCTACAATCAAGGTTTAAGTCCCCACAGGGCCATTCTAAGTTATGGATCTTAATTAAGAATGTTTTTCTATTGACCCTTGGTGAAATAGTGGGGCTTCTTGCCTATAGTGCGTACAATCAAGGGTTAATAAAATTTAAGGGCTTGTCCCTTTGGTGAAATGGTGGGGCTTCTTGCCTATAGGACCTACAACCAAGGTTCAAGTCCCCATAGGGAAATTCTCTACTATGGATCTTAATTGAGAATGTTTTCCCATTGACCCTTGCTGAAATAGTGGGGCTTCTTGTCTGTAGTGCTTACAACCAAGGGTTAATAAAATTTTAACAATTTTTATAGCAACAAATTGTAGCAATCTATGTCTGGCTCCCGTGTTAAACTTTAGCATCTGGCTTAATGGTAGCTGTGATTTAGGGTTTCTTGCAATCAGCTTTTGCGTCTGGCTTCAACTCCTACATCTGGCTTCAGTGTCTAGCTTCAACTCCCATGTTTGGCTTTATGGTAGCTATGATTTAGGGTTTCCTATGTTTAGCTTCGGCTCTTGTGTTTGGCCTCGACATCTAACTTTGGCTGCAACACTAGCTTTGGACCTAGTGTTTGTCTTCTGCTTCTAGTTTTTGTTCTTGCATCAAGCTTTATGGCGACTACTTTGGCTTTTGCTTTTCAGGCTAGGGCTTCTCTTGCTACTGGTGAGAATATTGTTGTGGGTGGTTTGACCATTTCCTATGCTGATGTGGTTGCCTATAAGGTAGGTATTGGTGGCCAATTTGTGAATTTGGGGTTTCATGATACCATGGGTTTGGGGGTGCTAATTGTGGTATGTAATCCAAAAAAAATAGATTTTAAACCTTCTACTATTGATGTGATCTCTAGCTATTCAGCTAATTTCTTAGCCAAAACTGTTATTTTTTGTTTTAAGGGTTTCTAGCCTTCTTTGTCAGTCTGCATGCATGAATTACCTATGTTTGGGAGCCCATCATTTCGAGGACTGCCCATATTTACCATATGGCTAGGGGTTTTTTCATTGTGAAATTTTTATCTATTGAAGATAGAAATGCCATCCTCTGCCAAAGTTTATCTTGGGGAGAGAAGTTTTCCTTGATGGCTAAGCCTTGGCAGAAAGATTTCAATCCATTGACAATTTTTTTTAATAAGTTCCCTCTATGGGTTAGGTTGTTGAATCTCCCCCTTCATTTTTGGGTAGATCCTATCCTAGAGGAGGTGGGGAATGCCCTTGGAGACTTTCTCATGGTTGATAATGATTCATATAATGTGTATTGAATGACGTATGCTCACATTTTGGTAGAGATTGACATTTCTAAGGAACTCCCAAAAATGATTTCTTTGGCTTCTCCTCTTAGATCTTGGAATATTTTTCTTGATTATGAGGGTATCCCCTTCCATTGCAAGAAATGCCATATGACTAACCACCTGGATGCAAGTTGTTCTGGTAAATCTAGGTTGAAAATGCCCCCTTCTTGGTGGAAGGGGGTCTCAGAAGATCACTATATGATCTACAAGGTCCCCTCTAAGGAGGATGGCCAGAAGGTCCCTACTACAGGGAATGGTGATTCTACACAAGATACTTTGGTGGTGGATTCTACTACTATCTCTAATAGACCATCTACTCCGGACATCTTGATGAAGGATCCTCTTATGGCTCCTTCTGTGGTGGTAGCTGGTCCATCCCTAGATTCTAATATCCTTGTTTCTGGTGTGGATTCTATTGTGGTTTCTATTTGTCCATCCCCTCCTCTGGCTCCTTTTGTGGTGGCAGTTGGTCCATCTCTGGATTTTGTTGCCCCAATTTCTGCTAGTCAGTCTCTAGATTCTATTGTCCCATTTTCTAGTGTTTCTAGTGTTTTTGTTTCATCTTAGGCTTCTTCTATCACTTCCTCTTCTGTGGCCTTTTCCCTGGCTTTAGGGGTTTTAGGTACTGGTTGTGATGGTGCTTATTTTTAATGGTAGAAGGCTACTAGTTTGGTGGAGGATAGATGGACCACAGTAAAAGGAAAAAAGGTCAAGCTATCCAAACCCTCTTTTGATATGGCATTATGATCTAAAAAGAAAGATTCAAAAGGGAAGGTCTGATGTGGCTATCTTTTTTTTTACACTTCTGGCTTTTGGCCTATTGTTCTCTATTCTATCCTTTGGCTCTTTTGCCTTATTGTTCTTTGTATTGTGTCTCTCCATGGGGTTTGAGGAGCCCGATCAAAACCTATTTTTCTAGCTGTAGTGTCATGTGTTATTATGTGCTACCACCTTGGTCACCTTTTGTTTGGTGACATGTTTCACCTTGAGTTGTTGTTTTTTATAGGGTTTTAGGCACCCTTCAAAACATGTTGGGGGTTTCAAGTGCCAGTTCAAAATCTGTTTGTGTGGCTGATGAGGATTGTGTTATTTGCGATGCCACCCTGGTCACTGTATCTTGTTGGGTGACTTGTATTACCTTTGGATTGTTGTTTGGTTTGGGCTTCTTTGAAATTTTCTTAATATGTAAAGGGTTTTAGACTCCCTTCAAAACTTGTTTTTCTTATAAAAAATATTTCTCTCATATTCCAACAAATTTATTTCAATAATAGCTAATTAAACTTCCAAGATAAACATATAAGAAGAACTTATGCTACCTTAGTTATCCAAAATTGGCACATTGCCATGATTAACCAATTCCAATTTATTTAATCGTTCTTAAGTCCTATCATACGAGACAATTATAATTTTGATAATTGCTACTTGACCTAGGTGTCAAATGCAGAAAACCCTAATTTGTATTAGTCACACTATTTATTTAATTCCTAATTATTGACTCAAATTAGCTAAAATAAACTTATTGATTTAATTTAATTTAATTATAAGTGTTCATACTTTAATTAATTAAAATCACCTCTTTAGTTAATGAACAAAGGAATTAAATATATTTGATTTAATAAGATATCTCCTCTTTTTAATTATTTAATTAATCAAAGTTAATATATTTATGAGGTCATAATCTATTTTATTAAATTAAATATTCTCTCCAAATCTTCTCTTCAATTTAGAAATGGAAACTCTGGGTGGACTAAAAATAGAAAAGGAATTAAATCAGTTAACTCCTTTTTCAACTCAAAATTAAATCAGTTAACTCCTTTTTCCACTCAAAAGCAATTAATTAACTTGCTTTTCATAAGGAATTTTCCTTTATGACTAAGCATCATCTTCAATCTTGATCATCCATTCTAATGAATCTCGACCACTGATCGACTCTGGGGTTCTATTTAAGAAGCCTTCAATTCCTCATTAGGGAGGTTGAATTGAATTTGCATCAAACTTATGTTGGAATATCTAATCATTTGCTCTTGCATTCTTAGCTAAATATTCTTGCATATCAATCTAATATAGTTTAATATTGCATCCATTTAGACTAATCGTTCTTTCTTATTCTTAGAATAATCTTGCATACATTTAGATTAATCTTGCATATGTCATTTAGCTTAAAATCCATTGTTCTAGAGGTCTGGTTGCTAGTTTCTCATTCTAAGAGCAACGACAAAATTCATCTAGTTAGGAGGCACTAGGTCGAACTATTGCATTACTCAGATGAATAGTCTCATATTTATTCCAAGATGATCTCTCAAGTAATGACAATGTTGAAGTGTGTGTGAGGATTTGAGGCCCACATTTCACATATACAAACCTTAACTATGATTAATGAAACTTGTCTTCAATTTTCTTGTGTATCTTGATCTGGAACATATAGCGAATGAAAATAAGTGTGACCTATCAACACTATCTTACCCAATAACCTTCAATGAAGAATGCTTCCTACTTGACCTCTAATACATTAAATTAAATTACATTTACAAATTAGTTATATCATATTGACTAAGGCTATCTAACATTTAAATCATCTACATCTTAACTAACCATGTAAATCATATCCACTCACTAATTAAATTTTAATATGTAATAATTTTTCTTAGGGAAAATTCACCCAAGATCAAGGAACTCAAGCACAAGCACAATAGTAAACCAAAGAGAGTATGATCAAAATGACGATATAATATTCATTCAATATTTGATGTGAGAGTACACTAGAAGTGCTTGTATATAAAGGCCTTTGGAATGCTTCTAGAATGTATAGGAATTAGCAACATGATAAGTCATACAACCAAGCACATGTCCACCAGGTGTGGGTTATCCTCCATTAAGCATAGGAGTAAGTGCGATGATGAGAGGATAAGCCTACAGAGGTGTAGCACACAAAATAACGTTGTAGACACCATGTGCTAAATTAGGAGTGTGAATAACTATGTTGTCTACATGACAACTCAGTTAATTATGCAAACTCTAGTGTTGTAGACACTATGTGTTGAATTAGAGTTGCTTACTCTAGTGTTGTCAACATTACAACTCCTAAGTGTCTCACCTAAGAAATAATGCATTAACCTAAGTAAAGTTAAGTAAAGTGTAAATAGTAAATACTTATTTACACCAACACCCCCTCTTAAGTGCAACTTAGGGGAATGTACTCAAGCTTATGAAAGCTAGGATGAAAATGCAAGATGGGTCCTGACTACTAGGCCATGTTAGGTACCCATGTACATAATGCAATGCAATCTATCATAAAGTGGAGAAAGAGGGAAAACCTCATGGGAAAAACCCTTCCCCAAAAAGAGAGAAAAAATCAAGATGCATGGATGGATGGAGTAATCAAGACCCCCCCATTATGACATAAATCAAGTATATACAATAGAGAAGAAGGAAAAAACTCCATAAGAGGAAAAAGTCCTCCCTATAAAAGAGAACAAGAAGGAGACAAGGTAGTTTGTAATACCCTGCCAAGGGATCCAAAGAATTTCACTAAGTTTACCCAACAATTTTATTTATTTTTAAACATGAAAGTAAAACTATTCATAATATTGCTTGATGTAGTGCCTGCCCTTGGTTCGCATTTTGTTATCATTGTTGAACTCTTTTGGAGCTAGTTTCATGTTGTTGGTTAGGAACATTGTTTTGAGACTATCAGATATTGTGCTATGGATTCAGTCTATTATGTGATAAGATCACTTAGACTTTATATTTCATATATGCGTGATGATTATTTTTCCAATATTTGCAATTATTAATGATGATTAGTAAGATGATTTATCATATGTGTTTTCTTATGGATACTTACCCCATACTTGCATGTGTATGGTGTGCATGTTTGCTTTGCGTGTTTGCTTTTGTATGGCGTGTCTGATGTGGTTAAGGAAGGGAGTCATAGTCACCTGCTAGTCAGAATCTACACGATGCACCACTTCTTGCCATTGCCTATTTAGTTTAGTATATATTGTGCTTGTACATGCATGGTTTTTATGCAGGTTGCAGGTACCGGGTATCAACTTTCCTAAATTGCCAGGATGAGCGTACCCTATCACATTATCTCAATGATAAGAGAGGGGAGATAAATTCTCAAGTCCAAATCCCAACTTTTTAAGCCATTTGTCCTAATTAAAAAATTAGGACAAGTATCTGAGTTGAGTACCCTCCGAATACATTGGATGACGTAATTCGTGATATAAACCCTTGGTTTGATTTTGTATGTATTTTGGCTATGATAGATTTTCATATTTTTTACCTTGTGAGTCTTTGATGTATTTTCTATTAATTAAGCCTAATTAAAAGATTTAATTAATGGTTTAATTAAATGAAAAATTAATATGATATTTTAATATTTATTTTATTTAATTAATTGGGAAATTAATTAAATAAAATAATTAAATTTGAGAATAAAAGTTAAAAGTTTAAATTTGGAATGTGACAATATTTATTTTAATAATAATATATTTGGAGTTCATTTTCAAATAAATGACTAAATAATATTATTATTAAAGCTAACAAATATTTTAGCAATTAAGTTTTGGAAAATGAAATTTAAAAGTGGAAAATATATTTTAAATTATTAAAAGATTCTAGATTTCATGTGATTAAAATATAAATATATTAAGATTGAAAAGTGAAGATATTAAAGTTAGTGCATGAGATTTAATAAATAAATAAATTAAATTGGAAAGAGTAAATTAAATATTATATTAATATTTGCTCACATAGGAGTTGGAAAATTTTTGGGAGTTGTCATGTAGACAACACTGGAGTTTGCACTCTAAGAATGCACTAGTTGTCTACACTTTGGAGTTAGCATTTTATTTGAGCACATGGTGTCTACAACCTTAAGACTCATCTAGAAGGTTGGAGAAGACCCATGCTTGGTTTTCATGTTTATCTTCTAGTTGTTTCTAGAGACACTCTAGATGCATCTTAGAGGCCTTTAAATAGAGGCTCTCCTAGTGTGTTTGGAAAAGCTTAATGGAAGCTACGAGCTACAAGCTTAATGGAAGCTACAAGCTTCAAGCTAAAATGGAAGCTTCAAGCTTACATGCTTATATTCTTCTTCATGCTCATATGCTCCTTCATGCTCATATGTATCTACATGCTCATATATTTTTACATGCTCATATGATTCTATATGCTTCCATGCTTCTTCTAGCACTTCTAGTCACTTGGAGGATTCAGTTGGCTTGGATTTTGGAGCAATTGTGAATGATGGAGAAGGAAGAGATTTTCTATGGATTTCTGAGGCATGGTGGATTAGCATCAGTGTCCAGGTGCAATTGTGATATTCACATATTCTCTTTGCACTATTTTTCTTCCTGTCTTCATCATGTCTGTTATATGTGTCTGAATACTCTCTATGATTGAATCTAAAATTTGAAATTGGAATCTAGATATGCTATTTGGTTGAGAAGAAAACAATAGAAAACCCTAGATCCTAATGAGAAAGAAATTAGATCTTAATCGGGTTTAGGTTCGAATTTATATTGTGAAATTAGATAGACAAGATTTGAAATTAAAATAGAAATTCTAAGTTGAAAATTTGAATGGTTAGATGTAATCTTTCTATCAAATTATATTTTTAGATGCGTATGGACAAACCTATTAGATGGATGAATGGGTAAATTTAGAGAACAATTACCTTTTAGGAGAAATTCTTAATTCATCACAAACTGCCCTGTCGTTGCCCCTTGGATAGACCCGAACTTAGTCATTCATAACTTTTCATCGTGATCAAATTTATTCGATCGCTCTAGTCAGAAGTGGTGCAACTTGGCCCTCTTCAACATATTTCAATTTCAACCCGATTCTACAGTTCATTAGGGAGATATGGCCGTCGTACTGAGACTATTTTATTCAAGGACAAATATTTCTCCATTTCTCATAACCAAGAGTTCTTTATGCTTAAACTTCACAAAAATAATATATCAAAGCAATATAATTAGAATTTAATAATTATTTAATTAGTCTAAAGACTAATAAGAATGTTCTAAGTGAATTAATGGAGATTTTTAATGGAAAGTTTGTAGATAGAGCTGATGGATAGAGATATTGAATTCAATAGAGAATGAATGACTTTTAATATTAATTATTTAATGTATATTAAATAATTTAAGAAATGATAATTTTAAATGAAGAGAATGTAATGGTAATGGATTAATTGACATGGAGTTATTATTATAACATTACTATAAGTAGAATTGTTATGTTATGTATTATTAGATAACTTGTCGATTTACCTTAATGGTGTTAAGAGTTAGTCAAATATTAACTAATGAGTATATGGAAGGATTCTATAGATCGAGTATTTATAGTTTGATGAGTTCATTATTTATTAATGTTTATAAGGACTAACAAACTATTAATAAATAATGGTTTGAATAGTTATCAATAAATATGATTAGAGTTAATCTAGTGAAGATTATTTAATGATTAAAGTTTTGTAAAAAGATATTAGTTTTTGGTTTGAAGTATGATTGATTCTTAATCAATTAATATTCATTGAGTTGTCAATATAATTATATTATGCGATTGAGATTTATCTTGAAATGACTATCATTAATACGAATTAATTAAGGAAACATTAGTATCTATAAAGAATGATGAATGTGATCTATTAATAAGATTCCCAATATAGCTTGTCATTAAATATTAACAAGTTATTATTATTGAACTATTAAAATGAATATTTGTGCATTGGATTGTAGTTGACTTTTAATGTACAAATTATAATCAGTTATTAGCCAACTGATATTCATTTGGTTGATGGTATGGAGTGTGTAATTATTAATTAAATCAATTAACTAGAGTTAATTGGATTTAATTAATAATTATGTTATGTAATAGAGATTTATTTGATATAATTCTTTTAACGAGATTGTAGATTATCTATATTGAAGTTGATAAGTCTTATGACTTGAATTATGACCTTAGATATTATATGATTGTCAACGATGATAACAATTAAATTAAAAGACTCAAACTTTAGTAATACGTAATTAAGTTTCTAATTGAGAACTATTAGAATGTTGAAAGGTCATGGATTGTGCACCTATGAGAATTGATTGATTAAATTGATCATTTTAATAAAGTTATAATCTTCTTATTAGAAGACTAGTAATTGGCTCTCTTATAATTTAGACGAATAATGATCCTTGATTTATGTTAAAAGTTGAAGTAACATTAAAGAAGAGTTAATCAATTAGAATATGGATCATGATTAAATATAGAGGACAATTTAATTAAAGGTCAATGACGATCAGTTTAGTGAATATTTATCCTTAAGTTATTCTTAGAATGTAATTCTTATTAACGAAAGAATAATGCTATCGGGGACAATAGGTTGACTTGTAGGTCAAATGATGAAACTTAAGACACTTGAAAGTATACTTGCAAATAGAAAACAGAAAACCCCTACACATTATTCAACTATGTGAATTTAGTAAACCAAAACATGTGTTTGCATCGTGTATTCTATATGCTTCTTGTTTTGGGTTTTGGGTTGACTAGTGTTGACCAGTCTTAGGTTGATACCAGAGGCTCGGGGGTTATGAGATATGATGGCATGTTGATCTTATTTGGTCTCGATCTTTATAAGCCCAACCATGGTAATGTGATCATATGCTCTATGAAATGTTTGTATTACTGATTGTTATTGTTCATCAGTCTTCATGTGTGAAGCTGAGATATATGAGACACTTGAGCTAATCATTTTTGAGTCATCGATCAGTTATCCTTGGTTTGTTTTTTAGTCGCCATGATGGGACTAAAGTGTTGATTTATTTCTTGATGATGTCATGTTGTGACATGTTTTGACTCAACCATTTTGGAGTCTTCGATCAGTATGATTTTGAGATATTCTTGGTTGCTTGTTGAGAACCAATGAATATTGTGATTTATTTTGAGACATATTTTGGTTATTGAGAACCAATGGATACTTATGATTATTAGTGATGCCTTCAGTTGCCAATAGAGAACTGTTGTGGTCATGATTTTCTATGGATGCTTTTCAAATGCTCATGGAGATTTGATGATTCTTATCTTGGTGATTTGATGATTCTTATTATGGATATTTGATGCTTTTATCATGGATATTTGATGATTCTTTTCATGGATTATCTTTACAGTCGCTTGTATAGGACTGTGGTGATTTATGATTCCATGAGCTTAGGGTAGGTAATCTACTTGTAGTGTCAAGAAGTGGCTTGCAATGGGGGTCGGGGCCCTAAGTGGCTGCCAGGGTAACTCATTGTAAGTTTGGTTAATAAGTGATAACATTTACACACTAAATGGGGATTAAATGAACCTAAAAAGATAATTGTTTTGATGTTCTCGCCCATGCCTTGAGTGCTTGTACAGGCTAGGATGGGAGTAGTGAGAACGCATGGTTGCGACCTTGCATTCTGTAGTATGCCTCGTCAGTATGAGAGGATACTAGTCGCCGCATGAGATCAGTATGGACCCATGGAGTTTAGCTAACTGCTAGGGTAACTTGTACGTGATAAATGTGATGACACTTTCTCGCTTGCATAGTAGGTTTCCTACATGTCTTTGTGTGCCTCTGAGAATTAGATGTCGATTTTGTGTGATAGAACCCTTGAGTTAGTGTACTTTTAGGATTCTTGGACTTATAGAGATTTATGCTTTGTGGATTGATAGCCTATTTCGGACTTGAGATTATCTCCTCAACATGGTGGGAGTGGACCACTTAGGTTCCACGCGGTCGGGTGGTAGTGTTTTTTCACTCTTATCATTTGAGATTTGTCTGAGACACCGTGACTAGAGCTTTCTTGGTTGGTATTTATCTTCATTATGTTCTTGGATCACTATGATAGATGATATACCTTATGATGGATGTATTTATTGGTATGTTTCTTACATTGATGATTTGCATATGTCAGTTGATGATATATTATGCTTTACTTTGCATGTTAGTAGGATGTTTTAGGAGTGACATTCCTACTATGATAATACCGATGATCTCTTCGGTGCTTTGGAATGTTACGCACAGAGGGATGGCTAGGATCCACGATGGTCTAATGATGCTATTTACGGTTGGGAGGAACCGTGCACTTAGTTATGTCTGTGATATATGGTTATCTTTTATGATGGGTGTTTATATCTTCTATGATGATGTATCAAGTATGACATGAGGTTTCATTTACTGCATCATGGATTAATATTGGATGATGATGTACTTTATTTACATGGATGTATATTCTTTTAAGCTTTTTTCATACCTTGTAACATGTGCAATAGATGATTGAGCAATCTAAAAATGTAATTTATGAACATTGGACATATCATTGTTATTTCATAAGGATGTGATGTTAGATGAATAGTTATGATTAGATGTAATTCAACGTTAAGGGATCTTTAAGGAATGTAATCTGTTATGTTGTGTTATGTTTACTTTCAGTTGGATGTTACTATTGCTTCCACAAATGTTATGAATGGTTTATCTTTCATGTTTTAAAAAATAAAATTGTTTGGCAAACTTAGTGAAATTATTTGGATCCCTTGGCGGGGCATTACATAGTCCCCCCCCCCCCCCCCCCAATGTAGAGTGTTGATTAGTGATAGTTGCTCCAATGTTGCTGAATAATGTTCCTCCCCTTTGGAAGAAACAATGATAGAGGTACAAATGAGATACTTTCCCTATGTGTAGAAAGAATCTCGATGATGAATGGTGTCTTTGAAACCTACTCAACTGTCCCTATGTCAATCTTGATGGTCACCCCTTTCAATACTACAAAAAAGAACATGTGCAGATCAAGCAAGGATGATGTAGAATATGCCCCAAAGAACCAATTGTATCCTCAAATGCTAAAGAGACCTTGAACAACTGTTGTACATAAGTATCCACAATCATATCAACCTACAAAGATCGATCATGTAGAGAATGGACATGAGGGCCAAAGTGAGCCCTCACAACAACTAAAGAAGGATCCTCTCCATCAAAGTGAAGATGTATATCATCAATGATGTCATTGAAATCCGTTATGTATGACTCCATAAAAAAACTTGAAATATTTTCTATGTAATCATCCTCTAATGCTGGAGCTAGAAGACCAAGTGTACCCTGCTCTAATGGACCTATTACTGTGGCAATATATGCATGTGGAATATGCTGATGTTATGATCTCTCAGTGCAACTATTGATAGAACCCCACGTATCTGAATTTGTTGAAGCACTCTCGTTGGTGTCACTATCAATTTCTACAATGTATGAAGTATAGAGAGGATTAGAGGATAAGCTGGGTGAACTTTCCTCAAAGTATACATTCCTTTCTACGAAGACCTCATGAGTCTCAGGATCCATAAGTCGGTATGCCTTAACATTGTCTTCATATTTGATGAAATTACAAGGCCTAGGTGGTGGAGACCTATTAAGCATGTGATTGGCACTATTGATTACTTTGACTTCAAGTGATGCATTAAGAGACTTGATTTGTATCATGCAACTTGCCATTGACTTAAGAGTTTGTATCCTCTATGCTACAACATCTATCTTGTGCGAACTTAATGCTGGTGGATTCTGAAGACCAATATCCTCAAGTGTGTAAAAGTCTTTAAGTCTTTTGTTCACATATTTGCTTTCATTGTCCATTCAAAAAAATTTGATGGATTTCCTTGATTTCTATTCAACATGAGTCTTGAAGGCTACAAAATAATCCAACATTTCATTCTTCTGATGAAGAAAGTAGACCCAAGTATACCATGAGAAGTCATCAATGAAAATAAGTATGTAGCAACCTTGGCTAACTGAAGCCACTGCAAAAGGACCTGCTAGTACCATGTGAAATATTAGAAGAACAATTGGTACTCTTGAAGACTTCCCTTTATGTAACTTCTTCTCTAGATGCATATCCACTAAACCTATTGAACATTCACCATGGGAAAAATTGATTGTAGGAAAACCTTTGACCATATTGTTTGAGAAAAGTTGTTGAAGATAGCAGAAGGCTAGATGTCCATACCACTCATGTCATAATTTGATGTGTGAATTGGATTGAGTCAACAAGGCTTGTGAAGGAGACCTAGGCAAAAAGTGAGAGAAAGAATACAACCTTTTGTCATGATTAAATTTCCCTACTACAACCACTAAATCATCTCTTAGAGTGTGCACCATTACTAAATCTGAAAGGAACGCAACTTTATTTTCATCTCCAAGGTGATTGATTTGGTAAATTGAGAGGAGATTAGAACTTAGGTTAGGAACATAGAGAGCATCTTTGAACTCTCCATTTGCCATTTCCACATGTCCTTTCCCTTCAACTTCCATTTTTGTATCATCTCCTACAAAGATGTGTGGTATCTTAGATTGCTTCAATAAAGAAAAATCTTCTTTTGAAGAACCCATATGATATGAGGCACCTAAGTCAAGAATCCATTTTTTTGAAGAAATTGAGTTTTCCATGAGTGCTTGCACTTTTCCCTTTGAATCTGAAGAAGAAGATCCTTTCTCCTTATAAGCATTAGGAAATGGAACATTGTGTTTCTTTATGATGTTTGTTAACTCATCAATCTTCTTATGATAACACTCATGTCCATCATGACCCAACTTCTTGCAATAAGCACACTTTTTCTTCTCCTTATTATTGTCCCCCTTCTTGTTTGAATTTGAGGAAGACTTGCCTTGTTGATTTGATTATGGTGTTGTATTTTCTACATCCTCTAATTTTTTATTCTTCCACTTCTTACTCTTACCCTTTCGTTTGTTTGAAGATTGACCAACTGAATTTTGAGAACCCTCATTATTTGCTACCAATTCCTTAGACTTTGGTGAATTAAGAACCCCCATTGATTTCAACTTCTTTTCTTCTTTATCCAATAGTTCAACATAATGATCAAAAGAGAATTTTTGATAGGCAAACCCTAATGTAGTCTTTGAGGTGTTATAAGAAGAAACAAATGTGGAGTACTCAGATAACAACTTATTATGAATGAGATAGATTAACCTATCATCTTTAATAGGACTCCCACAATCATCACGCTTCATTTTTAATTCATTCACCTTTATGATAAAATCCTGTATGGAATAAAATGCTTTCGGATCTAAGGAGACAAGCTCATCTTCAATTTTGAAAACATCTTCCTCAGACACTTTACCATATAAGTTTTGGAGGGTATCCCAAGCTTCCTTGGAAGTATGAGACTTCTAAATTTGATAGATGATCTTGTCTTCAACCCCCAAACAAATATCACCTAGGGCATTCCTATCCATTATTTTCCAATCAATGATTTCATTGGCAGATACTTGATCACCAGTTAGTTTATGAAGGGTACGATCTATATATTGAGAAATTCCTTTATGCATTAAGTGACACTACATTTTAATGGACCATGTAGCATAGTTAAACTTAAAATTTTCCATGATGCAAAGAATGAAAGAAAAACAATAGGAAAAGAGGAACACAACACCAAGAATACCCCTCCTTTTCACTCAATAAAAAAAAAACCCCAAAACAAGATGCTTTTGGCACTTTATATGTAGTGTGTTTATAATGGCCACTTGCCAATTTTTGCCTTAGTAGTCTTCTGACTTTTCCTTTTTACAACCTCGTTATGGAGTTCAAAACTAGAACATTACAATGTATCTCAGCTATACAACAATTCTAAAATTATACCAAAGCATTATAATGCAAAAAAGGACCTAATTCTAAACATGATATTTTTGTCCACACAAGCCTATAATCTAATTGTAGATCTAGAAAGTAGACTAAAAATTATTCACTTTCAAAAAAAAAACCTTATTATGTGTCCAGATGAGTCTGTACTAAGCATTTAAAGTTGCAAAAATTGGGATTTAAGAGTTGCAAAAAAATTCAGGAACAGAGATCTCAAACCACCAGCACCAATGTGCAGATCACAAAATTATACCCCAAAACAAAAAAAATGCTCACAAAAAGGAGTCTATATGAGGGAGATATCACTATTTGAAAATCACCTTAGTTGTTATTTTTCCTAAATCACCACTATCACACCTCCAAAAATCAAATGGCTCTAGATTTGGCTTCAGATGTTCGATTTGGATGAAATAAAATCTGATTTGGGGATTTTTGGACCTTCTAAATATAATGCAATTTTTTGATTTGCACCAGAAAGCTCCAATCTTTGCAGGCAATAAATCTCTCCTACTGGCTTCATGGCCAAAAAAATTTTGGGAGAATAGTGCAGATCTAAAAAAATTGCAGAGATTCAAATGATAAAATATGCAGATTTGAAATTTAAATTCTAAGATTTGAAATGATCATACCAATTCTGCAAATTGGGACTTTGGGTGCTAGTTTGCAAAAAATTTTGCCTCAAACTTGACTATAGCCCAATATAGGCAAGTTTATAGTCAATTTTCATTAAATTGATGTTCCGGATGCAATGGTGAGGTCCGCTTTGGCTCTAGATGCACCTATTTTTTGTAGATTCTCCAGATCTAGGTTGAGGTGCTAAGGCAAGAATAGTCTCAAATGACTATGTAGAGAGAATCTCCCTTAGCTTTGATACCATGTAAAAATTTGTCTTAGAAAAAATTCAGCCAAGATCAAGGAACTCAAGCACAAGAACAACAATAGACCAAAGAAAGTATAATCAGAATGATGATATAATATTCATTCAATATTTGATGTGAAAGTACACTAAGAGTGCCTGTATATAAAGGCCTCTAGAATGCTTCTAGAATTCATAGGAATCAACAGCATGATAAGTCATACAACCAGGCACATGTCCACCAGGTGTGGGTTATCTTCCATTAAACACAAGAGTAAGTGTGATGATGAGAGGATAAGGCTACAAAGGTGTAGCATGCAAAATAATGTAGTAGACACCATGTGCTAAATTAGGAGTGCGAATAACTATGTTGTCTACATGACAACTCAGTTAATTATGCAAACTCTAGTGTTGTAGATACCATGTATTGAATTAGAGTTGCTTACTCCAGTGTTGTCAACATGACAACTCATAAGAGTACACAAACTCCTAAGTGTCTTACCTAAGCAAATGTATAATAATAAAATAGTGCATTAACCTAAGTAAACTTAAGTAAAGTGTAAATAGTAAATATTTATTTACACCAGAAAATATATCCAAAATAAGACTAATTAAATAACATATGATAAGTATTCATCATTAAGCATCTATATATTTTTTTGACACATCCTATATACCTTGAAAGCATTAACTATAAATTAAGGAATGAAATAATTACATAAATAAAATATTATACATATGTATTAAACAATATATAATATGTATACACTACATAACATAATATCTATAATGTTATCTTAATATATTACTACTAATAATAACCATTAAATCACTTATATCTTAAACCATATTTTTTGATTCCCATTTTGAATGGTTCCCTCACACAAATATCATACTAACTAGATACTAACACTGACTCAACCAATTCCTAACTTACCACTTTCTAACTATCTTTTCCCTAACACTGAGGAAATAGTTTCTACACGCAGATGTCAAACATAGCTCACTCGACTCCTAGCCATTCACTATTCTAGACTTCTAATCCCCACTCCCCACATACTAAACCTCCCTCCAACATCCACTTTGCATGCATTCCCAATTTTGTAGCTATCACCAAGTGCTTTACCTTCCATCTACATGTACATGAGGGGTGTATGACTAGATAGGGGATTGGTGGGTTGCCCTTGCATGAGACATGGTGTTGGGTGAGGCACCAAAGGAGGAGTGAAGGCATGATGTCCCATGCTAGTTTGGCCTAGTCATAACATGTTTGGCCTCATGCAAGAGTACTTGGGCAACATGTGAATGGTAAGAGACCATACAATGTGTAGGATTGGGGAGTGGTAGGGACCACCTCCCTACTTCCTCATCCAACATATGAAATTACTCAGGATCACCTTGCGTGTCCCTTCTTACCATTTAAATTTAAATTTTTAAATTGTAACATGGTCCTTTGGCATGGAGTGTTATCGATGGGACCAATTTGTTTTAATGTGTTTGATGGGAACCTATTCCTTACATCTAGTCATGTGTATTTATGAGTGATATGCATCTACATATTTGTTGGCATGTAATAGGTATTCTTGTTTTAATATTGTTCTCCTAGGGGAGTATCAAGGAATATTCTCCTTAGTATTTTAATGGTCTGTATTCTAACTTGTGATAGTGGGGTATTTTCTTGTTTTCTTGTACAAATTCTAGTTAGCAATTTGCTCACTTCTAGACATGCTCTTATATGTACTAATAGAATGAATTGCTCCTAACCTTTCTTTCTTAGCTTAATGTATTATGAGTGTGAGTTATCATTAACATTCTAATCAATTTATAAATTGATAGCTCTATAGAAAATCTCTAGTGTTATTATAGAATATGAACTGAATACTTAAGAGATTTCTCATACTTACTATTCTAGCTCAATTCCATTCTCATATTGAACAAGATCAATAATGAAATCAACTAATCCATTTCTTATATTAGAACTAAATGTAATTTTCTTATCATCTAAATGTAATAGGGAATTTCTTACATGATGCATCATATGTGAGGTGCACTTTCCTTGTATTTTCCAATGATTCAACAATGTACATAATTCACATATGCCTAATTAATTCTATGAACATTAAGTACTGTTGGGACTCAAAATCGACACCTCGATTTTGAGTAACATTCAAAAAATCAAGCCCTATAAATGTTTTTTTATGCATATGTACCTGGCTATATTGGTGAGGCCTAAGAGGTGTTTAATGTTTCTAACACCTTGCATTCAATGTGTCTATGTAACACCTTTCATTAAATGTGTCTATGTGTTCCATGGTGATAAATTGTTGTTCCAAGTCATTTCGTGAACTCCTGTTTTGAGCAATTGTCAAATCTGCATTTTTGCCTAAGTGTCAAATAGTGACAAGAGGTTGTGTTTGCATTTGAATATCTCGCACCCAGTAATGTTTCATGACTCACCATTTTGGGAGTATTTAGTGTCCATGCCAAAGAGAATATGTTTGATATTTTGAGTTGTTTCAAGTCTGTTTGACTAGATTCTGAATCCCTCAAAGCTGGTCATTTATTGATGTCATGTTCATGCAATTAATTCTGAATTCTAGGAAGCCCTGTTAGATTTGCCATAATTTTGACCCAATTGACCAAAATGATGAAATTCCTTTTTTGTTCCATTTTGGAGGTCAGAGACTTACTATGTTTCAATTTTGAGCTTATGACAAATTCATTTGATCAATTTTCAAATGCAATTTCTAACTTTTACTGGTGTCAAGAAGTGCAAATTCGTCAGAACCCCTGTTCATGATGTCATATCTCAAAATTAGTGATAGGTGAGACCAAATGGATTGTACCACTGTGTTTTACTCTTAAAATACTTTAAGTTTGCTAATTTTCAAGTCTTGATGAATTCATTTGCACACTTTCCTAGGTCAATTCCATTTGTACAAAAATGTTTTTCTGCCATTGTTCTAATCTGCAAAATTTGAGTAGCCCACTTTGACCGCTTGTCATTTGTGTCCTGTTATCTATCATGAGCCCAAACCACAGATTTATAATCTCCTCATGATATTGAAACAACAATTTTTGTACCCCCAAGTGTCCATTTACCTAGTTTTCAACGCCAAATCCAAATGCAATTCATTATTTTCTAACATGTTTTCTTGCAGGCAATTCTGAGAGGTCAATTTTGACAGTCAATATCTTTTGACTAAGAATTCATCATGAGATGAAATTTGATAGGGTAGGATATGCAGAACAAAGAATCAGTGTACTAATTTTTAGAGCTCGATTAGGTGTTCTAGTCACTTTTTAAGGCCAGTCAAAGGACCTTCTGGCACCTATTTGACAGTTTGTAGAAAATGAAAAAATGATCTTTCAATGATAAATTAATGCTCGAAATAATTTCAATAAATATTAGAAGGTAAATGGGCTAGTTATAAGGTTCAAGTGTTCAGAAATGAATTTTTTTTAGCTAGACCCACTTTGGGCCCAACTGATTTCACTAGCCTGATAAGACAATCAAGTGTTTTTCAAAGATTTTAAGGATGAAATCACTATGATTTTATTTGTCATAATTATTGGATCATGAAGCTTTCAAAAATTGGAGAACTACTATTGTAGAGTGTAGTTGTACACTAGAGACCAATTTTCCAAAGGGGAACTAGTTATATATATATATTCCAAAGTGCAAGGGAAGGGAGATGAATCCCAGTTCATAGAAATTTTGATTTTCTAGGACTTTCATGGTATCAAAGAATGAGAAGGTTATCAATTGTATAATCTTCAATACTAAATAGGAGAGGTGATGGCAATTATATATCAACGGGCCTGATGCTCGTGTAAATCACACAACCCATGGATTACGTATCCTGCATATAGGACTAGATTAATCCTAGTCAATAATACACCCCACATCAAAATTAAAAGGAAAAAGGAATATCAAAACTAGTCTTGTAGCAAAATCCAAGAAGGTAGTACTATTACCAAACCTTTTTAATTGAATGAAAGAATACTTATTGCTACGTATTTGTGTAGAGCCTTGAATGTAAGAAATAGATATTTGGAGATGACTATTGAAGATTGAAAGATCACTAGAAATGTATTAATATTGCCTCTATGCTACCACTGGGGATGTCTATGGTCTTAGTACTAAATACAATGTGTTTAGCTTTGGGATTCTTCTATTAGAAATTATGAGCAGGAGAAATGCTATTGATGTTCAGTACAACCCCTCTGCTATAGTAGATTGGGTGATGCCACTTATCAAGAAGAATAATATTCTTGCACTCTATGATCCAAGGCTGAGTCCACCCAAGAATCTAGAATCAGTAAGACAAATGGTTTTCATTGCAACTTGGTGTATCTGATCCACCAAGGAGAGGAGGCCTTCCATGAAAGAGGTCGTGGAGGGGCTAAAAGTAGTAAGAGCATCCTCCTTCATATTTGGGATGATATCTTAAGGCAAAAGAGGAAGCCAAGCGTTAGACAAGAGAAGGGTCATTTAACACAAGGCAATGATAAGCCCCACATGACAATAGAAATGAAACCCTTTATGAGTAAGATGCCCAAGCCTGTGAAATCACTGGTGAGAGCATCATCAAGGAGCAAAGTTTTAGACAAGGAAGTTGCATGGAAGAAAGGGCTCACTGCAGGAGAGCTGAGTGTAAGCAATCAATAGATTTGGTCACATTGTTAGTTTGGTTTTGCATATTGCATGGGGAAAAGGACACCCAATGCAATGATGAAAGCCTTGAGTGGGAAGAGCCATCGATTAAGGAGGTAAATAGGCATGACACCCCTGTTGAAATAAAAGACCACCAACAACAAATAAAAAGAAGCCCATAGCATGGACAACATAATGTAAGGCATACCCCATGTCCAAGGAGGTCTCATAGGCATGTTGAGAGCAAGTTGCAGTAGATTAAAGGAATTCATCCATGCATTGAAGGAGACAAGGCAGTGTTAAGGGAAACTACGCAAGCTATGAAGGAGAACTTTTCTCATTAAAAATCACTGATTGAAGTCTTCAACAAGAGGAGATACAAGAAAGAAGCCACTCCTGCATCAAAGATAGAGGCTACCACATTAAGGAAATCATACACATAAAAATATGTGTATGGAGAAGGAGGTGCAAGTCAACATTTTAAGGAGCCACCAGATTAGACAATAGGTAGCATGGGGACCTTAGGAGGAAGCAACCTTCAATGCAGGGATTGCAAATGGCAAAGATAGTAAGAAGACTTTAGTCCCACATAGCCTGTATAGGGGCATTTTTTTCTTTTTAAATATGATTCAACATAATAAGCTTGTTGTCTTTAAGACAACACATTTTGGAAGGCAACTACATGTGTGATGGCTCCTAACCAGTGGAATGACAACATAAAATTTTGAATGGAGGTGCTAACATCATAGTGATGTAGACCAAGTAATGATTCCTAACCAAGATGATGATGCGTGTCCTAATCCTATGGTGGGTACTTGCCCACATTATGAAGTTGCTCGAAAGTTAAATAATGCAGGCAAGTGCCAAGCTACCACATGGCAGCAGGTCCTGGAGGATAATGACATGGTAGGTGCGACTCCTAGACCATTCAGACAGTGCCACGTGGTAGTGAGGTGACAGGCACATGATAGGGTACTGATTGGATAGTTTGTGTAGCCAATGAGAGGCTACCATGTGGCAATGCTTGGAGGACCAATAACACGATGCCACGTGGTACCACATGAATGGCTAAGGGAGACATAAGAGGAAAGTTAAAATTTTAGAAACACAATACCTTTTTCTTGTTTGAGCATTTAGCTTGCAATTTTTTTTAAAAAAAAATTAAGACAATGATGCTTTTTCTATAGTTTATACTATAGAAATATTATAATTTTTCAATTTTATTTTAAAATGCTCTCTTTATAGTCTTGGGCCTATTTTTCAAATGGCTTCTAGAGGCTCGACTTTTACCCGAAATATGTACTTCAATATACTGTTGGAACTAGTACAAAATGAACTTTTTGAATATGGAGTTAGTTTTTGCATAGCTATTCACTGGTTCAGTCTATAAGAAAATTTGTAATTATTGGGGAATTCTCAGCAAGACGGGTAGATTTTATCATGGAGCATCAAAATTGGCTAGGAGGTAGATACAAAAGATTGTTGAAGCCTAAATGTGGAAAAAATAATTTTGAAAAAAATTATATTGCATTCTAGAGGCTATTTAACTAATTTTTACCTTTGCCTTGATTGGAGATCTGGCATCAAAAGCAGTTACTTTTCTATCAAGTTTTTGAATCACTTTATGCTTTTGGGAGGCAAAATGATCAAGGATTTGATTTGCCAGTTGCAGAGAGAGATTAGAGAGATTATTTTCACTATTAGGAGATGTTTTTCAAGTGGACACATGTTATCTTCACAAAAAATCCAAGAATTCACTCTCCTCCTGTGTCTTTCTTTCTTTCATCCATTGTAGATGCTCTAATTTTTCACTGTGAGACCATTGTTGGTTGGAAATTTTTAGTCTTTCTATGAAACCACTTTGTTGGATCCAAAATTGTGATTCCACCTTCATTCTTCAACATATTTTCTCTTGTATGATAGTAGTAGGAAAGATAATTCAGCTAGTTCAAATCTATTAGGTGTTTTTTTGTTTTGATTTAATGCATTTGAATGTATCATTTCAAGGAAATGAATACAAATGAGCAAGAAATTATTTAGTTCCATTTTGATTCTCATCTCCTATCTCAGTAATCTGTAGTATTATGTGGTCTAGGAACAAAGAACTAAGACCCATATGCATCCCCTTAAGGTTGTATGTCTGATGTATTTTTCTATTGAAACAAAGGACCAAGTAAATGCTTGATGTGTTTGACAAGATTGCAGGTTATTGGAGGGTGATATTTCATGAGAATGAGGTCTTAATGAACACTAATGTCTAATTCACAAAGTGATAAGATGGATATGATGTCTGGGTGTATGAAATATGTTATGGATATCATAGATGTATGTATTGAATTCATGAAATTGCCCAATAGTTAAGGCACTAATTAGTTATAGGATCACTTGTTCATGCTATTGCATATTTAGGGTTGTGTTTATATTCAACATCATTAATAAATCATATTTCCCTTTCATGTTGAAGAGCTGAAAAGGATGCCCTCATTTAGCTTGTGAATTTCCTAGATTTACAATTTGTGATTGCATAAGTGTAGGAGATTAAGGGTTTTTATCTACTTTGCTAGATTCAGGGATATGTTTAGCACCGGTACCATATTAATTGAATCTAAGGTCCACTTGCCTAGGTTTTCCAGAGCCTGAAGTAGAAGAAGGGTCTAGCCTTATAGTTGGCCCGATGTCGAAAAATATGTGTTAAGGATGGGAGTTAGCCGCCCCTAGATGTTTCTTGTTCTCATTGGAGTAATTTGAAACTTGTAGCATTTCAAAACACCAACAAGTACAATAACTATATTTTATTGTAAGTGTTTCTTCTATTTTCCAACTATAGCTACAATTATCCATTAATCATTCCATTCCAATACTTCTAAATTCATATTGAACGAAACTAGGATGCAATTACAATGGTTATCTCCCAATCCCTGCATTGCTTCCATACAACATACTTCACAATGATTTACATAAAATGAAGATCTCATTTTTATAGTAGCATACACAAAAGAAATAAATGAAGGGTTCACCTTTATAGTGCAATACCCAATATCATAGAGAAGGATTACATCCTTTCAAATGCATTACCAATGACATAGTACATTTTTATTTCATCAACACAAGGGGTGACACCAAACTTCTTCATTGAATCCAATGAGCACAAAACCTACAAAAACATTTACAAAAGAAACATGGAGGCTCACCTCCCATCCTAGGCTTCTAAGAAGTCAACCACCAAGTTGGGGAAACAAGACACATTTTATTTATAATTTCTAGTTTTCAAACAACTTTGAAAGTGGTTTGCAGGATGCATGTTGAATATACCTTATTAAAACACTTGAAACAAGTACTAATTGTGTGATTGTAGGACACTTTTTCAAAGATACATATAACAAGTACTAATTGTAAGATTGTAGGACACTTTGTCAAAGATACAAATGTTGAAGACTCATTTCAAACCCACTCAAATGTTGTGTTTTCTTTTATTTCTTTCCACACATAATATAGATAGGGCTTGTGAACTTTGTAGGGTGAAACAAATGGGAATAGGGGAATATGCTCTTTACTTCTTTGAAGTGATGCCCAAGAGTAAATCAAAAACCTAGAAGCTTCTAAAAGATGGTACCAAAGGGAGTCAAGAAAGTTAGTGGTTCTCCCAAATGAAGCCTTTAATGAAGAGATGATAATTTCATTTTAGGGAATCAAAGTCTTGGAATATGACAAGGTGGGATTGATAAGTTAACTCGATGATTAACATGTCTTACATGTTTGGGTAAGGTGATGAGGTAAAGGAATATGCTCTTTCTCCTTGAGGGAAATCAAAAACTTAGACCCTTAGATCCAAACCACTAGTCTAAGTCAACCTTTAAAGGGCCTACAGGAGTGATCAAACCTCTGAGAATAATCCAAGTGAGCACACTCCTTTCTCAAGAAATTCCAACTCACTATAATAAAGAAGATTTGTATAGAGAAAGACTCCAAAGCCATATTAATTTCCTCTTCTTCATTCTGATATTGCATATCAAGAAGAGGCTCTGCAAACTACACTGGCCAGTGTTGGCCCCAATCTTGCTAGTCAAGTGTGTGTACTTATAGATGCTAGTGTGGGCTGCTGGCCTCAAATTCCATTGCAAAGCCATCAAGGGTTAATATGAACTGAAGCCAAGTAAAAACCTCTTAGATATTTGCTACCTGGCTCACCTACAAAAGAGGGCATAATCTTTGTGCAAGGAGCGAGAAGAATCTCTCCTATAGAACTCACCATAGGCATGTACCTATGTGTTGGAAGGTGGTATATGTGCTTGACCCTTGCCAGAAGGGTGTTCGTTTAGGATATATTTTATTGAGCCCTTGAAATACACCAAAAATATGGGTGCCCTCTAGTGACATGACATAGCTGTGTAAGGTGAACACATGCACATAAGTTACGGGACAAAGGTTTTTCTTCCTCTACCATTTTAGGTTATAGGGATAAAAGTGTGTCTGCTATTGAGTCTTTTAACTTCTCCAAACCTACCAAAATAAACAAAAGGTCAAGACTCCCATCTCCCTCTAAGTTGCTTTATCATTAGTTGGATTGTTTGTGACTACTGCTTGCTTCTTGTGTTATCTAAAAACAAAGTATCTTTTAGAAATCAAAATGTTGTTCAAAAACTTGAAAACCATCTTGCTATTTGCCTAAAATCTGTCAAACAACCAACAATCTGTCCAAAACTGTCAAAAACATTGAAAATATCTTCAAAATTCTACCTTTATTGTTAGTTTGGTTCCTATTTTTGTGCCTAGTTTTAAGAAAATTTGCAAGAGAACCTTTTGAGCTCACACTTCTTTGCACAACCTAGTCCAAGTCGTCACGTAGTCCTATACAAATCTCCATGTTAGATCTTGCAAATCTGTCCTTCTATGTCAAAACCTTGTTTTTTTGTTAGTCTAGCACATCTTCATGTGGCTTTGTACAAGTCCTCACATGAGGAACCTCCTCAAAAATTTATTTTCTAAATATTTGTCTAGTTCTTTGTGCCTTTTCATGTGGGATCTTGTATTAAAATTGTCAACCTATTCTGTCAGAGCTATCTATATTCTAAATCTGGTTTGTTACCTACAATAGTTTACCTCTTTTCTATCTACAAATAGTGTCAAAGAGAAGCATCTTGCTTAGCTAAACACTTGTAACCCACACACAAACTAGTCTCATCTCTCAGTTATCTTGTCTTTGTTTCCCTCGTGCTTGTCATACTTGGTGTTATGATAGTCATAATCTTTGGTTTTTCTAGCCATTACTTAGACAACTCATACCCTAGTATACAACATTGTTATCTTGCTTTTTGAGACTATGTTCTTGTGTGATCCTTGTCTAGGCTTTTTTTTTTTTTTCTTTGTCAATGACTATGGCAAAAAGAAGTGGAAACATGTTTTATCCTTCCAGATTTAGGCAATGTAGAGCTAGAGGTTGTAATTATGACAAGGGTCACTCTTTAGTTTATACATGGTCTATGTCCAATTCATCTAGTGAAGAGTTTTCATGATCTCCTTCACCTATCAGATCTTCTCATGTTTAGACAACATTTTCTATAAACTTACAAAAAATAAAGAATCCCTTGTACCAAGAGGATCCCAAAACTAGCAAAGGTCATACATCTCCAAACAACATAGCTGAATTCTTATTCATAAAAACTTTTCAAAAAACATATTGAAACTTATCACATCCCTAAAATGGTTAATCATGAACCAAAACATGGAGAACATAGTAGAGATCAATATCAAAATAGGACTGAAAGACATTGGGAAACCTTTATTGATGAGAATGAAGAAGAGGTAGAAATACTCCCCAAGCATGTCAAATAATATTGTAAAGACCAAAACTTCCATAAGGTCATGGAGATCTTGCTCAACAAAAAGAAAGAGAAATACTTTCTCAAACTTGCTTAAGAGGGAGCCAAGCTACCTCATCACTTTAACATTGAAACTATCAATTACACCTGAAGAGGAAACTAAAACATCTAAATTGCAAAAACAACTAATGATCATGCAAGAACAACAAGCCCAAATGATGTGTGATAGAGATAAACCTACAAAAACATGCATTCTAGATGTTCTTTGTCCCTTTCCTTTTGACAAGAGCATAGACATGTCTCATTTTCCAAGAAGAGTTGAGTTACCTAAGTATGATAAATACTTTGGAACTATCGATCCTCAAGATCATTTGTGGGAATTCAGTGCCTTGTCTATGGAATTTATGCATAATCAAACATATCTAATGCACCTATTTCCAAGAAGTCTAGGTGGTTAGGCTATGGAGTGGTTTTCACGCTTGCTTATGGGTATCAAAACATTTGATGAGATTGAAAACTTGTTTGTCCAATAGTACTCTCATAATATACAACATGAGACTTGTGTAACCTTAAACAAAGAGTTGGGGAACATTTCCTCACATTCCTTTAGAAATGGAGACAACTTTACATCAAATACTCATGAAAATCCCTGAAATGGAAAAACTTGTAATCTTTTACTTGATTTTGGGTATAAAGTTCAACTTCAAGGTCACACAAGCTATCTAGAGAGAGGAATTCATTGTCAAAAAGGGTGAGTTAACCTTTCAAAATGACACTAAACAAGGATCCACCTCTAATAAGGACAAATCCAAGTATGTGGACAAAAATTGAGAGGTTTTGCATGATAGAGTGGTTTATAATGTTACTCATAAACTTGCTATGGTAGCTTTCAATCTTACGGACAATCTCAAAGCATCCAAGAATGTCAAGAAACCTCCTTCTGACAAAAAAATGGTTGAAAACAAACCAAAGAGCTCTTCTTGCATTACACATCAGAAATAAGAATTTACACCTCTTGGTAAACCTTTGGATGTAATCTACAAGACCTTGCTGCAAAAAAAGCTCATTTTTCCATTGAATAACTCTCATCCTTATGATCCATAACCATGACCACCATGGTGGCATGAAACCAAATTTTGTGAATATCACCAAAAAAAGGGTCACAAAACCAACAATTGCATCAACTTGCATCACAAAATCCAAGACCTAATTGATGATGGTGACATTATCATGGATGGATATAAAAAGAACACAAATCACAAGGCTTTCAAGGAACTATTCCCATCTTATGAAAAAGGAGAAAACTCAAAATAGAAATCTCATAACAAGACCAACTATATGTACTTTAATGATGATGATGAGATAGTTCACATTGTTGAACCCATCGATGCTAACTAAATTTGTTTTTATTCCTACTTCTGATCAATTTCAAGTTAAGCTTGGTATCAATGGCTTTCTTCCATGAAATCCATGGCTTCTCCTATTTATAAATACCTTAAATTTCCTCATGATGGAAACATTATTACTATTATGTAGTCATATTTTTGGCACAATATTCATACTAGAATCTCATTATATCAACATTCTCTTGAAATTTTCAACTTTTTCATCAAAAGTCAACTCTAGTCAACCAAGGTCAAACTTGGTCAAATAGACCTTGAAATCACTCCAAATCAACTCAAAGTTTCCTACAATCTTTTGTGATCTATTTTACATTTTTTTGAATTTCTACTCAAATCTTTATCTTCAATCTACTACTCTGCATTACTATTCTAATGTGTCATCTTTTAATTTCACTCTTGAGGGGGTAGGATGATTACATCATTGCATCAATTAAATCTTGTTTCAAAATTTTGCTTCCAATAAATCTAATAAAAAATTGAAATCCTCACTACTAGGGGCATCTCATCACTAGGGGTATCTCTATTCTTTGTATCTCACATTAATTTTCTATTGTCTTATCTATCGGTTAGATGACTAAGTTTTTATCATTTGTCTTGGTAAAACTAATGACATTCCTTATCATAGCTCAATGGATAGGTATCTAGGTGTTCTATATGGACTCCTGAGGGTTAAGTCTCATTCTGAGGATGATCCTATGATTCATGATAGGTCTCGTCATCTCTTTTATGGACTGGTATCTAGGTTATATATTTGAACTTCGGAGGATCGAGCTTTATCTAGAGATAATCCTAAGCTCTCTTTTAGTCACCTTTCAATGGATAGGTATTTGGGCATTCTACCTAGACTCCTAAGGTTGAAGCCTTTATCTAGGCACAATCTTATAAATTATGATTAGTCTTGTCATCTTTTAAATGGATAGGTATATACGCATTCTACCTAGATTCCTGAGGATTGGGCCTTATTTTGAGGAAATCCTATGAATCATTACAATCTTTGTTCTCTTGGACTAGTATCTAGGTGTTCTATCCAGACTTTGGAGGATAAGGCTTCTTTCTGGAGATGATCCTACACTCTCTTCAAAGGAAAAGTATTCAATTTTCTAACCTCCATGAGAACTGAACTCTTGAAGATTGAATTTCATTCAAACCAAGCTCGAAATCAATCTTATCTCATCAATTGGCATTTGTCTTATCAATCTTGGAGCCAATTTTAGTTCTAGTTCTATTCTTCAAATATCATACTATTCTTTGAATTAATGCATTGCTCAGACATCACTTCAAAGAAGGGAAAATGTAATACCCCAAAATTGGCACCTTGACATCCTAAACCAATTTTTGTGCATTAGTCTCAAAACATCAATCTCATGATCGACAATGTCCTAATGTACTAGGCATTTTTGATCACTTGAATATACTAGACCCAAGTGTCAATTTCATAAAACCTTTAATCTACAATAATCACATATTTATATTTTTTTCATAATGTCAACTTGACTTAGCTAATAAATCCTATTGATTTGATTAATTTAATTAACGGCCCTAGTGCATTTGATTAAATTATAATCATCCATTTAACTGAATACACATAAAAAATAGAATTAAGTAAATTAAATACCCTCATCTTGATTATTCAATTTAATTATTCAACTAATTGAGAATATTAAAATATGAGGTCATTTTTAGTTTAAAATCTTCAATTATTCTCTCCAAATCTCTTCTTTAGTTCAGAATCGGAAACAATGAGTTAACTTAAATCAGAATTAGAAACAAATTAGTTAACTCCTTTGAACTTTCAAAAACTTCTCTTTTGAATAGAGACTTGTCATTCAAACTGAACTCTTATTCAATCTTGACCTTTAATCTAATTCAATCTCCACTATTTTTAATGCCCTACCTAGAGATCCTTGGAACAAAGATTCAATACAAGACAAGATTTTTTTTTTACAAGTATGAATGCACATGTCAACATCATACATGGATCACAAAGATTGCAATAGAAGACTTAACTACAATCCTGGCAACTAATGAATCTCCAAATGCCACTACCAAACTGACACACACAAACTCAAGAATGAAAACCAAAGATGGCATCAAAACACAAAATCTCCAATCTAACAATACATGGACCCACAAGCAATCCTAAAGGGTACTCAAAAGTCCAAGTTGCATTCCCCGAAGAATAGCAGAGAGGCCCTCTATTTTTTATGCAAGAGAATAACAACTGACAGTCTCACAAGAGGAAGAACCTCTTTATGCAAGAAAGTACACAAAAACACTGTCATGTCCCCTTTTCAAATAATTAAAAAATAATAATCTTTGCTAAGGCAGGCAGGCCCAAGAAAGTGAAGTTTCAGAAAAAGGGGGTTAATCTTTGGAAACCGTTGGACTAATAAATGAAAATTATTATTAAAATATGTTTCATTAACCTCTCTTGGATGTGAGTTACAGTTATGCCCTCTTTTAAGGGGTTTGGAGGCATTTTGGGGGGATTCCAGAACTTGATTTTTGCTCATTCTTTGTTATTCTTCAGAGGCTGCCAAACCTGTGGAGAAGGAGACCCAAGAACGGGAGTTTGCAGGTTTCCAGGGAGACCCAAGAACGGGAGTTTGTAGGTTTCCAAGAAGGCTAAGGATGGGAGTTTGAAGCCATTCCATGTGCATGCTCATACAGAGTTTGCCTTTGTGCTGAACAGTGCAGATTTGTGGGTTTTCGGGTGAGTTTTTTGTATGAGTTTGGTGTTTTCAGTTGAGTATTTCATATCAGTTTGGGTTGATGCTGTATTTCAGACTTTAAGGTGTTAAAATAGAGTTGAATATATGTATTGTGACATGATTAAACTTTTGAGATAGATTATTAGTGTTTTTGTGGTGTTTCCAGGCATTTTTGTGTTAATTTCGGGAGCCCGATGAGCATAGTTTTTGTCCTACATTTGTGAACTATTGTGTAAAGGCTATATGGATCTGGAAATTTCATTTTGTAGGCTGTTATGCTGCTGAAATTTCTTTAAAAATTTCCATTTTCAGATTTATTAATAATTTGTGAAGTTGTGAAGCTTTTGGCACTATTTTCAGCATACCCGATTTGGGGTTTCTTGAGAAATTTGGTGGATCTTTGTGATATTAGTTGTTTGATCTTGAAAATCTGATTAGAGGCATGAAATATCATACAAAACCAGTAAAGGGACATTTCAGACACATGAGGAAACACCATCTCGTGTGAGGACATGCTGGAATCAGCAGTCAAAAGCATTACACTGGTGTGGGGTTTTGCACGAAGATTCACCAATGTTGTGTGAGGAAACCCAACACACCACATGAACAATTGCATTCTCATGTGAGAAAGCACAATTCCACATGAGGATACACATTGGCAAACCAGAAACATAAAGGGAAAAAGATAGGAAATAAATTTCCTCCACACTGGGGAGTACTGGATCCACATAAATTGAGGAATGAACACTTGAGTGCATAAACAATAAGATGCCATGAAACAATAAAGACGAACATCTATCCATATAAACCATAGTAGTAAAAGAACATACTAAAAGCAACATCACAATGTATAGAAATAACATCACAATAACTGAACAACCAAATTAAGTATGTGGTTCCTCCTAACCGTCAATAGCATCATAAGACCATCGTGGATCCTAGCCATCCCCCGTGCATAACATCCCAAACTACCAACCAAATCGTTGATGTTATATTATAAGGACATCAATACTAAAACATGATACAACATAAGATTAAGGAAATCTAACATGCTAAAAGTAAAGTATTAGATAATCTAATAAATCAATCACATCATCTATCATATGCTAACATCATACGAATAGGAATTCTAACATGCTAAACCAATAAGTAATAGATGCACCAATAAAAAAATTTGCATCATCTAATCATATGTTAAACATCATAATATAGGAATGCATATAATTAACTAGCATCATCTAAACATGATATCCAAGCATTCCAATGAAAGCATAAATCACAAGAAAGCATACTATGAAACCTGAAGTATCAAGTGACAACATCTAGCAATGGTCACACTAGAACAAAAGACTATCTTTGTACACTAGTCCCCAATAGTGGTATAGGTAGCTATGCTTCCTAACCACATGATGCCTATAGGTCCATTCCCACCATGTTGATGGAGGTAGTGATCCAGCCACAAACACACATAAAACAAACATTAATGGCTAACACTCACACCAGATAGTATGATGACTGAAACCAAGAACATAGATAATGCATAAACTACAGGTCCTGGTTAGACACTCAATGGGCTACTAAGTAGGGGCTAACATCATGGAGAGTTGCTTGGAATTGACAAGCCCAAGTTAATATTGGAAACTCAGACTTCCCAACGGAAGGAACATATTATGACCCATTTTATTATCTTAAGATTTATTACCACTCACACATTTTATTTAGTTATCACTTAATTAAAGCCCCCTCCATATGCTACCCTACCCTACCCATGCTCATCCAATGATGAGTGCCCGTAGGCATGCGAATTCCCAACCCAACCCCAATGATCATAACTTCTAAAAGTACCATGGAAGATCGAGCCTCGCAAGTCACTCGAAAAATGTATGCGCACGTACTTGTGTGTGGCACACCACCATCATGAATATCATAACACAAGGACTAGACGAGAACATAAGAAAAATATCACTCAACCAAAAATAACTTGGGAGGATGGATTCTACACGAATCTCAAAGACAATAAAACCATAGAACATGAAGTCACTCAATTGGCCTCAATTTGGAAGTATGGATTCTACATGAATCCCAATGATGCAACAAGACCAAACATCTTAAACTTTCTCAACTAGCCTCAATCTAAGAGTAAGGATTCGACATGAATCCTAATGTCTACAAAACAAGAATGAAGGTCCAAAAGAAACCATAACAACAGGTATAAAATCACTCAACGAAACACAAAGTCAAGAATACAGATGTGGCACGCATCCTAATACAAACTTAAAAGGGAAATAATGGTTTGATTGGCATCCTATGGATAGTCCAAGTCCATGACCAACATCATGCCAACAAAACCTGAGAGAACTGGGCAGTACACAAAAAAAGGCAAAAAACCTCAAAACTCAAAAACTTTGAAATTAAAACCAATTTGTTCTTAAGGCACAAAAGCCACAATTATCAAATAAAATTTGGATTTGGAGTCTGTATGAAAAAATTACCAGCATAAGCATGCAAAACCCCAAACCCTCAACCAAAAAAATAGGGAAATGCTCATACCTGCCCAACCGAGTAGAGCTAGCATACATAAGTGGAGGGGAACACTAGTTTTTAGCCTCCTTTGAAATGTAGTAGAAATAATAAAATGGGAGAGCCCTACCTCACAGTCAAAAAGGGGAAAATGAGAATTTGAACCATAAAATAAAAAGCCCACAAAAGTGGCCAAAAATTACGGCAATCCAAGGTCTTCCCGAGATGGATCCAACGAGTATGATCTCACGATGATCGCATGCCCATAGCTCCCACAATGGATAAAATAGTAAATACTCACAAAGAGGATTTTGGGTTTTACTCTGAAACTTTCTAATTCAAAAGTGAGAAGTGAGGAATTAAAATTCCTTTTTGAATATTTATTCCCTTTTTGAGTAAATAATCGATTTGGGCAAATAACTAGCCAACCTAGTTAAACCCCGAATCAACCTAAATGAAAATAGGATATTCCTAGTAATAGGAATTCATCTATGGCAAAGCTACTAGAAATTAAAATAAATAAATTAAAAGCCCAAAAACTCAAAAACATAGAAATTTCTTTAACAACTTTCATGACAATGCGAACCTCTACATACAAAGACATGCTTACTGGTCTAATCACATAATGAAAATGAGTTCAGATTTAATAATCACCAAAAGGATTAATTAAATAATTAAAATAAGGATACGTCAACCATATAGGGATGAAATTAGTAAAATATGAATGGTTGAATCACTAACTCCATGTGCCACTGCTAGGGATATAAATCTTGCACACTAAACAACATGATCACGTGCAATTGTATATAATAACATAGCCAAAGCAATAAATGCATTAAATCACCTAATTTAACCATTTAATTAATTGTATTGAAATAATCTATTTGCATCACTGATGTTCGTATAAAGCATAACAACGCAAGAATGAAGTAAATAACCATAGCATTAAATCCATCACATAACAAAATCAAAGATATGTCCAAATACCAGATAACTAGATATCATCATAAAACACACTGTCATGTCAAAATGGCATCATCATGCAATATGATCAATTGAGAAACATAGTAGTCTAATATCTATGATACTGAAATCAAAGTATAACATCCGACCCTTAGGTCATCTCAAATGTAAAACATAACATAAGTAACAAATATCTCTTAGATCAAAACATAACAAAGTAGATATCCGCAACACATAACCAATGAACCCAATGTGGACAATCCATTTCTAATTATTTAAAAATTTAATAATGGTTGTTTAAACAACATGAAAAAGGCACTTAAAACACATAAGTGAATATAGTCATAAACATGACTAATCACTGCTACAAGAACCTAGTCCCATGTAACATGGTAATAGTACACAATACAATCTTTACATACATCTCACAGTAATCATGAAACAACCTCATGATACCACATTGATCCTGGTAACCACTAGCATAGACCTCAATGAACCAAAATTCACATCATAATCTCAGAAATCAGCCAAAGCATAATCAAAGCAACTGATACAAAACATAAATCCAATCACCTCAATGGTGTAGACCACTCATGGTGACAATCATGATCCCTTCTCAAGGAGAGATCTACAAGGTTTCATCCATCGGGATGACTTGCAGAAGTCCAATAGGAGAGGCCCTACATTGTTGATCGGTTCTAGGATTCTATAAATTGGGAACCTTTGTCTCTCATTTGGGAGGATGCATATTATGAATAGAAAAACTCTGTTAGTATGAGCATTCAATAATCTTTCATTCATCAATATTTTATTACATTTTAGTACTCTTATTTAGCTTAATTTGCAATCATATTTAGCTTAGTTATTATTTCTTTCTTCTCTTAAATCAACGCATTCATCTAGATTAAATTCATTCTCTCTTGCATGGGTTTCATTCTCAAATGAAACCCATCATGGAATTACCATGTTGAAGTGTATTTTTGAGATATGAGGCCCACATTTAGCACTCACGGGTTTGACTCTCTTAGTCTTATCCATTTTTAAAAACTTTAGTAGTTTAGAAACTAGATTCAAATTAATACAATTCTTATTCTTTAGGCGTCTTCTAATTTTGAGTGCAAGACCCTTGAATTTCTTTTTAAATTTTATGTTTACTTAATTTTAGAAAAAAATGTGACCTTTTATATCAACCGCCACCGCACCCCGCACCCCCCCCCGCCCTTCCTTTAGGACACCATCTTGGTGCACTTACTGTATTGATCGATTTAATTAAAATTTGATGGAATTATTTTTATTAAAAAATATAAATAAGAAGCAATAATCAGTAAAAAATAATTTACTTATTTTCAAAATGTTATCTATGAGGCTTCTTGATAACTCCTTTAATTTTAATAGGTTTCTTTGATTTTAATAGGTTGTTGATCCATGTGGTTCCACTTGAGCCTTTGCCTATTTTTGTATTCAAAATCTAATCTTCTATTAAGACATGCCCATAACATAGTAGGAAATTCTTAATTAACTAATGCATAATAAAATGCGTACACTCGAGATAACTCCTAATTAGGCTTGAACTTTATAATTTCTTTATCAATTAGAGCTTTAAGAAGTAAATGAATCTTTTGAATGCATAGACAAAGGACTAATTTTTCAAGTTATACTATTCAAAATGATAAATGAAAAGAACTACTTTACTTAAGATAAGACAGATATGCACAAATTTAGATTTAAGTTGTTCTATAAGATCTACTAACAAGGATATTAGCTAAAAGAAAAATGCAAGTTCAAAGGTTTGCAATCTTGAAATATGGTCCATTAATCTCAAAGGTACAATAGAGTAGAAATTTGATATCAACCATAAACATATAAAAAGACATTCTTCAAAAAATACATCCATGAAAGAAAGGAGATGAATCCTCCAGCTAATGTAATATTTATATAAACAAAATGTAATTACAAAATAAGCATGGACAAATTGTAAGAGAAGGTATGTCTTCTCATAATATTGTAACTGATGAGATGATGTGAAGATGTTCTAAACTTGACACATATGTAAGAGAGGGAATGCTTTCTCAAAGCCCTCTGTTAAGAAACAAAGGAAAATGTATCAACATCTAGATAGGACATTAATGTCCCGTGAAATACTAGGGATTTTGTTCCCCATTTTTTTCCCCTAGTTCTTGCACTTTAAACGAGGAAAAACCAATGTAATATTTTTTAAATATTAATAAATTATTGAAATAGCCTTTTACCACTAATAAAAAATGTTATCAATGAGGCAAGAATTAAAAAAGAAGTGTTTCTCTTCTTTTAATAGGAAATAAATATCACCTTTCCATTAAAAAGGATTACGTCTTTCCTTTTTGTCATATTAGCCTCCTTTATATTTTGTGTGTGTGATGTGTATTTGAACACTAGCTTCATAAAAGATGATCTTGTTGACAATTTGGCTAAGGTAATCACTTGACATTCTCATTTATGGAAACATATCAATTATGTAAAGTGGGTAGATCATGGAGATCCAATTGTGGAAGTTATACTTAGAAATTTGTCTAAGTATCACTTAGTTTATCTGGTAGAATAGATAGAGTTTTGGTTAGTGAGGTTTAGTGAGGCACATTAGACACATGAAAAATTAGGTATGCCTATCTGGCATCATGATGATGATGTATGCAAGTCTGCAGGTCAGTACAAACAATACAAAATAAGTTATGGATAAAATACAAGTTATGGTAGTGTACAGACAAAACAGAGCATAATAGGAAATTGAATATTATGTGTTAAGGAATTATTATTTTTACCAAAATAATAACTTAACAAATTAGGGATGACATCATAGATGTTGACCCTAGGGAAAGAGTTAAGTATATATTTTATAAAGCGTGTAAAAGGTTGAGAGCTGACTGGACAAGAATATTATAATTATAAAGGTATATAAGAGGACTACAATATGCAAAGTTGAGTGTGTGAGATTGTGTGAAGTTGTGAAAATTTTGATGTATGATTAGAGGTGTGTATATTTTGTTAAGAGAAGCTAGAGCTATATCATAAATTGAAGATATTAGTAGAAAGTAAAGAGGATTTTGTATCTATCTCTTTGTATCAAGGAACTATATTGTATATTGCATGTTTGGGTAGTGGGATCATCTTACATACATTTTGTATTTGTATATATCAACTCCTAATAGGGTTTAACAATTCCTAATAGCATTCAGGCTTCTAACAAGGACTGAGATACTATATAGATGTAATAGACTCCTAACAATGCTAATGTCTTTAACTAGATACTTTTGATTAGTGAATCATTTTGTGGGTACCATCCCCACTAGGGTTTTGTTTGGGCCAGGGTTTCCCTAGTTAAAGAAATGGTGCTATGAATTCTCTTATTGCATGATTATGTTTACTATTCAACATAATTAGTTTACTTTCATATGTAAGTTACAAGGTAATTAATAATATCCACTTTTGCATTAAAGTTTGTAGAGTACTGATTCACACCCCCCCCCCCAGTATTCCCTATATCTAAAAATTGGTATCAGAGCCCAGTTATTCAGAAGATTCTTAACAACTTGAGAAAGATCCCTATAGATATGGAACAATTACAAAAGGACCTAGAAAAATATATTGAGTAGATTGACGTTCTCACTTAAGAAAGAGCTAACCTGAAAGAAAGATATCAAGATGCAAAAGACTACATTGGAAAGCTAAAAGATGAGATTGATCAACTCAAATCCAAAAGAGAGCCTAAAGATTAGAGTAAGGATAGTGATGAAGTTTCAAGATTGAAGAAATAAAATGGGATCCTGAAACATGAATTGAAGTTCACTGAACTAAAATTAACCTTAAAGAAAGACGATGGCAAAATTAAGTTAGATTTGAAATCTGGGAATGCAGATCTAAGATCTCATCCTTAAAAATTTACATCTAAACTTGAATCCATCAAGTTAGCATATGTAAAACTTGATAAATACAACACTATTGTGAAAGGAGACCTAAACAAGACTAAGCAAAAAATTAAAAAATTATATTCTAGTAGTGAGAAAATTAATGAGCAACTATATTTTCAGAGACCTTCCTATGATAAGACTAGTCTTGGATACTTTATTGGAGAAAAATCAGCCAAGAAATATGAAGCTAGAAAGGAAACTAATCTTGAAATTCATTAGCCCACACAAGAGAAAGAAGAACTACACAAATTTGAGCCAAATCAATCTCATAATTCACTTAAGAAGATTGAACAAGTTGATCAACCTAAACAAACAATCTGAGAAAGTTGAATTAGCCAAAGAAGCAAGATATGAATTCAAAGGTAGACACTTTTGTTGACCCTATGGAAAGACATACTATCAATTAGTGACAAACCACTTAAGTATCCAGGAAGGTCAGTTAATACTACAACTAAGATTTCCATCAATAAGGATATTTTAGTGTAGCCCAAGTAGATGAAGCATATATTGTGTTAAAAGAGCTCATGATAGAAACTAAATTATCCAAGTTATCAAAGGAAAGCAAGTTTCTAGACCAAGTTCACAGTGTTATCCAAGTTCTCAGTATGAACTAAGCTAACTAGTTCAAGTCAGGTTGCTCTAGTGTCACTTGAGTGATAAAGTGTTACCCAAGCATACAGTGCTACCCGAGTGCCATAGTATCACCCAAGCTCACTATATTTCTTGAGCATCAGCATAACACCTAAGTGTATAGTGTGACCCAAGCATCAGCTTTTGGTTGACTTGAAGGTATAATTTGGTTGTTATTAATTTATTCCTTGTGTGAACCGATTTGGTATGTAGTTATTATTTGAGGGATATATAAGGAAGAGAAATTCATTTCTATAAGATGAAAAATAAAATAAAAATTGAAATATATATGAATATTTGAAGATAAGAAGTGAATGTGGAGTAGATTGAGTAAGTAGGCTACAAAGAAATATAAAGGGAAAGATAGAGGCTTATCTATCACAACTAGGTGATCATATTATTCAAAAGATCTATTTCAGCAAATAGAGTTTCATAGTAGAGATCAACTTGTTGATTCATCATAATAGGTGCATTAATCAAATCCTCTAACCAAGTGGACCTAATAGTCCTTTTGTTGAATCTCTTAATAGAGTACATACTTCATTGTATTGTAAAATCCTTTTACAAGTTGGACCTAATAGTCCTTCACACTCCCAACAAGGTAGATGAAGTGATCAATTGTAAGCCCTAACAAGCCAACTTTATTATTGCAGTAGTGAAGCATTATGGTGTCATCCCCACCCCATTTTTTCCTTCTCCTTGGAGGGTTTCTAAGTTACCAACTCTTGTGTCAAAGTGTTAATGGTGTTGATTTCTTTATTGCTTTATGTTCATGCATGAAAGTAGTTTAGATAATCTAAAGAAGTAAAACTAAAGTATTCCTAGTGTAGGGACACCTAGTCAAAAACCTCTCATTTTAGTTTTAGTTGGTTTTTTTGGCATGTACTAACTTTTTCCAAGTTAAAAGTGTGATTTTTGACCTTTCAAGGTCATATTTTTGTTTGGAGTTTATTCCTAGGTGAAGTTTCCATTTTAGGAGTTGTTGGTGTGCTTGTTTAGTATTGCTTGTGTTATAGGTTATGGGTCTAGGACCATAAAAGTAGGAGAAAAGTATGGCTTGTGAACCATCTTGTCCTCCATGATGTTATTACATCCTACTACATGGATTGGAGCTCCTAACTTGTCATTTGGAGCAAGAAAGGGAGAAGATGTCAAAAAGATGTCAGTTGTGCTACAATTGTGCAAAAGTTATCAATAATGCAAAATTGGAAAAAATCCAGCTAAGGGATGTGCTAGAGGCTAAAATCATGCCTAGAAATCATTAATGGGTCAAAGTAGATAGGTTTGGAATTTCCCAAGCCAAGGGGAGCCAAATTTCTCAAAGATGCAAAAAGTTGTCAAAATTGTCCAATTTTTGGAAAAGTTGCTTGACGATTTTTTGACAAACAATTGCAAAATGAAAGAAAGAGGTTGCTGGTTAGTCCAACTAAATGAAACCTCTTTGGGAGATTATAAAACCATTTAATAAACACATCCCAAGAGTTGGGAACAATAATCAACAATTTTGTGCAATTAGATCCACAATTTCCAGTTCATTTTTAATAATTTTGAGGTTTTTAATTGTTTGTATAGAATAATGGATTGAAAATTTCATTCTAGTGTTGGATATTTGTTGTTCATGTTGTTATAGTACTTTTTCATTCAGATTTCAAGTTTTTAGGTATTCATTTAAGCAAGTTTTGAAATTCATTTGGAAATATCTTGTGTGTTGGTTTAGTTTTGACTCTCTATTTAATAATGGCTCCCCCATTAGTTCCTACCATAAATTCTTAATGGATTTAGAGTAAATGGGAGTGGATCTTATGTACATAGTGTACATAGTTTTTGGGGCCCTGGAAAGTGTGTTAAGCAATTTAAATGTGATGCATTAGGCTAGTTTTTAATACTTGGTTAGGCAATCACAACAGAGGAAGGAAGGATTAGAGGTTTGAATGTGAGAAATACTTCAAACCAAGTGTTGTAGGAGGAGGGGTGATTCATGTCACTATAGACCAAAGGAGAAGGCTTCATGACAAGTTTTTTTGATGGAATGAGTAGACCCTAGTCTACCCTACCATACATGTTATTAAACCCTTAAATATAGGCATAAAAGTTGCTTTTAGGTGTATATATAGCTTGGAAATCTAAGACCCAAAAAAACATTTTGGGTTTTCCAAAAGGGTACTCAAAACCATTGTTTTCCTACCACCTTATTTAGAGAAAATTAGGTTAAAGTCAAAAAAATCAAGTTGGAGGGCTAATTCTAGTAGCCCTATTTTTGCCATTAGGAGTAAAGAACTTGAATGTAACTTATGGAATTTGTATTGAGAAGTGTAGGAGAATTATGATGTCACTTGTAAGAGCCCCTCACTCTACAAGGTTGAGAACAATGGTCAAGAAAGACTAAGGAAGGAAATCAACTAGTTAGCTTGAAGAGACTTTTGGAGAAGGAAGGAACTAAAACCATTGGTGTAACTAGGTAGTGAGTAGTTAGAGGATAGGGTAGAGATCCTCTATAGGTTAGGGCATAAAAGGAACCCTAATATGCTAAGAGAAATCCTAAGAAATTCCTTAAGAAAGAAAGGACTAAAGAAGCAAACTACCCTAACATCACATCAATTCTAAGAGAGAAAAGTGTAAGTGGTTCCTGCTTCACCCCCCAACCCCCCACCCCCTCAGTCACTTGCTTGTCATTAAATTTTCAACAATTGGTATTAGAGCAAGGTTCTAACAACTTCAGAGTAAATATTCAAGGAAATGGAAGTATACAAGTTAGAAAAAGCTATTGAAAATGACAAACTTGATCTACAGATGGTTATGGAGCAAGTCAAGAAAGTCAAGGAACAACTCTCTCACTCTCTAAAAAGAAGAAAATAATTGGCTATATAGATGAATGACAATCTATACATTAAAGAAAAAATAGAAGAAATATGTAGAGAAAGAAGTTCAGAAGAAGCAGATGCAACCATAGAAGATCTACTAGTAAGAAATGTTACTCTATAAGAAGAAGTGAGAAAATTGAAAAGAGAACAAGAAAGTCACTCGGTCAGGCTATGTGAAATCATGGAACAAAAGAACAAAGCAGTTAAAAAAAAATGGAAGACAAATATAGAAGACTACTTGCTACAAGATTAGAAGAAAAGGCCAATAAAGTCTACTAGTTATCACAACATTAGGCAGATATTTGAAGATCAAATAGATGATGCAAATCAAGGAATCACCAATCTAAGAGCAGAATATGATAGACTCCAAAATGAACTAAAAGTTGAAAAGGAACTTAATGAAAGAAGATTGAGATTACAAGAAAGTGTGAATCAATTATATAAGAAAACTCTAAATAGATCTAAAGGTACTATTGGTTTAGGGTATACTAATTAAGGAGAATCATCATAGCAAGGAGCACAAAAGAAAAAATCCCTACATGCAACAATTGTAGAAAGGTAGGTCATCCATCAAATGTTTGTTGGAGAAATAATTTGCAACCTAAGTTCAAAGGCAGTGTTATAACTATAACAAATATGGTCACAAGGCTAATGAATGCAGATCCATATCAAAGTTCGAAGGGAATTATTTCATATGTCACTAGCATGGTTATAGATATTTAGAATGTAGATCAAATCCAAATAATTAGTACAATTGAACCAGACAAAGAGAATTTATTGGTTGGGACTACAACACATGGGGAATATGTCATCATTGTGGAGAATATGGGCACATTGGACTGAATTGTATAAAAACTCACTTCAGGAAAAGAAATACAAATGTGAGATGTTATGTATGCAAAAAAATAGGTGATTTGGAAATAAATTGTATGAATAGAGCTATAGAAAATTCTGGTGAAGAAAACAAAGGAAAATCCAAGTTTGAACATATGAAGACTCGGATGAATTAGAAATGGGTAAGGAAAATAGAGGAAAGCCCAAGGCAAGTCAATGAAGCTATTATCATCCAATCCAATGACTAGGGTGAAGCATCCACATCTAACTAAGAAGTCAAGGAGATGAATATAATTGAGAATTAAATAAGATCTTACATAAGTTCCAAATATGCAAGAAATAGCAATCCAAATCTACATATTCAAATGCACTAGGTCAAGCAAGGGAGATACATTTTAACCAAGTTAAAACCTAGTTGTAATCAAGCTATCTATTATCTTTGAGCATAAATAAGTTAGAATATAGTTCTAATTGAGTTGTGCAATGACCAATTCATGTCAAGCTTATGATTCAAAGACATTGCCAAGTTGTTCCACCTACCACTATACAATGCATTTATGAGGCCATAGAATTTTGAATTTTTTCATAAAAGAGGAAATTGAGGGTTTATTTCATACCTTGTATTTATAATTCAAAGCAATTTCAAGCCCTCGAGAAATTAAGAGTGAAGTGTTAAAGAGAAAAGTTGCATGAAAAGTTATCAGTTGTTATGACTTCATCTTTCATCGAGCATTATGGAATCTAGCTCCAATGCAAAGGTGAAGAAGGCTTCCAAAATGTTGTTGAAGAACACATTTTGCAAGGCACCTACACTCAAGCTCTACCCAATGATTGTAAAGAAGAAAGATCCATTGGGAACACACTTAGCTATTCATCATAAGGTACTTCTAATCAATGATATTATATCATTTTATCACTGCATGATTCAAGAATTAGTTTCATTTGAGATGAATCAAGCATATAATGCATTATGTGAGAATGGAATACTGAAGGATGAGCATAAATATATGGAATTCAAGGGTTTGACAATGCCTTGTACATGCCATATAATTTCCATGTTAATTGGACAGTATATGTCCTTGGTAGGGTTCATGACATGTCCTTTTGGCTAGAGCAACCCATGACGATCATCAAGAAGATGATTTATTGAGTTACAAGCTACTCAATATTGGACAGACCCAAAACAATCATAACCCTAACTCGTAGTGAGCTTGCCAAGAAGACCCTACCAGAATGGACCGTAGAGGTGTTGGCTCCTAATTTAACAATGATTTCAACTACTTGGTAGATAAGACAAGATTGCATCTAAGGGAAACTAAGACAAGATTGCATCTAAGGGAAACTATCTCCTATGATGAACACAATTTGTCAAGAACCTCGGCCAACTATAAGGATGAACTCCTTCTTCTACTTTAGGATCTACAAAACCTAGGTGGGTAGATGTTTAAATTTGTTCATATGGTACCAATTCAAAGCATAATATGAATCTATACAAAGTAGATTAAACCCTTATTTCTCCTATACTTATACAATAACAAAGGTATGTAATAGAAAGTTGCAAAATCTATAAAATCCATAAGATGAGTGAGGGTATCCTTTTAGCTCCTAAATAGAAAGGGAAAATGAATAATTGATATTTGAATTTGAATCAGCAAAACCCCACATATGCAACAACAAACTAAATTGATCATGTAGTTGATCAGTGCTTTATCCATTGGGTATTCTATAAATCACAACATACATCAGGTATTAGTGATTTATCCTATCACTTTGTGAATTAGGAATCTATGTCAAATCTAAGCCTCATACTTATCAAACATCCTTCTCATGAAATTTGCAACCCTATCAAAATATATCAAGAATTTACTTGATTCTTTCAACCAAAAGCAAAACCCATCAAGATATACAACTAAAAATGAGATGCAATTGGACCTATGTTCTTTGTCCACAGATCAAAAAAGTTTGCAAAGAATAGAATCAGGAGACAAGACTCAGAATGAAACTAAATAACTTGCTACTCTTTGTATTTATTCATTTAAAACAAGCACATTCAAGATGCATGAAAGACTCATAAAATACATGACAAACCATAACTATCTTATATATTTCATCATTGCTATTCATATAGAGAAAATGATGAGGAGAATGGTGGAATCATAGCTAGAGCTCTACTTAATAGTCTAGAATCAACAACATCCAACCTTGGTGGTATCACAACTACAGAAACTTGTCCAAAAGTCTGGAACCCTTTACAATGAGAGAAGAAAGAAAGATATAGAAGATGAGATCCATATATGATTTGATGATGCCATTTTTCCACTTGAAATTCCTCCATTTTTTGAAGCCAAATCTATCTCTTCTCTCTTCAACTGAAAACTAGATCAAATCCCATCATTTTGTATAACAATTTCTAAAAATTATATCTCTAAATGATGAGGAAAGCCATTTTTTGATAAAATATCTGATCTTTTGACAAAAGTTTCCAAAATTATTACCAAACTAATTTGGAGAGAAAAAAATATCATTACTAAGATCCTCTCTAGATTTGGCACCTACCCATTTCACTATTTTCTTAGAAATTGATTCCAAACTAGTCATTCTAGAATAGAGTTGCATAAGAAGTACCTCTAAAAAACTGATTATAGATGCTTCCCACTAATACCTATGTAGAATCTGATGACATATCTAGAAAGTAGAAGTCAAGAGCTTTCTAGCAATATATGATAAGCCTATATTGGCCTCAAAGAAATGCTTGGGGATACCATTTGAAGTTGTAGGTTGAAAACTGATTATCAAACCTTAAAATCTTGCAAATATTTCATTTTAAGCTAAAGGTGAAACTATATGATAAAATTAGTTTTGATTTAAAAATTGTGCATGTTTATTTGTAAAAAATGAATAGAGTAATAATTTTTTGAAACTTTTCTCCATTTTCCAACTCAGGTCAAACCTAGTTAACCAGCCACTTGACACATGGCGCTCTCTGGCTCTGCACAGTCACTAATGATATCAGCATCCACTTGGCACCTCTACAACATCATCACCATGCATTGCCATCTAATTTTCTCATGGATCTACCACCTCAACTACTTGCAAGACCCTGGTGTCACATGTCATGCTCTCGCACCTTCGCAACTCTTAATATTGATTGCACATCAATTGGAGTGACCATGCCACTAACCATTAGTGGTTAGCCATGACATTGGAGCATTTATCCTCTAACTATTCTTTTAATTATTGACCATATGACTAACTACCAATCACATGGTTGAAATTACTAGCCTGAAACTGCTTCCTTAACTGTCGACTGTGTGAAACCACCAACTAAAATTGGTTCACAAGGTTGAAACCACTAGCCTACTAGACCCACCTTGGGATGCATGCCACATAGCATTCTCTAGTTCATTCGGCTATCTCAAAATCCATGCCACATTGCACTCTATCATTGGTACAACTTGTCGATCAGTCATCTCTTCCATGCCTACATTTCCATTCAAAATTTTACTACTAAGTCCTCTAGCTGGCTGCGACCCATGCTTGCAAGGTCTACCTCAAATAGTTTTGTTTCTTTAAGACACGATGATATTGTGTCTTGGGTATAAAAATACATAGAAAAAATATCACTAGAGAAATGTGGGATAATTTAAAAATTTACCTTCCCTAACGAGAAAAGCGTGTAGACCTCCAACATGTTCCATCTCTAGTTAAAAACTTCAAACTACTTTGGATATATTTTCCTTTCACTCCAAGCTTGGCACACAATGAATTCACTGGTTCTTCTTTTAGCATGGTAAAAAAAACCTCACAAATTCTTGCGATCTTCGAACTGGGTGCATCAATTGTTTCATAGAAAATGCTCATTGTTACCCTCAAGGAACTCGACCACTAACCTCACAGAAGTATTCATATCTTGGGCATGCTGGGTGAAAACTTCATAGAGGAGGTGCCTATGAATGTGAATTCTATGTGATTGAAAATTCTAACCTTGATTTGCATGTCTCCACACACACTCATTTAGAAAAATACCCATTCTATATTGAAAATGATGGATAATCAATCAACATTTCTTTGTACCTCAAGCATGTATACATATAATGTTGAAGGAATATATGCTTGATTGACAATTACTTCAATCTATATTTGTCTTTAACCCACATATTTACTAGACTTGTTATTTTCAATAAGGATCGGGACCTGTAAACTACTCCATGCCAATTTTTATAGTCTGGTCATATTTTGGTTGAGGCCTACACCAATGTCCTCAGAAGCTGCATCCCAGTTAAATTAATTGAGGCACAAGTTTTTTTCCATTCTATTTCTCACACACTTAATTCTGATCATGATTTTTGCTGAATTTTTCATTTTATCACTTGTTCAGCCATTTCCTTGAAGCAGGATTCTCTTGCAAGAGATGATGCCTAATATGTAGATTTGTGATATGGTCCAGTAGCTTCACCATTGGTTTATACTTCTCATACTCACTAAAAAACATGTGTCATAGCTACGAAGATTGAAAAAGTATCTTATCAATTGAGTGGAGGAGATTTTGGATAATGTTGGGGACCGGTAGAAATAGGCAATTGGTATCCGTTCAGCTCCAACAAAACTGATTTCATTAGTACTATTAAGAAAAGATTACCAATCTAGAGAATTTTTGCCAATAGTTCCTTCTTAACAAATATGCACATGCCCAATCACTAAAAACATTCTCTGATGTTAGTGTATTTTACACTTATGCATTTGAATATATGACCCCATTATTTGCAATGATCTCCTTTGTGGTTGGAGATCAAAAAATCAAGCTTCCTCATCAAATTTTATGTAACCTCATAATGAAATGGAAGCCTATAATATATTTAATATTTGTGTGACTTTGGTTAGTTGTTATTCCAAACAAGAAACAATCATCCATCCTATTGTGTCTTTCATATGCTCAATACTATTTCAATAGTAATTCAATTTGTCACTCCCAAAATGATTTGATATTCAACATTCTCTCATATATGTTAATCAAAACTTAGGAAGAGATCCCTATTAGAGTGAAATATACATTCTTCCATGGTACATTCAATGTCATCCCTTTAAAACCTCATTTTTTAATGTGCATTTTCAAACCCTTTCAATGTTACATTTTCCCTTTTAGACACCACAAATTGTAATATGCATAGGAAAATGTCATTAGAGTCAATCTCAACTACTATGAACCTTGAAATTTCCCTACTATATTGGATTCATTCCATCATTGTCCACCATGTGCATGCCCCCACACATCCATTTGGTCTCAAATGATGACATGTGCATATCAAATTAAAAGCAAAGTCAATGCTAAAAAAATTGATCCTAACAAATATGCCATTCACCTCCCAAACTTTATTTGTTTGATGGAATTAGTAGGCCCCCAAAGTGGGTCTAGCTAAAAAAAATTTAAACTGAAATACCTGATCCTTAAGACTGATCAATTAAATTCATTTCACTAATTGGAATCAAGATTGATAATTGGTTGATCATTTATAACTCATCTCTATCCCTTTTTGAGAATTGCCCATTTAGTGTCAGAAGGCTTTGGAATTGGCCTTAAAATTTGATTAAATCAAACAACTGGGACCTAAGATCTGAGATATCAATTCTTTGCTTCTCATTCTTTCATTCTAAGAAATATTACTTCATAGAAATCACTCAGTCAAAAGTTATTAACTGTCAAAATCACCTCCTCCAAACTACCTTGCATTTAAACATGTTAGGAATAGATAATTGCATTTGGTTTTGGTTTTGAAAATGGTCAAATAGACACTTGGGGTCTTTAAATCTGGGGCATTGGTTTACTGTCATATGAAGAGTATAATTTTGTGATTTGATCTCATGATGAATAACTGGGAAAGCTTGGTAAGCGTGCAAAGTTAGGCACTTGGTATTGCAAACTTGGGGACACTGGCAGAACAACAATTTTCACAAATGGAATGCACCTGGGAAAGTGTACAGTTAGATTTGTTAAGACTTGAAAATTGGCACACTTAAAGTATTTTAGTACAGAACATAGTAGTAAAATCCATTTGGCTCAATCTATCATGGTTTCAGAGTTATAATATCCCGAATAGGGCTACTAATCAATCAACATTTTTAGATACTAGTAAAACTTTAGAAGTTGCATTTGGAATCGCATTTGAAAAATAGTTTAATAGATTCCTCATAGGCTCAAATATAGAACATAGCATGTGTCTAACCCCTATAATGCAATGCAAAAATAATTTCTTTAATATGGTTAGTTGGGTCAAATTTATGATTGGTCAAATAGGGCTTTCCAGAATTCTAAACAATATGCATCAACATGCTGACAGTGAACAACCAACTTTGAGGGATTCACAACAAGGGAAAAACATATCAAAAAAACTTGAAATATGAAAAATATATTCTCTAATATGCATTCTAAACAATCTCAAAGTAATGATTCATGAAACTTAACTGGTTGCAAGATATTCAATTGCAAACTAGGCTTCATGTTGTTGTTTGACACAGGCAAAAATGTAGATTTGAGCAATGCTCAAAATAATGCTTCACAGAATGACTCAGAATGAAAAATTATCATAATAGGAAGAATGCATATACTAAATTAAAGGTGTTAAACACTTGAAACACATAATTTTCCTTGAAATGATAGTCAGGTACATATGCATGAAAAGCTCTTATAGGGCTTGATTTGACTCAATTTTCACAATGGTACTTAAAATTAGTGCTTCAATTTCAAGTCCCAACAAGAGGAATGAAGTTGAATAATTTCACTTACATGGAGACTAGATTTGGAATTCATTTAATTACACACAAAATCTAAAATTTGAGTAGGCCAAAAAGTGTTCCCTATGAAGCAGCTGACTTGGCATTCAAAGTGGTGAAGAACAACTTATATTTCAACATTGCCAAGTTGTAGCTAAGCCAACTAAGAAAAAACATGGAGAGCATTCATGCATCGAAGAAAAATGTGTGTAAGTTTGGATCTCTCCTTGTATATTTATTTTTCTATATTCAAAAGTTATTCACATCCAAAGTCGGTATGGATTGGAGTAAGGATAGACTAGTCATTTACCAAATCAATGATTACATTAATGAATTAGGAGAGAATTTTGATGTTATCATGGATGCATATTTTGAGAATTTCAAGGAAAAGATTTAGAATAGGTATAGAATACCTCAACAATTGGTCAAGGAGTATCCACAAGACATATGTTTCTTGGTTGATTGTAACAACACTCACATTCAAGTAGTCATACCTAGGGTTGCATGGGTAAAAACTTTGGTGTATGGGTAAACATAGATGATACCAAGGATATCATAGAGGCTCTTTTGAATGAGCCTACTAACCCCAGAGCCATATATTTTGGAACATATGATGAAGCCAGAACCAGGACATCTCTAGAAATAGAGATTCCTCAAGTTTTGAAAAGAGGGAAGAAGAGAATGGAAACCATCAAGAATAAATTGGAAAAGAAGGATGACCCTCTTATAATCACTAAGGGAAAAGGTGAAAATGAGGAAGAAGAATAATATGAAGAAGAGGAAGAAGAACCTCCAAAGAAAAAGGGGAAAGTAATCATAATAGCATCTAAGAAAGCTACTCCTAAGAAAGTAGCTACCCCTATGATCAATATGTAATAAGAAAATCCATAAGGAAACTAAAACTTTAGGATGATGATGAGGAGGAAAACACTCCTATAATTCAACTAAAGAAACCCCCACTAACCTTTGAGCAACAATTGGAGAGATTGAGGAAAGTTGGTGGTATGGCAGGTTTCAAGTACATCAAATATAAATCTAGAGGCAAAGAAGAGTGACAAAAAATAGAGGATTCTTCGGTGAAAAATATGACCAAATGGAAGTATGACCATAATGAGCTAAAGAGCCAAGCACCTAATGTCTTACTCAAGGTAGATACACAAAGGTGGACCAATGGTGTGAAGACGAAGAGGGAAATTAGAGAGGCCAATGAAAAACATGAAAATAGGTAGACTCCTAGGTTCAAGGCATTTCAATTTTTGTCTAATAACATTGAAAAGGTTGTTCAGTCCACAACAAATTTGTGGAAAACTATTTTTGAGGGAGAAGATAAAAAAGAAAATGATGAAGAGAAGGATGTATATAGTATAGAAGATTATGATACTCCAATCCAAGCCATTAGTACATCAAGTGTAGAGAAGACAAAGAAGGAGAAACAAAGTCTACATCCACCCAAGTAGTAACCAAGAAACATACTCTATCTACCTTTGGGATAGGTTTAACCAAGCTGAAATTAGATAAGGCTGAGGAAAAGGTTGAGAAAGAAAATAAAGAAGAATCCAAGAGTAAAATGAGTGGAGAAAAGAAGGTTGAAGATAAAGGAAAAGAGATCATAGTTTCTCCTAGCACCAAAGGAAAAGTAAATGAAAAGATCTCTAATGAGATAGACCTTGATACTGAGATTGTGATTCTAAATTGGGATTAATCCAATCTCACAACTAAACAAATGGAGATCATGAGTGATATATGGAGAAAAAGAGAACAACAAAGAAAATTGAAGGGAAAAAGAGGCAAAGGAAAGGTTCTTGAAGACATAAAGGACATATTTTTGGACATTAAGAAAATTGAGGTAAATAATAAGGCCTGTATTATTGAGCTATTAGTTGCTATTGTGCACAAATTCAATAAGGATATAAATGGCCAAGATTTTTTGTTACAAAGGGTAGAAAGAAAATTTGAAAATAAAGTTTTGGAGAATGTAGCAAAGAAGATTACTACTGATAAAGTGTAATTATCCACTCTTATTGGCACTATAGAAGGAGTTGTAAATAATGGTGTTTCCTTGTTCACAAAATTATGTGATACTTCAATTTTGACCAAGGAAATAAAGGAGAAACTAACAAATATTGATGAAGACTTAAAGAAAAGTGCTAGTTAGTTAGCACTTGAGTTGAGTTCTAGCTCCAATCATTTTGTAAAAGTTGTATTTTTGATAGATTTGTAGGCAGAGTTATTAAGGGAGGAAGCCAGAATAAGAGCATCAGTTTTAGACATTCAGAGTATGGTGATTCCTCACATGGATGTGATGCAGAAACATCTCACACATGCAAAGATATTAGGTCATGACACAAACTTCTCAGTTATAGATCTCATGATGGAGTTATTAGTTGAACTTCAGATTGAACTGGACCTCTTAAAGGTATTGCAAGAAAATTGGGACAAAACTGTCTTTAATTTGGAAGGTGCATAATGATTTACTCACACGTTTTGGTATTACCTTGTAAAAATATGTTTAAGGCATTTGTAACAAAAACAAGGGGGGAAATATATTAGAAAATGTGCAAAAGAGAAAATATAATATGTAAATAAAAGGAACATGTGTACAAAGGTGAATTGTATAGTGGAATGTGTATATAAAGAAGATGATCAGATAAACAAAAATAATTTTGAAAAATCCAAATTTAGATCAGTTGTAACCGAGCCACATAGTTTTTAGTTCAAACCAAGTTGTAGAACCAAGCATATGGAGAGGGGGAGTTTGACATAAACTTTTTCATCAAGAGACTTTTGATTGCTAATAGAACTACTCAAGATTAGTGTTTTTGTCACTAATGCCAAAGGGGGAGATTATTGACCCTATGGCAAGACACATTGTCAATTAGTGACAAACCACTTATGTATCTAGGAAGGTCACTTAATACTACAACTAAGCTTTCCATCAGTAAGAAGATTTCAGTGTAGCTCAAGTTAATGAAGGATATACTGTGTTAACTGAGCTCACAGTATAAACTAGGTTATCTAAGTTATCAGTGGAAACCAAGTTCTCAATGTGAACAAAGTTCATAGTGTTAGCCAAGTTCTCAGTATGAACTGAGCTAACTAGTTCAAGTCAAGTTACTCTAGTCACCTAAGTGATAAAGTGTTACTCAAGCATCTAGTGCTACCCAATTGCCATAGTATCACACGAGCTCACTGTATTGCCCGAGCATCAACATAACACCTAAGTGTACAGTGTGACCTGAGCATCAGCTTTTGGTCAACTTGAAGGTATAATTTGGTTATTGTTAAGTTATCCCTTGTGTGAGCTGACTTGGTATGTATTTATTGTTTAAGGGATAGATAAGGAAGATAAATTCACTTGTCAAAGATGAAAAATAAGATAATAAATGAAATATATATGAATATTTGAAGACAAGAAGTGAATATGGAGCAGATTGAGTATGTAGGATACAAAGTAGTATAAATAGGAAGGAAAAGTCTTATCTATCACATCCAGGTGATCATATTATTCAAAGGATCTATTCCAAAAAATAGAGTTGCATAGCATAGATCAACCTTTTGATTCATCCTAACAAGTTCATTAGTCAAATCCTCTAACCAGGTGGACCTAATAGTTCTTCATTGAATCTCTTAATAGAGTACATACTTCATTGCATTGTCAAATCCTTTCACAAGGTGGACCTAATAATACTTCATACTCCTAATAGAGTAGATCACCAAAAGTGATCAATTGCAAGCCCTAATAGGCCAATTTTATGATTGAAGTATTGAAGCATTGTAGGTGTCATCCCTACCCTAGTTTTATCTTCTCCTTGGAGGATTTTCGAGTTACCAAATCTTGTGTCAAATTGTTAATGGTGTTTATTTCTTTATTTATTTATGTTCATGTATGAAATTAGTTTAGATAATCGAAAGAAGTAAAGATAAAGTATTCTAAGAGAGAATATTTTAAGTGGTTCTTGATTAACCCCCCACCCTCCTCTTAGTCACATGCTTGTCATTACATTTCCAATAGGTTTACATGTAGTGAAGTTGGTCATATGAAAATGGAATGCATAGGTAAGCAATTTAAACATGTTACTTATTTTTATTGTTATAATTATCATGGTTATGGTCAGAGAGCAGTAAATTGTAAGAAACCTGAATTTGATAATAATAGTAGTAGAAATAGTAGAATGTTTGGAGGTACTAACCCCACTAGTGAAATAAGGAAATCTAATGAAGGAACCAATGGAGCACAGAACAATATTATATGTTACAAATGCAATAGCTTTGCACATATAGCTAGGAATTTCAGAGCACCTATTGAACAACCTGAACCTAGATTCAGAAGAAATGCTAGTCTAGTGTGCTAGTTATGCAATAACATTGGTCATATACAAATATTTTGTAGAATAAAAATAAGGAACAATATGAGGAATCCAAATTTTAGAAGGAACACAAACAAAAATGTCAGAAGGAATGATAGCAGCAATAATAATAAGAAAGATGAATTGAAGGAACATATAGAAGAATTCAAAGAGGTATTTATCAAAGCTAAAGATACATCTAGTTCACCTATAGTATTGGATGAATAGAAATTTGATGCACCTAATAAAAAATTGATGTCAACAATTGTATATTATTCATCCTATTTTAACTAAGTACTTTTCTATTAGAGATTGAATATCAAAAAGATATATGTAATGATAAAGAGTGAGTTAAGGGTTGCAAAGTTAATATGAGGTAGAATAAGATATGTTGAAGTCATGGTTAAGTGTGAAGATAATTTGGAGATTCCATGATACTATACGAATCAAAATAAGTTATTGGTAAATAATAAAAACTTCTTGTAAATTGCATACTTGCACAATTAATGAAGTTGGTGAATGAAAAGGATTAAAGGGCCAAAATTGAGATTTTAAATATCATTCAATCATGTGACAAGTTGGAGCAAGTGAGTGCAAATCCAAGGTGAATTTAAGCAACATTAAGGTGGATTCATCCGAAAACCTACATTTTGCACAATGAAGGTATAAATAAAATTTTGAGAGTTTATATGTGAATTTGAAACAAAAATTTGTGACAAACAATGGATAGATGTTTGATTCATAATGTTGAGGATGAGGCAAAACCAAAAATGAAGATAAAACCCATTCCACCTTTAGAAGAAAACCCTATGGCAGATTTTTCCACTAATATAGACGGAGTCCTAGGCTTAGAAGACATTGGAAATTATCTTAAAAGAAAATTTGAGATAGTAGAGAAATAGTAATAACAAATTAGTTTGAACATATCTACAATTAAGGCATGAGCTTTAAGACTAGTTATGAATGCCTAGAATAGAATGGGATGATTGAGTTTTTGTTTTCACATAAGTTTGAGAATGAAGATTGGGTAAAGATGGTATTGAGTTGAATTCATGATAGACAATTTTGGTTAGGAGACAATGTAGTAGATATTTTAGCTAACCTAATTCATGAGGTAGCATGATTATGTAATGAAGGATATATTCTAGTAGATGAGAAGAATGTGAAGAAACTTGTGTTAGAAAATACAAAGTCTAAGTGCAATGGTAGAGATATTGTGATTAGCAGGATAATACAACATGATGTGAGATTCATAAGTAGAATTGTGGCATCTAAGATTTGTGTCAACTCCAAAGATGATGATATGGAAATAGGTTTTATCCATGCATCTTACATGATGTGTGTTGAGGGAGAAAAGGTAAACATGTGTGAAACCTTAAGAGTGCAATTGATAGAGAACTTGGGGAAGATCAAGAAAGTGAAAAAAATTAGTTTAGATTCAAATCATTGATTGTTTACATTTTTTTTCATCTTATTAAGAGATTTCCATTTATATTAGTCACTAATTTTGTTAACTGTGACAAATGCACTATTGGAAAGATTATTGATTTGTATATGAGACATCTAGTTGATAAGATTGATAATAGTGTCGCTTTTCTTATGAAAATGTGTCAAGTTGAAATGAAATATAGAGGTATAGAATCCCACATTATGTTGTAATAAAATTCAAAGATGATAAATGTTTTATTGTTGATATAGATTTTACCTACATAGAACCAGTTGAACCAAGAATGATTTATGTTGAACCTTTTGGTTATGAGATCATTGAGAAGCAAATTAAAGGTTATGTAGAGGCAATTATAAAATCAGCTAGAGATGAAGAATTCAATAGGTTTGGAATCTATGAAGAGATAATGCAAGTGATATCTCAAGCTCATCTTGAAAAATCTTCAAAGAAAAACATTGAAGCTACAATAAAAAGATTATGGAGGAAGAAAAGATGAAACTTGAAGAAATTGCAATAGTTAAGAAGACTGTCATTGGAATGAAGCAAAGTGGAAAACAAGGAATCATGTATGTACAACCACTAGTAGCAACAAGACCATCAGAGGGTATAACTATGGTAGAATCACAAGCAACAACATCAGCTATTCCTTATGCATTTGTATCATAAGAACAAGTACTGAGTACACCTATTGTTCAATCATTGGAACCCAGTGAAGAAGAAGAAGTAAAGACCATGGAGGTAGAGAGGAAATCAACTAGATTAGCTAAAATCAACCAAGAACAAGCTAAAGGAGTAAATCATAAAAGATTAAAACAAATGGCAAGTGGTCCAAGAAAAAGGAGAAAGGTTTTAATGACCTCTCAAGGAACAAAGATGTGAGGATAGGTAAAAACATCTATGAAAGAAAAAGACTCAGAGCTAGCCAAGAAAACAAAATCAGAGTCTGCAAGCAAAGGGAGGCAACCATGGAAGCCTAAGATTGAAAATTGAACATTGAAATTACTAATGAAGGCAACTTTGATTAGTTAAACAATTTTTATGATTTATATAGCAACATGGAAAAGTTATAGTTAGAGAATTCTACTATAAGATATATGATTTTAAGTAAGAAGAAGTTTGAGGACATTAAGGAACATATTACTAATGATTTGTATGAGAGAATAATCAATAGAAAGAGGAGAGCACAAGAGGAAGACAAACATATTAGAGAAAGCATGATTAGAAATTTATGTGTTCTAGAAAGTGAAGAGAACTTGAAGAATTTGTTAAAGAGTCTTGAACTCTTTCTAAGCAACAAGACTAGGGCTATACTAATCATAGGTGGAAACTATCGGGAGGTGAGAGAAGAAAATAAGAAAACAATTGTACAAATGATGAAGAATTTTGCACCTACCAACCACTAGACTACAACAGCTACAACATAATCTCCACAAGTAACAGTAGGTATAAATACCATATAGATTGATAATACTAATTAATGTTGAAACTAAAGAAGAACCTATCAAGGATTTTGGTGCAAATGTTAACAAATTGGTAAGCTATGAGAACTCAAAAGAAGAGAAAGGAGGAGAAGGAAAATTAGAGGAAGAAGAAAAAGAAAAGAAAAAGGAACTAAGAAAAAAAATAGGAGAAGAAAAAGGAAAATGAACAAAAAAAAAAGACGAGGAAGAGAAAGGAAAAGGGGAAAAGAAGGAATCAAAAGAAGAAGAAAAAAGAGGAAAATAGAAGAGAAGTTAAAGGAGAAGGAAGAGGAAGAGAAAAAGAGGAAGGAGGAGGAAGAACAAAAGAGGAAGAAAGAGAAAGAGAATAAGAGAAAGAAGAAGAAGAAGAAGACAAGGAAAAGAAAGGGAAGATTCCCCTGGTAACCACATTGGAGAGCTTAACTGGTGATGATGATCAACAATGTTTGATTTCATCATTAAGTAAGTTATTTGAAAGAAATAAGAAAGTTAGGAGTTTGGAAAGAACCTTAAGTGAGTTATCTAACAAATTACAAGAAGTTGTGTCTATCAGAATAATAGATATTGATCCTTAGATAAGAGCAAGAAAATAGATAAGTTCATTTTACATTAAGCTTACTTAGTTGGAAAAAGTTGCAACCAGTCAAGAATAGATAAAACATGATCCATAATTGTTTGATATTGTTTGCACAAATGTGAGGAATAACCTACAATCACTTGATGCTTGCATCAAAAAGATGAGAAAATGTTATAAAGAAGGCATAAAATTGTATGAACAATGCACGTTGTCATACAATTAAATCAAGGATATGAATGATGAGTTCAACCAAACTGAATTAGTTACAAGTTTTGACATCTAGATTATAGTAGTCAAACACAACCATATAATATTTAGAGGCATAAATTGCATAATTACATGATGATATCAAAATTATTGAGCTAAGAAAAAAGAGAGTGACTAAGAAGTTCTCTTTGTTAAGAGAACATTTGACATTGCAAATCAGTAATGTGCAAAAACAACTTTTGAATTGTCTTGTAGCTAAGACATCCTATGAAAAATTTGTATATATAGAATTGAATGCAATTGAGGTGGCATCCTATGGCCTATATGTGTTACTGAGCATATCAGAGGTAGTAAGGGACACTTGGAAAAAAGAATTTGAGATCTTGAAGAAAATCTTTATAGATTGTATATGTATTGTCTCAAATTCAACATAAAGAAGAGGAAATACAATCTTGACTTGTAAATAAGTTTAGCCACCTTTATCATTGATGTCAAAGGGGGAGAGAAAAGTAAGGAAAGTTGTTTAGAATTTGTATAGATGTATGTATATAGATGAACAGAAAGATAACGAATGTATATGTATAAAGGAGAAATAAGATATAAGATAGGGGGAGTAATGTAACAACTAGAACTATAGTCAAAGGGGGAGTTATGTAATAAGGAGATATAAGGAAAGATGGTTAAACACAATGATCCACAAGTTTTCAATTTTTGACAATTGTGATAAGGTCAATTTTGTAAAGTTTTGAAGTTGTAAGTTTTTAGGACTCAACCAATTTTCCCACATGTTACCATCAATGCTAAAGGGGGAGATCATTGAAATTTTGGCTAAGGTAATCGTTTGATGTTGTCATTTACAGAAACATATCAATTATGTAAAGAGGGAAGATCATGGAGATCCACTCATGGAATTTATAATTAGAAAATTGTCTAAGTATCACTCAATTTATCTGGTAGAACAGATAGAGTTTTGGTTGGTGAGGTTTACTGAGGTGCATTGGACATGTGTGGAGTTGTATACAACTATGTAGCATTATGGTGATGGTGTATGTGAATCTGTAGGTTAGTACAAAACAACTTATGGATAAAATACTAGTTGTGATAGTGTATAGGTAGAACATAGCATAATAAGAATAATTTTGTTTACCAAAATAATTATTTAGCTAATTAGGGATGACATCCTAGATGTTGACCCCAAGCAGGAAAGAGTTATGTATATATATTTTAAAGTGTATAAAAGGTTGAAAGCTGATTGGACAAGAATATTATTCACCATAATAGGTTAAGGAATTATTTTGTTTACCAAAATAATTATTTAGCTAGTTAGGGATGACATCCTAGATGTTGACCCCAAGCAGGAAAGAGTTAAGTATATATATTTTAAAGTGTATAAAATGTTGAAAGCTGACTGGACAGGAATATTATAATTGTAAATAGGGTATTTTTTAGTGGTTAATATTCGCTAATTGGCTAAGTTTAGGAAATTTTGGCTAATATTTTAGTTCTTAAAAATATTTAAAATCACCACATTTTTATAAAATTTAGTTATAAAAATATTTAAATAGTGTAAGATTCACTAATTAAATAATAGAAATTATTTTTATTTTTCAAAATAATGTAAGATTCACCAATATTTTTATATCTTTTTTTCTAGGGGGGTTGCTTAGAGTTTACGTTGATTGTAAAGGTATATAAGAAGACTACAATATGTGAAGTTGAGTGTGTGAGATTTTGTGAAGCTGTGCAAATTTCAATGTATGATAAGAGGTATGTGAGTTTTGTGAAGAGTAGCTAGAGCTATATTAGATATTAAAGATATCAACAACAAGTAAAGAGGTTTTTGTATCTGTCTCTTTGTATCAAGGAACTATATTATTTATTGCATGTTTGGGAAGTGAAGTCATCTTGCATATGTATTTTGCATTTGTATGTATCAACTCATAATAGGATTGAGGCTTCTAACAAGGCCTAAGTCCTCTAATAAGGATCGTGACACTATATAGATGTAATAGACTCCAAATAGGGTCAATATCTTTAACTAGATACTTTTGATTAGTTGATCATTTTGTGGGTAACATCTCCACTAGGGTTTTCCCTTGACCAATGTTTCCCTAGTTAACAAAATGCAGTGTTATGAGTTCTCTTATTGTATGGTAGTGTTTACCATTCAACATAATTAGTTTACTTTCATATGCAAGTTACAAGGTATTTAATAATATCTATTTTTGGTTTAAAGTTTGTTGAATATAGATTCACCCCTCTCCCACCCCTCTCAATACTCCCTATTTCTAATAGATCTTTGTGTGTCTTCTAAAATACTAGTTCATCTGTGAATTTGAAATCAAAATTTTTCATAAACATGGATAGAGGTTTGATTCATAATGTTGAGGATGAGGCAAAACAAAAAATGAAGATAAACCCCATTCCACCTTTAGAAGAAAACCTTATGACAACTTTTTTTGCTATTACAGACGAAGTCCTAGACTTAGAAGACATTTTAAATTATCTTAAAAGAAAGTTTGAGATAGTAGGAGAAACAATAATAAAAAATGATTTTGAACATATCTACAATCAAGACATGAGCTTTAAGACTAGTTATGAATACCTAGAATAGAATGGAATGATTAAGTTTTTGTTTTCACATGAGTTTGAGAATGAAGATTGGGTAAAGATGGTGTTGAGTCAAATTCATGATGGACAAATTTGGTTAGGAGAAATAGTAGATATTTCTGCTAACCTAATTCATGAGGTAACATGATTATGTAATGAAGGACATATTCTAGTGAATGTGAAGAATGTGAAGAAACTTGTGTTAGAAAATATAAAGTCTAAGTACAATGGAAGAGATATTGTGATTAGCAAGATAACATAACATGATGTGAAATTCATAAGTAGAATTATGACATCTAAGATTTGTGCTAGCACTAGAGATGATGATATGGCATTAGGTTTTATTCATGTAGCTTACATGATGCGTGTTGAGGGAGAAAAGTTAAACAAGTGTGAAATCTTGAGAGCACAATTGATAGAGCTCTTGGAGAAGATCAAGAAAATAAAAAATAATCAATTTAGATTCAAATTATTGATTTTTTTACTATTGACACAAAATTTTTCACCCTTGCCTAAATTTTCTACCTAAAGGCAAACTCATGTAACATGGAAACAATCTCAAAAGTGTGGGACTTTGCAATTGGAGATTGAGTCTCTAGAGAAGGTCAGCTTCCTTACTATTAGGGTGCACCTAACTATTTCTTGAGAGGAAAAGGGAGAAGGAATGCATGAAAGAAAACTATCTATTCTAATCTAGAGGGGGTTGATACACCAAATAGTATTGTCCAATCTTATTCCTACCCAGGAAAGCATAGTTCATCATTGTAATCCTTAGATACATAGATTTTGTCTTGGCTTTGACTCAACAATCATGTTTAGATGATAAATCACTAAAATGATATAAGGAAAGAGCTTCACTCTATATGATTTAGAGATAAATGGACACAACATACAACCAAAGAATGAAAGAAATACATCAATATAAGGCAAGAAGATGTTACACTATATATTAATGAAAGAATTAGATACAACTAAGAATCATATTCATTCATGGGAAAAGGGAAATTACAATAGCATAGCATAAAAGTCGACTACTATAGAATTAGAGAGAAGTCCAACCCTTGGAAGGATTACAAAACTTGCTTTCATAGTTCAAGCATAACTGAGAAGACTTCTTCCCCAAGTCAAAGTTCAACTACTACCACTAAAATTGTAGAGAAAAATATTGTTGATCTAAAGAAGATTTGATCAGGTGCATGCCCACATACATAAAATTATATCTTTCATACATTTTCTAACACTGAAGAGACATAGATGGTGACCATAATTGCATGGTTGAGTGATTGGATAACTTAGGGTGGTAGTAGAATGTCCTTTGCATCAAATAGACATGGAGAACATCAAAAGGTAGTTGCAGATGATCAATGGATTAGTTTGCCATCAAAGATTTTCCTATGATAGTAGTTTCAATGTGGCAAATCAGATATATCATCAATTCAATCGTCAAACTCACCACATGGCCCAACATCATTGAAGCATTTTTCCACCTCACTAAACATGTAGTCTATTTGTTTATTGACCTAGGTCTACCCATGTCCATGGCTTCGTAGCCTATTTTCGCTTTGTCTCCTTAATCATTGCAACCCTAAGATTGTCGTAAACTTCACTACTTATGTTGATATTTGCACGATCGTGACCTAAAGCTTGATTATATCTTGGACACATGTGACCTTGTGAAGACTACCTAAAAACATGATTTCATCATTGCAACTATTATTTGCTTCTTCCATTTAACTTTTGTGATCATGCAAAACCATCAGACCAAGTGCCATCACTCTGTTGGAACTTAACTATTAACTTTGATGTGTAACCTTGTGACTATGTGATCCATAACCCATTTCCAACATCACCACTTGATCTGTTAACCCAACTCTTAACTCTATGAACAAGCAAAGCAATCACTATGTCGCCACCCTAACCTTGGGTTAGCCTTGACCCTCTACAATAGTGTGAACAAGGGAAGATCACAACATCACCACTTGAAATTGAAAGTGAGCCTAGTAGGCTATGAAACCATGCCATCTATAAACTTAACTATGTTGCACATGCACGGTTTCTTCAATAGTTAATCCCTAACTATTTGTGATCGTGAAGAGGGTATTTTGCATTATTGTAGCTTGAAAAGCCTCCTTCGATATGAAATTTATAAGGCTTAGGGATAAAAATAAAAAGTCAAAGATTTTTGTTGTATCCCTATTGGCTTACATGGCAACAAATGAATAGTCAAATGAACATGAGCATAGTTGTCACCCTGGATATTCAAACTTTGGAAGGGGGGCAAAAATGGTGAACATTTTTAGTGACTTAGAGCAGATGCTTGCCTACTAAGAATGGACTAGTGGCCTTTAAGGAATCCATTGGGATGGAGTCACAAAATATGAACCCTGTGTTCCATCTATATCTATGCAAAATTTTACCTCCTCTATAGCTACAAAACTTTAAAAATTCTATTATTTCCTACAGAGAAAGCATGTGCTTGTGCACTTATTGGAAATAGGAAAAATACTTTACTGTAGATAGGAAACCTTAACCTTCTTTAAAAGCAAGATATTTGGGCGAATTCCATTAACTAGAATTGGCAAAACATCACCATCAGGCTTGGATAGCTGGAAACCATTGGCCTCCTTACAACTAGTGATAACGTATGGCCCACTCCACATAGCATCAAATTTGTAGTACCTACCAAGTTTAGCTCTATCTATATTGCACTTGAGAACAAGGTCTCCTTCTTTGAAAAATTTGACTGTAGCCTTCTTGTCAAAACTTCTTTTGACCTATTGTTGATGTGCCTTAAATATATGCATAGCTTGTTGTCTCTTCTCTTCTAATTCAGTTAGTTTTGCTAACCTGACTGTCATAAGATCATTCTTTACTAGTTCGAACTGATGGGCTAGCTCACGAGAGGGGAACTCCAGTGTAATAGGAATCCTAGTTTCCCATCCATACACTAACTTAAAAGGTGAGTTTCCAATTTCTCTCTTGAGTGTAATTTTGTCAGCCCAAAGAGCAGTCTTCAACTTAGCATGCCAACACCTCTGGTTATCTTCAATTGTCCTCTTCATTATTTTGATGAGATTCTTACTATAGGAATCGGCCAAACCATTCCCTTGGGATAGTAATTTGAGGAGGTACTCAAATAGATTCCATGTTCCAGAGTCCAAGAGCATATATGTATTTTAACAAAATATTTGGCATTATATGATATGATGGTTGATGGAACACCAAATCTGGATACAATTCCATCAAGGAACTCAACCACTGAAGCTTTGTTGCATCTTTCAAAGCTACTACCTCTGTCCATCTTGTGAAGTAATTTGTGGCTGCCAAGATCCATTTGTGACCAGAACTAAAGGGTGGATTTATTGGACCAATAAAATCCAAACCCCATTGAGTAAAGGGTTGGTCAACTTGAATAGTGTAGAAAGGGAGAGCATGCAATCTTTGCTTTCTTGAGAAGATTGCAAATTTATCACAGTTCCTCACCCATTTGTCGCAGTCATTAAATAAGGTTGGCCAATAATAACCAACCCTCATTATCTTCATTGCAATAATCCTAGCTAAGAAATAACCACTAGAAGGACCATCATGGAACTCATTTAATAACCTGGTGATCTGATCAGTCTGGATACATCTTAATAGGAATCCATCCGAATTCTTTCTAAATAATACTCCATCCACCAAGACATAAGTGATATACTATAATCTGAGTTATCTTCTCTTGGCTCTATCTAGGTCTTAGGGATATCTTCCTTCTATCAGGAAGGTAGTTCACCTTGTATCAAGAGGGAAACCTCCTCAGGTTTCTCAAAAGATGAGGTCATTTTATCACACAGTCTCTTGCCCCTTACAAGCTTGGTGATCTTAATATTGATGTCATAATCGATGACTTTGGTAATCCATACATCTCTCTTTTCATTGATATCCTTGTTCAGTAGGAACTCCTTTACACTCGCATGTGAGACCAAGAGTTGGAACTTGTTATGAGATAGAAGTTGCCTGACATTTTGAGAGCCCTTACAATAGAAAGGACTTGTTTCTCTACATAGCTATATCTATTCTTGATGAAGGGTGCTCCCCTTAATACCATAAACACATAACAAAAGCAAAGAAACAACAACAAATGTGAGAAAAAAATATGGACTTCTTATTTGCACCACAAATGCAAAATTATAGAATTCACAAGTACAATATGCTAACCCACATGGGCACCTTCATTATAGTAATCTGCAAGATAAACTGCAAACTATCACCAAGAGTTGTCTTAGACAATGTTTGGGCCTTTCTTAAATAGGCAATTTTATGCTGCCCGAGAAGGTTCTAGATGCTCAAACTTAATACTTAGGGCCGACAGACCCTAACAATACATATAGAGTTAGCTAAATACATTTTTGACAAATTATTTTAGATATTTTGGGTAGCCTAACTTTGAAAGGCCATAACTCTCAAACCATTGCTCTGATTGGCTATTATAACCACTTTTTGAAAATGCCAATTTTTGATCTACAGGCTTGAAATGGCGCAAGTGCCCTTCTATCTAGTTTTCAAACCTCATCTATGCACTCTAAGACCTCCAACGGTGAGCCTGAAGGATTTTTTTGCAATTTTTTCCACTAAAAATCTGTAATAACTTCTCTGATACTTAAGCTAGAGCAATGACATTTTTATGGTAGGCTTATAATTCCAAAATAAACCTTCATGAAGAAAATGAGAACATTTTGAGCTGATATGAGAAACTTACTAAAAATAGCAAGTTCCCATAAATAGTAACCACCCAATCTACTACTCCTTATTCAAGTAGAAAAGACTGAAAATAAAATATTTTTTTTAGGTGATGCAAGATTACTCTTACACCCAAGATGCTCCTGCATCAGTTCTCATAATCCTTAAGCTGTTCACTAAAGAAAGCAATGGACTACTCCAAATTCTCATCATTCAACTCTGTTAGAACAATTGATATACTTGACTCCCCTCTAAGAGAGTAGAGGATGAAATATCTGTCAAACCTAGGATTGAGAAGAGTGGGAGCTGATGCAATTGATTTCTTGATCTCTTCAAAATTGGCCTCCCTTCCTTGGTCCAAGTGAACATTATATTCTTTGTCAACATAACTTTGTGAGAGGTTTCACCATGGAAGTAAGATCGGGGATGAACTTCCTTACAAAATTTATCCTACCAAGAAAGTTTTACAATCCTTTTTTGTAGCTGGGAAGTGGGAGAGAGAATTTCTTCCACTCTCTTTAGATCTATTGTTAGTCCATTTCTTGACACAATGTGTCCTAGGAGAATTCCTTGATCAATGGAAAACATGTACTTCTTTGGGTTTAGGGACACACCATACTCTGTATTTGATGAATACCTACCTCAAATGATCAAAGTGATTTGTGACACTCTTCAATGTCCCAATTTTTGTCCCTCAATGTTGTTATCAAAATTGTTCTTATATTATAGTTGGTACTCTTATTGATTGGTGCTTTATTTTTTTAGTTGGCATCTATGTTGGCCAAAGCTTTGACTCTCCTTTTTGAAATCTCAACTAAGATTTTACCTTTTCAATGTATAAAAGTGGCGTAACACCTTTCTACCTTGCATATATTTTTTGGTATCAACTCTAGCTATTGTTGTACTATCATTTTACATGTCTATTGTGTGACCTTAGGCCAATTCATATTTGGCTCATGATAGCTCTACTTTACTTCAAGACCCCTAGATCTTTTTAAGGAATTTATTATATCTCTCTATTTTTTTGACCAAACCTATATTTTAATTCTATTATTTAATTCTCTCTCTATATTTTATATCTAATATATTGTATACTTAATGGCTTTTGCAAAAATAATTATCAATGAGTTAATATAAATAATAATATTGCCCATCTTTCTTACTTTAAAAAACTACCAAAATCTACCTTAAACACCTCTTTTATAAAAACATGAAACCAAAAGTTATAAAAACAATCAATTGATAATAGATCTATTTTAATCTATAAAAAAAATTGCTTGTTTGTGACTAGAATTATCTCAAATAAGGAGGAAGTTTTGAACTAAGGTCATCTATCTCTAGTAATCTAGTAACCTAGTAACTTCATCCTTTTTCATCGAGCTTGAATAATGGTGTACAAGAGTTTAATTTATTTTTTGAATATCAAAGTTTGAACATTGGCTAGTTGATTGCAAAAAGTTGATTCCACTATCTAATTAAAAGAAGATAACTAAGATATTCTAGAGTGGTTGAAAGTTAAAAATAATAGATCTAAGTTACAACTAGGTTAAATACAATTTAGAAATAAAGACAAACAATTGAAATCAAGATAATCATGTGTACAAATACTCAAAATGAGATTGCCACTATATAAGGATTCATTATTTTTCTAGTAAAATATTTTCCAAGGTGAATGCTAATTCATTATTTATCTACTTTGAAAAAAGTAATTTAGACTTTACCATTATAGGAAGATAATTTTTACATTTAAAAAGCATATACACTCAATAGATAGCAAAATCAAACATGTATAAGTAGGAGGCATTTTTAAAAAAAGGTCAAATTGTGATATATCTACCAAGATTGAATTGTGTAGTTTTTGAGTCAAACTCATTAACCCATGTTTCATGAGTAGTGGTTCATATTAACCCATATTGCATGAGAATGAATGGAACAGATAACACTCATTGCATCTAGGTGTTGCTCATAAGGGTCAAGCATCGAGCCTTCTAGGAGGTCACCCAACCCACTATTGCTCCAATTCAATTGCTCTTAACCATGGAGTTTCCTCCAAATGAAAACTCCTAAGAAGCAATCACCATGCTTTACCTTAGAGTTACTCGTTGAAGATTTTAATTCTTCTATTTTTTGCAACATAGGCTTGAGCTGAATTTTTCATCATTGCTATATTCTCCATGCAAACTCACTTAAACTTTGATACTCACAATGTCATTTGGAATATCTTCAACATAACAAATTTAGGTAGTCATACAACCACTAAATTCATAGATAAATTTCAATGACATTACCTACTCCAAAATCTTTCACACATCTCTAAACCCAACTTTAAATATATAGCTAAAGACCAAAAATTACTCATGCAACACACACACCTTGATTCTTGCACTATAATAAGATAAAAGAAAAGTAGCCACTCACAATTTGAAAGAAGACTTTACTTACAAATTAAAGAAAACTCCTGTGATATTAGTAATCTTAGCTTTAAAAAATATAGAGTTAACTTATTGGATAATTCTCATAATTATATCAAGAAGTGGCCTCACCTTTAGTTTTTACAAGGGTGAGTTATGATGTTTATAAGACATAAGATTTACAACACACTAAACCTAATGATCTTCAATAAGAGAACCACTAATAATTAAGATGTAAACCAATTATTTTGAACAAGGAGATTAATTGTTGGAATGCAAATGATATTTTGACAATGACATCTCTAATGTTATGTTTTGACACCTAACATTTTTATATATTTTATCTATTAGATTTTCTTTCCTTTTTTACTTCTTGTTACACTTTGATATTTTGTTTGTGTCATATCTGTTACACTTCTATTCATATCACATGGTATAGTATGTTTAATATTCTTTGATTCCCACTTGGGGATATCTTTTTGCTTAATCTGACCATGTTTCATGTGCAGTTTCTATTCGTTCCTTTATGCCTTATTTGACTTCTATGTTTCATAAGACACTTTTGTTTTAATAAATCTTTTGTTATATTCTCATGCTAAATAATTATGATCATTTGTATTTCTCATGCTTATGGTGTAGATTGCTCTTGTACTATTTACATATCATGCTTATAATGATATTCAAAATATTCATGTGTACTTATGATATCACACTCATGAATTATATATGCTTATCTTATGCTCAAATGCTTTGCATGTCTATAATTCAATGTTATGGTCCTCATCATATTATATATATTGAGTACATAGTATCATCCTTATTATGCTTAGATCTTGTAATTCAATTTATGGTCATTGACATCCTCATATGTAATGATAACATATCATGGTCCTTGTCATGTTCACATCTTATTTATGCTTATGATCTTTATCTAGTATAAATGACTACCATTATCTCACTGTTGTTCTCATTTGGGACAACATTAAAGAAACTTTATCTTTCTTTTTAAATATGTGCTTTCATGATCACACCTTGTATAGTGTTTAACATATTTATCACATGATGATACATTCTACCATATTTAAATATTTTACCATTACTATAATTTTCTACTTACTTTTAATTCCTTACAATTTATTTATGACCAGCCGAAGGGGGTCATATATGTTACTAACACTCCTTTTATGAGTTGTGCAGTGATATATTAATTGCATGTTAAAGGGTATTTAAAAAAATAGTTATTTCTTTTGCTTGTCTCAAACTTTACCACTTTTTGCATAAATGAAATCCCTTACCCTTATCCTCCTTTTTTTTGGATTTTTTTTTTTAATATAGCTCTTTTTAAAGAGGCTTATAGCTAATTCTTATTTTAAATATGTGACAATTGCTATTTATTGCATTTCTCATTTTATTTTGTATGTTTTCAATCAAATATTCATTTCAAGAAGAATCCAAGAATGATCACCAGATCACTATTCTTTTTTTAGCATATAATTATCTTTTGATTATTTAGAAATTATTTAATTTATTTGTTGGCTACTCATATTACTTAAACATGCCCCATCAAGTAGTTTGCATGCATATCAAGGTAGGGTCAAATGTAATGATGAAAATTACATATCTAGCCCTTGTTCCTTAATGTTATAGGCATACTTTGATTAGTGCCATTTATGTAGTAATAAACATTATCATGACATATGCATCCATAGATTTATTCAAGATGAGTGATTAGAAATCTAGAAATTGAGACCAAAGTCGGGGTGTGAGGCTTGATATTCACCTATTAATTTAAAATAATTGAAGATTTTTTTTTACAATTAAGAGTTATTGAAAGAGCATTTACATTTAAAGCATTGCAATAACATTTTATTAGAGCATATCTCATGTTATGCATCACCTTAGGCACATTACTTGTTTGTTGCTTGTTTAAAACAAATTCTTCAAGCCAACGACTCATGATGATTGTATTCCACAAGCTATATTATTGAAAATTTATAATGATGCACTAATTCCTTTTGCAAGATGAATATGAGCCATAACAAAAGTAAGGCTTTGAAGATGTCATATTTGAATTGCTATATGTTTTTGAAGATGATACTAAGATATAGTGCCATCTAGTTGTAATATACTAATTTAAAAAATGAATTGCAACAAAATACTATCAAATTAGACATTTAATTAAACTCTAAAAAATTCTAACAAAATGATAAATTAATCTTTGGCATCTTTAACATTTGACTTTGAGTACTCTTAATTTATCATCTTAATTCATATTCAGTGTCTATTGTCTAGTGTGAGACCTTCATTGAAGACATAAACTAGTTATATCTATAGGGTTCCTAATATGATGCTTATATCATCTATTATAAAATTAATTGAAAGTTTTCATCAATAATATAAAATGGCTTGTTAGTAGGCCCTTGGTCTATTGGTGAAGTTGAATGGTTCTCAATGAGCCCACTAAGGATCAAATCTTGTACTTTTATCCATACTCTTACAATAATTTTAAAAATCAAAATCCTAGAATTCAACTAAATCTATGTAATCACAAGTCCCCACTCATATTCTTAGGTAGGGGTCTCATGGGGGCTTGGGCTCTATTTTTGTGGAGCAAGTGACCCCATGATAACTTTTTTGGGTGGCTAAAGGTTTATACATAATCTTTTCCTACAAAATAAGAGGTTCAACTTTTTAGCTTGTGGAAATGGGGTGAAGCTTAGGGTGCGGTCTCATGGAGGGGGGCTTCCTAAAAAAATTCAGAGGGTACTCTAAATTTTTTTAAGGATTATTTTAAAGTGGGAGGTGTCATGAATTTTGTAGTGGAGTTATTCTTAAAAGTTTAAGCCCCATAATTTATGGAAATGGGTGGTCTCATGATATTTTTAATTTTAAAATATTCAATTCACTTGCTAAATAAATAAAAATATTTTAAAAAGTTTATTAATAAAAATTAGAAATTGGTATATGATTGACAAGTGGCACAAGAAAAGCCTAAGCCCGATGGGGCAATTTCTAGCCCCCCATCTTTTCCACTCACTTAAATCTGCACCCTAAAAAATAGAGGCTGCTACTTTTGAGGAGAAGATTCCAATTAATCCCGTAGCAAACTTTTAGTTTATTTCATAGGACCACCCACTCCAAAAAAATAGATCTGCAGCCCCCTCATGGGACTGCACTCTTAGGATATTTGTTGCCACAACAATTCCTTTATTTTTCCATCAAAGTTAATAAATAAATTTAAAATCTCATGCTATTTTCACTTAAATTTCTTAAGCTAAAACAAACCACTCACATTAAATTTTCCTAAAATATCTTAGCAGCCACCCACTATTTTAAGAGAAGCCTCCTCCATGGGACCCAGCCTTAATATAAGCCCTCTCATTAGCTTACTCATTATTCTTCCATTAAATAATAATAATAAATAACGACAATTTTTTTACCAGTCATTAATGAAAGCCCTTTCGTAAGCTAAGCCAGTTATGTTTCAGTTGATTCTCAGACAAACGAAAGGTTGGGCATAGGCTATGCATAGTTTTGGGTATCTTGTAGATTTGGCAAGAGGAGCTCTTAAAAGCAATATGTTCTATGCATCTTCTTCGTCCAACTGACGGACTGACTGACATCTTAGCTTTGATTGTTTTGCCACAACTACGTTAATTAATAGTAAATAGACAGAAATATGTGGCGACTACGACTGTCTCCTCTTCGATTCCCAATATAGAAATGAATCCAAACATTCACTAAACAAAGCAAATTAATGGGGCCTGTCTGAAGATTTTGGAGTGTGCTTTCAGTGGAGATGTCTCTGTCAAAACAGAATCTGTTGTTGGGCTGTAGCCAAACTTAACCAATCCACGCATAGCTCTCTGCAAAATGCATTTATAATAAATACACAACTGGAATTATCATACTCCATGTCAAACTGAAAAAAAAAAGGAAAAGGATTAAAATGAAAAACATGAGATACCATAACTGAAGAAGAAAACCAGATGTAGGAGGGAATCAATTGTATTGAAAAGCAGTGGAGCTGAGAGATGAATAGAAATAGAAAAGAAATGTGGGCATTGATTGATTTCTGTATGTATGCATTGTAGATTTGGTTGATTCCACAAATGGGAAGTGCTTTTTGGCACTAGATTGGAGAGATAGACAAACATTACTAGAAGACAATCGTGATGGATGCCGGGAAAAAATGAAAATGAGAAATAAGAATGAATGAATGCAGAAGATACGTGGGCAAAATCATCATTTTTGGGAGCTTTTGTCCTGAAAAAAATGAGGGGATTGGAACCTGCACGCCAAGTGCTCGACAAAATTAGCATAGGACAGTCGCGATGGATGCCGCAAATGACTCGCTAAAATCAAAGCAAGAAGAACAAGAGAAAGAGAGAGAAGCAAAAGTGGGAGGAGAAGAATCTCATGTGTTTTTCTCAGAGCTCTACTACATTTTGTCCATTCTGTAGAACCTTTCCTTCCCTCTTCCTGGGGAAGCGCTCCATTTTCTTTTTCATTTCTTGTTGTTTTCGGATGCCCTTTTTCCTACCTCCTGCTCAAACCCGAAAAAAGGCTTGTTAAGATTCAGTAATGGGTGTTTTTGGCTGTTTACTTTGTGTTGTGTTTTGTTGTCCGTTGAAGAAAAATGAGGGAAATTGTAACGGTATCGGGTATGGACAGATGGCATAGAAGTGGTAAATGATGATCTGGGTAATGATGTTTCGGATGAGTCTTCAGACATTATTTGCGAGTTACATTTGACACATGGTTGCCTTGAAGGTGTTGAGTGGAAGCATGTTGGGAACTCGCCCGTTTGTTTTTGTTTAGTCTAACATGATTTTTGGGCACAAGCGTTGTCGTGTAAGATGGTCTATGAACTTGTCAGGAGACACTCCCAAAATAGGTTCTTGAGTCTTGTATGTACGTTGGTTCCTATGGAGAAGAAGAAGAACCATTTCTGCCCTCACCTACTCCTACAAATTCATGTTTTTACTTGGCTTTAATCTTGTTAATAATGTGCATTTTCTTTTGGTTTGCTGCATGTGGGCCTTGCTGATCTTGTTGGCTTCTCTTCTTTTTAGTGTTATTTTTTTGTTTGGGTTCAGAATGGTTATGAGCTCTGCAAATAACTCTGCAAGCTTGGAGTCAGTGATGAATACAGTTGAAAATGAGAAGTCCCCACGTTTGAACCACCAACTTCCATCTGTGTCCTCTTTGTCTCAGAATTCAAAAGCCCTGGCCGAGACAAACGGCGATGCTGATGATGACAATGATAACCTAAACCAGCCTGATATTGTTGCACTGGATTTGAGTCTTGGGATCGGAGGCAGCTGTTATGATGGGGTCCAAGGTGGGCTAGGCGAAGACTTTGATCTCATGAAAAGTGGAGATAATGTCCCTAAGGAAGGGGGTTGTGGTGGAGAGGCTTCCAAAACGGTTGGTGAGAGTACGGGCTCTGCTCAAGGGGGGTGTTCAGAAGCTCGCATTTACCCATGTTTGTTCTGTTCTAGAAAGTTCTTCAGTTCTCAGGCATTGGGAGGGCATCAAAATGCCCACAAGAAGGAAAGGACAGCCGCAAGGAGAGCTCAGAGATCGCATATGAATATTCAGCAGAGGTTTTGCAGCTTAGCACCTTCACCGCCAATTTTTGCTCCTGAATTTGCCCCAAATTCCAGCATTCTGAATAGGTGTCTATGTATAAGAGCCCATTCCGCAACCATTCAAGGAGGAGTAGGAGGGGCAATTGCAGGAGTGGGTGGAGGTGGAGGAGGAAAGGCAATAGATGGATGGGTTCGCCCTCTTGTTGCGAATCAACCCAATGTAGGTAGGTATTTCCCCCCGGACCTCTCGGAAAAAGCTGATTGCAGGGGAGGAGCTCCCTACGGCTTTAACATAAGGTATGGTTTCCCTGAGGATGAAATGGGTTTTGTGAAATGGCCCGGTAGCTTCCGTCATGCGGTGGAACCAAGAGGAGATGGTTCGGGTTCTCGAAAAAGGGTCCGAAGTGGGGATGCCTGTTTCTCTGAGACAGGTTTGGCTTTCCCATCAGATGATCAGAAGCTAGACCTATCTTTGCGTTTGTGATCAGAGCCCCAATTGATATCTTGCATGCACCACCTAAATCAGTCAATAATAGTCCCTTCCTAGTCTTAAACCAGTCAATAATTTTCGCTATTTAGAATTCTACTTATCTTGTGAAAAAACCTTTAATTTTATGAGATTTCCAGCGAGCTTCTCTCTAGATATGTTTTCTGCCTGCTCAATTTTCAAGTCACTGGACGGGCAGTCTAACGCAACGTAAACAACTTGTACAATTTGCTCCAAATCGATAGAGGGCCTCATTAAGCTGCCTGATTTTTCTTCTGCGGGCATTTTTCTTGTGTTTTTTGGAAGCAATTCTTACATTCACTAGTAAATACAGAGTGGGTTTTTCTCATAAATGCTAAGCTTGCTTTTGTTTATTTCAGAGATTTAAGTTTTGTTATGCTGGATAAATGTCTTCTCTTGCAATAAGAGTTAAAAAGCAATCATAGTCGACATTATATTTTCTCCCCCGTTCTTTCGTAAATGTTCTTGTACATAAAGTAGATACTGTGCTTTTAAGACGTTCTAAGATCTTATCGTCGACGGTTTTTACACTGGGAGATAAGAAAAGGATTGGGCTTCATTGTTGGAAATGGGTCTTTTGCTGCAATAATGAGAGAGTTCAACGTGTCTTTGGGCTTCCTTTCAATGAGATCGTTGCTCTCATAGGACTTGTTACTCTCACAGGAAATGTTCCTTTCAAGGGGAATAAGGGATGATATGGTAGTTTTTTTCCTAGAATTTTAGAAAAGCTTTGTAGCCATTCTGATTCAAAATCTTCTTTCCCCGGGATATTTTGTTTCTGGGTTAATTTCAACTTTTCGTCGACATTTCATTTGATTAGCTTAAAAGCTTTTTCTCTGGAAGCTTTACACAAAAAAAGGGGGATAACTGAATCTCGCATTCACTGTTCATTGGTAATCCAGGAAATTAGATTGTCTTTATTTTGTGTTGATATTCTACAGGCCAGCACCAGCTAGATTGTGAAATTTCTGTTGCAAGTTTGCCAGAAGAATGTACAATGTTAGGTGTTCTTGTAACTTTTAAGGACTTTAGTGAGAAATTTGCGATTTGTTGTTACATCAGGCAAGCTTTAACTAGAAACGCATTTACAAATTATAGGCTTAGGTAAACATTTTGGGTAAAGAACACTAAACTCATCTTGTTATGCTAATTCCTGAAATATCATTTTCATTGGAGCTTCGATTGGTCAGCATTTCTCATGTTTTTTAGTTGGTGTGTCTCAGGATCAAATGGTACCTCATTGCAAATCTGATCTGGCAATTCACTGAACATATATACCTTCTTTCTGGTGTTATTAGTGGATGTATTATCATTCAATGCCGATATGATATGGTCTTTTGGAATGTGTTGATTCTGATTTTAATCGCTATGTTATCCATTTATAATTCACTGCAGATCTTATTCAAATTTTCTTCTGCATTGTCTATAGCTATTTTTATGATACTTAGACCCATGATATTTAGCTCATACTTCATATTTTGTTTATTTTCTGCTACCTAATAGAACAAGCTTTAAATTGAATTTTAACATGTTGGTGTTTCTAATAATTAAAATCTATTTGGTCTTTAACATTCTGATTTTGTAAGGGTTAAAATCAATCAGAGAAACTGTGAGGCTTATAATTTCATCAGCATTATTAGACTATTAAACTTGAAATATTATGGGCTTGATTAGGTACACACCATTTTTAATATTCCTCTGCTAGCTATAGAAGAAGAAGAAAATTTTGATGTACACGAGGCTAAACATGGTCTATGGGAAAGTCTGCCTGATCAAACTGGCTTTTGCAACTCCATCCTTTTTCTATGTAAGGTAATGATGAGTGTCCCCAACTATTTGGTCTCCTTAATAAATTATACGAGGAGCCAGCTGACAGGATATGTACATATTTGTCCTGCTGTATCATAAGGCATCATACTCTAAAATGAAATATTTTTCTTTTTCCAGTTTCCATGTTCTAAGGAGTGCAAAAAATACGCTTTTTTTTCCCAAGCTTCTTATTGTTTTTTAATGTCTTCTTCCACAAAAGAGTTAATGAGAAATCTTTAAATGAGCACAGTGAATTTTGACTCTGCATGAAATATTAGACCCTTGCACGCTTTTTGGTGATAGTCAAAAGTTAAACTGATCTCATTGATATAATAATTCTTCTTTTTCTCCAGACCTTACCCCAAATATGCTTGTAGAATTTATTCATAGCAGAATCCTTTTTCTCTTTACTAGTCATGGGGCATGTATTATATATTCCATTTACTCATCCATTTGCTGTTTTGCTGTAGCCAAGTCTTCTTTCTTTTGCACACTAAGTCACTGAAAACAACATTAGGCCATCTACCTTCCGTTTGTGTGTTTCTTTATAAATAAGTTATGTGACACACCAAAGCATTGCTTCAATAGGAGCAGCCTCAGTTTCAATCAGGGTGATATCATAAGGAAAGAGTGTTTTTTATTTTTGAATTTGCTTGTGATCATCATCAAATAACATCCTGCTGTCTTTGATTGGATAGGTATAAGTGACAGCTAACCCTTAAATTTTATCTCTCTGGTTACACTCTATGGCAGTAATTAGTCATCTCTTTGTAAAGGGTGTTTCAACACAAGGACAAGTGGTCTTCAATTTAGATTTAGATAACCATATGTATCTTAAATTGGCATTAAGTGTCAAAATCTAAATGTAACTTTTGGACTTATTGCAATAAAAGGGAAAAAACCAGAGCATTTTCCTTATATGTATTGAAGTTCTTCACAGTGTTCCCAATTTCCTTTAAAGTATAGGCTTAGTCGTAATTATGCTACCTTGGAGATAACAAATAAATTTCTACAATGTGCTGACCAGCAAACAAGGATGCTACAAATAAGCCATTAACTGTATTGTTGGGAAGATTATAAAAACAATTGCCTATCATACACCACCTTTGAATACCAATCCACCATCCTCACAGTTGAGTTTATTATCTGTTACGAAATACCAATCAAATTTCAATGATCGGGAGTATTATTCTTTGTGAAATGTCAAGACTCGTGCAGTTCTGTTGGTTGTAGCTTATGGCATTCAAGCCAAAAACTACCGAACAATCAACTCGTCAACAGTGCCTTTTGTTATAAGGGTTAAGGTTTTTGCTATTAAACTATATTCTATGGAGTGCGAGGTAAAAATAGAAACATATTGTATGTTTTTTATTAAGCGACAGTAGGTTTTGAAGGGACTTTGAAACCCTTTACAGCATATACCATAAAAGATTTAAACATGAAAGCTCCACAAACCAAAACAACAGCTACAAAAGACAGGCTGGGCGCCAAACAAAAAGTCAGCTACGCAAAAAGACAGCAAGGGACAAGCCCACTGAGAAACCACAAAACAGACAAAGGACCAGACAAAGACCAGTTACCCAAGGCAGTTTAGAAGCTCAGCAACTTGTAATTCCAGCTTTTCCATTTCATTAGCCACCCTCTTGGTCTCTTGGATCTCCTTATCAGCGGGCAGGTTCTTCTTCCAGTTACTGGCTCTGGTCCTTTTGTTAGGGCCAGATGGGGTATCCCAGGAGAGTACTTATTATCAGTAATCTGGATGATGGCTTTTTGATTAGTGGAAATCTCCAACATCCCTTAAAGGATCCTCAGATGCTCAGTTGATGCCTTGAGAATCTTATAGCTCTAATCAGCAATATTCTTCAATACATTCTCCTTGCTGGCATACTTATTTTCTAGCATGGTAATCATGTCATTCATTCCCTTAAGATCAGCAGCCTCCTCTTTCCCAATCAGGTCCACATTGTTATCAACATTCAGGGCGATCCCATCAGCAGTGTCTCTACCGACAGCCACAGTATCAAGGATATCCAATTTGCTTCCAGGGTCCTAATCTTCAGATTAATGTCCTTAAAACTCATGGAATGACCACTTGATGGCCCTGTAGAAGTCAAGCACACCATTTCTGGCAGTCAACAAAACGTCAAGGCCATGATCTCTATTGGCATCACTCAAGATCAGCATTGAAGGATCAATGAGCTGATCCAAATGCACATTACCCTTGTCCTTGGCATTGGTGGCAAAGTTCATCGTCTGCCTAGGAACTCTAATCTTCAAATTGTGAGTATCCACAGCCGTGCACTCCTCATTATCTTTGACAGGGGAAGTATTCTCCTTAGGGATATTGACCTGCTCAGGGTGAATACCCCCAACATCTTCCACATTTGGAGGGGAAGATACAATCCTACTGGTATCCTCCGGGCTCCTAGCCTTATCATGGGTACGAGGCTTTTTCTTCTTAATCTGCTCTCCAAACTCTTCCCTGACAGTTTCCATGTCAGCCTCCCTTTCATTGTAGTCTTCATCAGTCAACGCCTCCCCTTTTGGGTTCTTTCTTTTTCTTTTCTAGTTTCTTGTTACTTTTAGGTTCAATTTCTTCTTAGATGCCAACCCCTTAGCAATGCCTTTTTTCTTACTGCTTTTATTTTCCTCCTTTAAAACAAAGTAACCACTCACCTCAGTATCAGAGAAATTATCTTCAAAGGACTCGGAGGCTTTCACTATCCTCTCCAGAAATGGAATGACCCTGAATGGAGAGCCCAACCATATTGGCTTTGAGGTGATTGTAAATTAGGACCATCAGACCATCATGGACAGGAGGATTAGTAACCTCCTGCATCCAAATTCCATTAATGCTGGTGTTGTAGGGAATGGACACCTTGTTGGGACAGAAGTGATTCAGAAGTACAGAGTGGTAAGTACGCACCTTGGAGAAATGACCGTCAAGAGTAACATATTGCTTTATGGTCTTAAGTACAATTCTCCAGTTTGTCTTAATGGATCCCCTCTCTCCTCATCATCCTTGGGAAATATACTCACAGACAAGTTGGAAAACTTTCTGTCCCTATAAAAACTCTTCCATACAGACGGAATACCAGTAACAAGGGATAAGTTCCTCATTCACAATAAATCTCCTACCTTCAATAACTACGGAACCCTTATTCCAATTCTTGTGAAACACTCTGGTAACAAAAGGATTACCTCCATGAAGTTGTTCCATGAGAGGAGTGAGACCGCCCTACTGCAGAATCTCCCAGACCCTCATTCTCTTTTTCCAGTTATCTCATGAGACAGGCTCTCTCCTTCTCCTTTGTCCACCCATGATAGAAGACAAACCTCTCTCAACAGTAGGAAAATGAGCAGAATAAGCAACAAAATTGGCAGAAGAATCTGGATAGGTAATGACAATGCTTATATAAACAAAGTCGGGCAAAACAACCCATAAAGCTTGCAGAGAAAAGGGGTAATTATTACCACATCTACCATAAGGACAGCTTACTTTCCAATTTATCATAATTTTTTCACTTCAAGATCTGTACTTAATCATTTCCAAGAACTCCTTCCTTGCCATGAATTTTATCATAATTAATTTAAAATTTGGCCTCACCTAGGAGGTCTTCTTCATGATACCAAGTCATGAGCCTATTCAAACTAACTACCATGTTGGCAAGGGAGTCAGCCACGGTATTCAATTTCCTGTAGTCATGGGATAGATACTCACTTTCCAAAGAATTAAGAATGTCCAAGAAGAATAACTACATTTCAAACATCTCATAATGCTATTAGAGTTGCCTTCAAGCCAAATTTTGGTGAAACTAAGGTTCCTAGCCAAAATGAGGACTAGTTGGGAAAGTGGTTTGTCTGTTTTCGCAAAGAGGGTGCCACCGCAGCAATACAATGACCCATGTGATTTCTTAACACTCCCCCACACCCAGCTGGCCCAGGATTGCACCACACCCAGCCGGCCCAGGATTACCTTTGGCCGCCCTGCCAAAATTAACTCTAATCCAATCCATAGGAGGGAACATATTGTATGTTAGACAACTGTGATTTCTAGATTTCTTCTAGCTCAACACTGCAATAATACGTATACCTGTGTCAATGTTACATATATTTGTGAGGTTACAATTCCAATAACTTTCTTTGTATATTTAAATTGCTGTCAAGGCGACTGTTCCCATTGTTTGGCTATATTCATCTCTGCTTTTCATGGCCTTCAGCCTCAAACGTTAGAACAAATGCAGCAGAAGTTTAAGCATGCCTGCATCACTATTTAACAGCAAAACTAACTATCAATTATTCAAAATTTACTTGTAGATATTGGCATCCAACTAGACCATGGGAGTGTTTACTGTTTAGTCACGAGGAATTTGAGATGCAACATTTCTCCCTGTTCCCCCTCTTAACAGGGATCCAGATATCCTTATCTGGATCTTCAATGCTTGAAGTTTGGCTAATCTCATCCCCAGAGGGCTTTACACCACTGGAGACCAAAATGGCTTGCACCGATTCAGCAGAATCCTTGTCTTCATAACACCACTGTCAGAAATAATGGCCATCTCTGATTCATAACGCCACTAGAAGCTATATTGGCCAATCCTGAAGCTGTAGAATCATTGACCTCATTGACCTTCTCTGTAGATTGTTCAAAATGTCAATGGCTGTGGTTATCAACATTCCACCAGGTAGCTTGCTTTCAATGATACAAGATTTGTTTCTAAAGGGATGATTTTGGAGCAATCCTCTGCCTTGTGATTTGTTGTGTAACAACTCCTGCATCTAAAAATGACACCTTCATAATCAATCATTTGATTTGTTAGAAATGGAAAAAGAAATATGGAAATAAGCAAAAAACCAGGAAAGAATCTAAGTGAGTTAATGCATTAAAAGATATTACCATAAAATAAGAGAGAGAAAGCTTCAAGCTCCAACACCATTGGACAAGATATTTGGAAAGGGGAAAGCAAAGAAAACCCCTTGTGACATTATGAATGAGGCATGAAAAGCCTAAGAAGGAAAAGAGAGAGAGAGCAAGAGAGCAATTGCTCATACAATATTTGAGAAGAGGAAGAAACCTCATTGTGAAATGAGAGAAGAGGGTCATCTCTTAAATAGAGATGAGAGAGAGGAGTTAGAATGTAACTCCCATGTCTATGAATGCCACCATTCATAAGTGTGTGAGGCCAAGTGTGAGATTCCTCTTAAGGAGGAATAATCTAAATTACAAATTACAATAAATATATGTCCTCACATATTCCACTAGAGGACAAAATAAGATGTAGTGGAAAAAAGACAAGAAAGAAATATATTAGGATACCTTGGCTTATATCCTAATATATTATAACAATAAAGAAAGGAAGTCTAACCTTGGTTTATAAACACACCAAGGAAAGATTACAACTTCTAACACCCCCCTTTAATCTTTACTTGGGGTAATTACATCAAGGGGTATTAAACACATAATTTACAAAAAATTTGCAACTTAATCTTCAATATGAAGTAATTTGATTTTCTTCAAGCCATATGGTACATTTGCAGATCCAAGAGAAGTACATGAGTCCTTTGAATGTGATCAAGTGGAAGCATAGACACATCTTCATATGTGAAAAATTGAGAAGGTTCCTTGATGGATCACCTGGAAAAAAAAAAGGTAGAGAACAAAAACAAGACAACTATCCACAAGTAGAATTACAGTGAATCATCAAGTTAGTAAAAAAAAATGAAGTTATAATAATTATAATCAAGGAGGAACTAAGAGAGATGAGAATAAATGAATGTGTTCACCAACATGCAGTGGAGTTAACATGATATCTAAAATAAGTCATAAGCTCAAAATGATCATAATAGATACAATAAATCTCTCAAAAAGGAACATACTAATGCACAAATGACCATAAACAAGGCCAACTAATGAAACCTGCATCAACATTGCATCAATCACATGGATATAGACAGTCCACTAATGAGTCATCCCACTACAAGTGAATGGTTCATGACTCCATCACCTACATGACCCATGATCTAGGCAATAAAGAATGCAGAACATTATCACATTAGTATATTTATCCAAGAAATGTAAGAGAGACAATGATAGCACATCAGCCTTAAGTAATAGATCAAATCAAGATTCAAATTTCCAAGCATAATTATTAATGCAGATCAATGAATGGTTTATAAGGAGAAACAACATATTGCCTTCAAAAAAGAGAGATCCATCATGGACAAGCAACATCATTTCCATGAGGAAAGAAAAAAAGGGAGTCTCCTATATGGAGTGCCCCAAGATATGGTACTCGCATCACCTTATATACTCAAGGTGAAACTCATACCATGAAGTTAGCAATTCTAGGAGCATACACCAGGAAGAAAAAGAATTTTGAAGGGGAAATCCCCATAAAATATCAGCCTCGCACTGAGGAACAAAAATGGAACAAATGGAGGGAAACTCCATTGAGTAAGTGCACACCAAATATAGGATGGAGGGATACTCCACAGGCCAGATAAGGCAATTATGAGTCAGTTTAAAACTGTCGGGTCCATCATAGTTAACCTTGATAAATTGGCTCCAAATGCAACTTACAAAAAAATAAAAATATAATAAAAGAATGGTATTAAACCATGAAATGCTACTATGAGCATAAAGAGATGCTATAAAAGCATAAGACTGCAACTATGTGCATAGATAGATCATTAGAAGGCAATAGTGTAAGATAACTCATAAACCTGAATAATTTGAGATAAGTAAGAAATATTTGGAAGAGCAATAAGCATAAGTTATCAGTTAAAATCTCCATGTAAGGTGAACACAGGAATCTAAAAAAAAGGTAAAAACCATAAATAAGGCATAAAGCGCCAACATGGGCATAGAACGATGCTATAAAAGCATAAAAGTGCAACTATGTGCACATATATCACAATGAAGGCAAATGTGACAATTATTTTGACGTCTCAGAGTTGGCAGTCTCATTGGAACCGTACCAACTCAATAGCCAACCTTCCAAAAAGTTGACCTAGACAGATCCAACAATTGTCACCGAAAGCGAATTGAATTTCTTATTTCAAAATCCAATAGTCAGACCGTTGCTTCCACGCGCTCCAACGGAAAGAATACAATAAATATCACTATCGAAGCCATGATATCCTCTTATTAAATATAATCATGAAAAAATAAACGTTCACTAACCAAAAAAGGTCATAATCATACTTGTCATCATCTGCGGCTTTCCTTCAGTTGAGGAGAAGAGGCTAAATATCTGAATTGCCTCTGTATTAAACTACTATTAACCGCCATCTGAAGTTTCGACTCAGCTGACCTCCATTGCTGCAAACTGTGCGCCTCCAGAAACTTCCTCGGCCCTTTCGACACATCCATCAATATTCAGAGCTGCAGAGCTGTCAACAGCAAGATCAATATGAGGAGTTGCAGATTTTTCTACAGTCCTCATGAAAGAATAAAATGCTGAATTAGTGTTAGGAGCTGAAGATGAAGCATCTATGACTTCTTTCTTGCTGCCGGAATATGCTGGGCTGAAAATATCATGAGTTTTTACCGAGAAACCAGCTATGCAGGTCTGCGCCGCTGGCTCCACGGCAGACGCCATAGCTCCCTCTTCAAAATGTCCCCAAAAAAAATACACAAACAACGCGAAACCAGGAAAGGTTTGTGTGCCTAAAAGATATAAGGACTGAAACTTTAGGGACCCTTACTACCCTGAGAAGGCAGTTGGCTGCTCTAATTATAAAGAGACTCTTTGAGCCTCATGAAATGTCTGAACCCAAATGGGTATCCAAAAAACTTCACTCCAACAAACAAAACCCCCATCTCCAACTGCATTGACAAAACTCTGCCGTCAAAAGGAAGGATAAAGAGCATTGCAGATCTATATATTTCTCATTGAAAGCACCACTTATTGGAACTTGGTGCCAATGGGAGGGGTGACAAAAGAAGTCATCACTTCATAGCAATCGTGAGCCTCCAACCTTTCAACCTTGTACTCAAGCCGTGACATATCAGACATCATTCTTTGTCTTTCTTCATTAGATGAAACTCAATATCACGTTTTCGCTGCTGCAAAAGAGCATATATGCATGTGTGGGCAATTGAGACAGGGTCATTCGTCTGTAAGTCGAGAGACGCCGGAAATCCATAAAAAATCGATACGCTTATTAGGACACCTAGTCACATGTGAGGGCAACAAAGAAGATGGCTTAGTGACCACCTCCAGATTCTGAGGTTCTCCACGCCATTTTTTTCAGCTGTGGAGCACACGTGAACATATATTTTACCGTTATCAACTTGGAGTTGTCTATCTTTTTCAGTTATCACGGTGAAATAAATGAGAATTTGTGGCGGATCTCGCAGGTCATTTAGCGGTCGGCAGGCGTCATATGGTTTAAAATGCATCCGACGAAATAAAGCCTTTTTAATTCTGGATTGATTCGCAGTAGAGGGAAAGGGCGTAGAAGTTGCAGGTTTGAGATGGTTCGCACCAGGTGGCTCGCCCTTCGGAAATTAAAGCGTCAGACCCGTGACAATGTAGAAACTTCAGATTCAGTAGGTCCTATATCTTCAGAAGCAAAAACAGATGATGTTAATAACAGGAGTGCAAGATTTTCATGTGCTGCTTCTGATCAGAACATTAATTCTGCCAAAGATGCTCACAGTTGGATCAGTTTGTCTCTACAGGGACCAAGTCCTGAACCTGGATATAATCATGCAGCTGCAGTGGTTGGAAGGAAGATGGTAGTTGTTGGAGGAGAATCCTCTGATGGATTATTGAACGATGTTCAGGTGCTGCATCTGGGTAAGCTCTCGTGGTTGACTGTTGGACAAATCCCCAAAAGAGAACAAAGTCAGCAGCTTCCTGCATGCAAGGGACATAGCTTGGTTTCCAGGGGTAAAAAGATGCTTTTGATTGGAGGGCAGATGGATCCACCCTCTGATCATGTTTCAGTATGGGCATTTGATATGGAGAGTGAATGCTGGTCAAGTATTGAAGCAAAAGGAGCCATCCCGGTACTCTCTCAAATGATTTTTAACAGTATATTTCAGTAGAATGACGTTGAGAACAAAGAAGAAACATAACATTGGAAAATTCAGAATCTATGACTGTTTCTGATGGAGCTCGAAAACCATCCAAACACAAGTTATGGCGAGGATACAAATGTTGAGATCACTAATTATGATAGTGGATTTGTGGTAGAAATGAATGAGGCATGAAGTATATTTAGAAATTTAAGATGATGTACGCAAAGGAAATGTTATTCTATGATAATTAATATTAGACTCTGATTTTTACATGATTTTTGAGAGTCATAAAGTTATTGATGGTTTCTATTGTAGTAAGCTTCCCTTTTTGCTACCCAATTTTCTCGGACTTCTTTCACCCACTCAGCCAAAGTTGTTGGCAGCGAGAAGACGACAAAAAAAAGAATCTATGCAAAGTCTACTATGACGTATATGGGTTTTCAGGCTTAAATTTCAGAGGAAACCTCAGAAAAAAAAAGAAAAAGAAGATGTTACTTAAAAGAAATACTAATATAAGCAAGTACAGAATTAAAGAATCTTAAAGCAATTGTGAGAATAACGGATCTGACAAAAAGCTTAATGAGATAATGAAAGCCAAAAACAGATTTTCAGATAAGGAAAACTATCAATGGAAAGAAAACCGGGGTGATTTCAAAAAAATTTCCAAAATAGGTATTGTCAGAACAGCTGTTACAAACTACAGAGCGGGAATATTTGAACCTTCATAATGATGCCCAAAGATATTCAAAATCTCATATAAAAAAAAGCAAATGTTTTTTTATTTTGATTTATATGAAATGATAAAAGATAATAATAATAAAAATTTAACACAAATTTAAAACAGTATGTCAAAATAGGCCAAATATATTTAAATCAACAGCAACTGTAAGCTCTAGCGCTCTGAAATACACAAATCTATAATGAAAATCACTACAATAACATGCAATCTCACAAACCTACACAAATTAGAGCAAACAGGAGTTAATCTGGTTTGGCGGTAAACCAGCCAAATCCAAAAAAAATTCAATTTCTTCCAACTTAAGAAGATTAAAAAGGAATTAGTGAAATCTCTCTCAAGAATCTCCTTCGAATCGTACCTTCATGCAAACACTCAAAACAAAGATTAAACTGCTCTGATACCATGTTAGAAATGCAAAAAAAAAATATGGAAATAAGCAAAAAACCAGGAAAGAATCTAAGTGAGTTAATGCATGAAAAGATATTACCATAAAATAGGAGAGAGAAAGCTTCAAGCTCCAACACCATTGGACAAGATATTTGGAAAGGGGAAAGCAAAGAAAACCCTTTGTGACATTATGAATGAGGTATGAAAAGCCTAAGAAGGAAAAGAGAGAGAGAGTAAGAGAGCAATTGCTCATACAATATTTGAGAAGAGGAAGAAACCTCATTGTGAAATGAGAGAAGAGGGTCATCTCTTAAATAGAGATGAGAGAGAGGAGTTAGAATGTAACTCCCATGTCTATGAATGCCACCATTCATAAGTGTGTGAGGCCAAGTGTGAGATTCCTCTTAAGGAGGAATAATCTAAATTACAAATTACAATAAATATATGTCCTCACATATTCCACTAGAGGACAAAATAAGATGTAGTGGAAAAAAGACAAAAAAGAAATATATTAGAATACCTTGGCTTATATCCTAATATATTATAACAATAAAGAAAGGAAGTCTAACCTTGGTTTATAAACACACCAAGGAAAGATTACAACTTCTAACATGATTCCAAGTTTTGGAGCTAGTCTCAATTTTTATCTCAGCCGGTAAAGGTTATGATAAGTCTATTTCCTATAAAATTTGAGTAAAGATGTAGGAAGAAGGCAGAGTGGAGGAGGAATTGTCTTCAGAAGATGGCCAGAAATGAATCTCTCAAGATACTTCCAAGAATGTAATGCTGTGGATAAATTGCATATTTTTTCACACTCTTAGACACTTGTAGTGCATAATTTACCTCCTGTGACAAGGCACTAGTACATGTCTGAATCTGCCTTTGTCTGCAATCTTCAGAAATAATGAATTGTATTTCATGCACGAAATGATTGGAACACCTATATAACAATAAAACTTGCCACATGATTGATGGGCTTATGTGAGTGTCATGATCAAATTATGTGTGTTCCCGACTATTCCACAGCACAAAACATTCCATTTATGACACATTTTTAGTCGTAGGAAATTGATTTCCCCTTGATAATGCATTTTGGCTGCCATTCTGAAGGTGATGAAGGGATGAATAGTTTCATGAATATTTATATTTAAAATTTTAATAATTGCTTGAAATACCCCAGAATAGCTAAATAACTGCTGGTAGAAGTTGTGTGACCTGAAATAGGCAACCTGTTTGGCCATTTTTAGTTTTCAATCTTGATAAGACTGATTATACCCGTATTTTTTTATATTCCTTTGGATAATGAAATGGTTTTGAAAAGTGAAGGAGAGTTGAAATGGAGTTAAGGAAAGGACATGAAATGGTAATTGGAGCAAAGAAAATCCCCTTAGGAGAAAATTATATCTTTGTGCAAGCAAAATGACAAGGAACAATCAACAGCCAGAAGTGAAAGGTTGTGAGCCTTTCATGAAGCGGAAGCCATGTAATAACAAGTGGCAGACCATCTTTATCGTTGGCTTCTTTCACCCACCTAATTGATGAAGGTGTAAGCCCTGAGTGACTGACATTTCCTCAGAGTGCCTCCAAGAGGAGGCATCACTATCCATTGTTTTTCCTTCATTAGTTTTAGAAGTGCCAGATTTGGAGATTACAGATGACAGCATCTTCCAAAATTCATATTCTAAGCAGGAACTTTCTCATTTGCAATTTTTCAGGATTTTGTCAAGAAGTAGATCTGAGTACTCGGGGCAAGGTGCCTCTGAAATGGAAGTTCTTTTTGGTAAGCAGGAACTTTCTCATTTGCAAATTTTCAGGATTTTGTCAAGAAGTAGATCTGAGTACTCGGGGCAAGGTTGCCTCTGAAATGGAAGTTCTTTTTGGCTTGATTTGGCTTAGATTCCTCTCAAAAGCCTTGAATCCCAGTTCTTTTGAGACACCGTTTATAAAACAGGCCTTTGGATCTTTCACTTGCTGCCTCACTTTGAGTTAAAGAGTACTTTGAGTATTAACGATCACTGCAGATAAATCCCTATCTTGTATATATTATAAAGTCAAGTTGAATAAGCCTCGAGTCCCTGTTTTTTGCTGTATTTAATATAGACTCTTGGCTTCAGGAATTAGACCATAAAGGTCTTCCTATCAGATGTTATGAATGCCCCCTTGTTGGTCATCCGAGTAGAAATTTTCCTTAGGGCATCTTCTCTACTTGTGAAAGAATCCCAATTTTGAAATGGTGCTGAAAGGATATGTTGGGAGCCAAGAAATGACAATAAGATACATCTGTAAGATTAATGAAGAATTGATTTTAAGTTCCATGGAGAAAATGACACCTGGATTGATTTCCCAAGTAGATAAGAAATCGGGAGGTTAAGGATTTGGGGTGTCCAAATATAAAATAGGAGGGATGAAAAAGCGACCAATTCCCAGTTCTGCTTGGAGAACAGTTGAAATCAAAAGCTCAGAGGAAGCTGTCCCACTCATGGGAAAAGACCCTTTATTGGTAAAACAGAAGACCAGGAAATTCCATATACTATAGATGAAGATGAGTATGTAGGATGAATAGATGAGGAGGTGTATTCACGAAGGGATGGGATGCAAGATCATATCCAATCTGATGTAATCAATCAGGACTTGGCAGTAGCTTTTCAAATTCCCAATGGGTCGAATCCTTGAGTTAGGGTTGAAGAAGGCCCCAGTATGCAGTCAGATCTCAGCAAAAGCAGAGAGAACATCAGAAGCTGAATGTCATTTTATGAGATCAACAGAAAATTGTAAGATCAAGGTTACAAACCAAAATAGATGAGGTACTGATATTAGTACCACAAAGGAGTGCCATGATTCTCAGATCATGTTAGGGTCTAAAAATACCCATAACAAACACTGGCCACTAGAACAGTAGCTTACTTCGGGAAGGACAGATATTACCTTCATTCAAGAATCAAAGCTTTCCACTACTGAAATGTTTAGTCCTACCTAAATGCATATCGTTTAGACCCTGGTTGTGGATTCAGTGACAAATTCACGTGAGGTGTATTTTTCTTTGGATCCTGAAAAAGATGAAATTGGAGTCATCACCAAGGTTTCACATTCACTGTACTGCATGTGCAGAGCCTTTTCGACTCCATCCTATCCAATAATCAAATGAATAAAAAATTTATTTTTTCAACATGCCCTTGTTATTATTATCACGATGCAGAAGAATTTGGTATAACAGTTGAATCCCTGGTTGTTAATAATTGGGAATCTTCCTATTTCCTGGAAGCCATTTATAAGAAATATGACAAGGCTAATTGACAGATTTCAAAAGATAATATTTTTGGAATGATAAATGACTTAACACTGTTGAGAAGGATCCAGCTTAGAAGAACTTAAATTGGTCATTTGAGCTGTTCCCTATTACCTACCATCTCGTGAACAGCTGCAGTAGCCATCACAAATATTTAGAGCATCAGAAGGATGTACCTCTGGACAGAGTAAAATAAGTTTTCAAGTTCCATTGCTAAATCTGGAAAAGTTATGCACCACACGAGCTGCTGGAGGGGCTTGTCTTAAGGGGTTAAAAACCAGGGTAGCCTAAAGTGCCAAATTGATCTTGGTACTTTATGCAGAACATAGTCAGCAATTGGCATGGTGGACAGAGCCAAATATTTTGACAGCTGAAGATCAGATAGTATTATTTTTCTTCAACAAATCTCATCAGAGGATCCACATGTGGATTTTCTTGACATCTACCAAGATCTTACATGCCTCATCTCTCATAAGTGGTTCACAATGGAGCTTCAACTGATTTCTAGGATGAGTGCTGGATGATGCATCTGCTCCTTGTTCTCTCTCCCTATGTGGGGATTGGTGTAGATTAGGTTTGGAGAATGTGGCCCATGATTGGAGTAAATTTAGATGCAGAAGAAAATGTAGGATTATCAGGGTAGCAGAAAGACACATCAAAGGAGTACCTCAGATCTAAGTTCTTTACACCTCATTATGCAAGGCCTAGATAAGCTTTAAGGGTCTGGCAAAAGGCCGGGGAATCATTCTATCATGGATGGATATACTCTAGTTTTAAGAACCCCAAACCCCAGAATTGGCCAGCATGAAGAATTTAGATTCAAGCTGCCTTCCATAACCTGGTGCTTTCATTTGGTTAGGGAGACCAGCAGAAAATGTTTAGCACAATACAGTTTCAGAAACTGATGTGGCAAGTTTATAACGTTTTCACATGTATTTTAAAAAAGTGAACTAAGATCATCTTTCCATCCATTGTGGAATTTGCTTGTGCAATCTGGTCATGACTCCATTCAAATGATAGAGTGGCATGGTTTACTGTTTACCACTGAAAATAAACCTGCACTTCCTGTATTGATCATCTTGCCATTGTGAATTTGTTCATGCAATATGGTCAAGGCTCCATTCAAATCAGAGGATGGCATAACACTGAAAATATGCCTGCACTTATCTGCACCTCACCTATGAAAGGTTTATGATTAAAGACTAATTAATCCATGCAGCATAAGTAAAGTCCCCGATAAAAATTAACACACCAAACTGCTAGCATAGTTGTAAAAAGTTTCCTAAGCCATTTCATGATGCAGCGGGTCGGCTCCTTTGTTCAAGACTTGAAACATCACACTTAATCTATAACGAAACCTTCAATAGCCTTTTTGTTACTCACAGCAAACAGTTCGGAAACAAACAAACAGACAAGTTATAAGAAAGGGTTCACTGAGTACAGATAAGAGCGCTTAGAAAAGAGCAGGAAGAATACAGAAGAGACATCTTTCCATTATCGAAGAAAATATTTACAACTTAGAAGTCCAATTCTCCTATCTACCCTCTCATTATTACAAATCTCCAATGTAATATATCTTTTCTTAGCTCTCAAATCCACCACTTCTTATTAGAATTCTAATTCTGTTTTCATTAACCACGTTACAGCAATTGTTTTTTTACTACTTTGTGACTCTTGATTTTAGGGAATCGATATGTTGTGCCTACTGATCCGGGGGAATCATATTGCAACATTTTACCAACACAAACCATCTACCAAGAACAACTTTTTAGTGATTGTTAACAAAGGACAGTTGCACAAATATTCGTGGTTATACATTGCCAACATAAGCATATATTGACATTCTTTGTGAAACCAAATTCCAAAACAAGCATATTTACTTCTAAACTATTATCTGCTGGAATACAAATTCAGCAAAAATTATCCTATTTTACATGTAATTGTGTCGGCCTCAACCAACAATTTCCTCTACAGCATCCATCAGCTCCCTCAATAAAGATTCTTTTTCCTAGAGACAGTCTTCCCTTTTTTCATGGTAAGCAATAGTAACACCTCTAGCAACAATTTTTATCTTTCCTTAAAGATAATAGTTACTTGAAGGAAAATACAAGAGAACAAGAAAATGAAATAGAAATCTAAGAAGTATGTTGATTGAAGTAATGTTAACAAAATGGTCTGAGAGCTTGAAAAAGAGACACGAACAAAGACAATGAAAACTCCTTGGTGTATTATGAATGAAAGTAAAGCTAGAGGGAGAGCACAAGAAGCTCATACAATAACATCATTGAAAAGAAATCAGAAGGGAAGCATCTCTTAAATAGAGATGAGGAGAAGAGTCACAAAGTACTCACAAATCTATGAATGCCACCATTCATAGTGTGTGCAATGTGTCAATATTCTCTTAAAGTGGAAAACCCAAAAGTATTTAATAAAAGAAAATGAAACAAATGACATGTCATCACATATACTAAAAGGCAAATTACATGTAGGGATTCCAAAAGAATATCTCAAATAAATGATTAATATTATAAAAATCTCCCTTTATCTTTACTTGGGGATGTTACATCAATGGGTTGCAAACCCAATTTTTCTCAATGAAGATGAACCTTTTTTTTAGAAAGAGGTTGCATAAATATATTTGTTGGAAATAACAATGGGAAAGTAAACTCTGAGAGAGTGGCGAGGGGAGGGTGAGGGTGAATCAGTATTTCAAAACTTTAACCATAAAATATTCACCACACATTCATCTCACAATTGGCATATCCATTGAGAAAGCTAGATGCAAATGTTCATCCATAGTATGAAACAAATAACACATAACACAATAAGTTTGTTACCCAGAACCCCTCCAATAAGAAGGTAAAACTAGAGTGAGGATGATGCACACAAATCTTTACTGTTGCAATTGTAAAGTGTACCCAATTAAGGCTACAAGAAGTTTGACCATAAACTATGATCGACCTTGTGAAAGGTCTGCCTTGTGAAAGGCTTACAAAGACTGTTAGGTCTCACCTTGTTAAAGAATTTAAACACCTTGCTAAAAGTGTGCCTTGTTAGAGGACTTAAACTTGCAATAAAACAAGTACTCGGTTAAGAGATTTACACAAGCATGTTAGGACTATTTTGTTAGGAGATTTTCTTTGCATCACTTGTTAGAATGATTCAACACCATAATTCTTCGGTTATGACTCTGTTGCTAGATGCTAGATCTTCTCTTTCTTGGTGTCTACTTGATCCTTTTTATCAGATATGTCTCCTATGTCCTCTCTCTACTTTTCTCTGTTATCTTCTAACTAATTTTGCAATTCATAACATTATCACAACCTCCATAGCCACCACGAATGCTCTCTGCACTTAGCATTCGTCACTCTTGCGTCTCCTTCTCTTCTTTCATGCAACACAAACTGTTTAGGATTTGTCTCCTTAAGTAAACACAAGTTGGCTAGGGTTAGGTTAGAATCAACCACTGTGGTTGATCCATTTTTCTGCTTAGAACATCCCTTAATTTGATTGGTTAAATGTATTCCATAGGGATTTGTAATATACATCTATATACACCTTCTAGAATCCTAAAGTAATCATTTAGTCAGCTCAAAAATGGTTTACATAGAAGTTTGTGTCATTAGAAACAACCATGTCCAAAACTGTTCACTCAACACTTGAAGTCTCTGATGCTCGGCATCCACTATATCTTCAAAACTATAACTCCTCTTTTGAATGACTCAACATACTCTATTTACTTGGCTCATGAGTGATTCGGCACTAACTATCTACTTGATACATATTAGTGCTCGACACTGACTATGTATATTACGTGACATGTATTCTCTGACACCTTATGCTTGGCATGCTTTGATCATTCGACTCGTATTGATTGCTCGGCTTGCTCTGATCACTTTGCTTGCATTGTAATTCTGCTAAATAATGACTAAGTGTTTTGTCACTGCCTTGTCAAGACCATTCTAAGATTAATAAATATCAACAACTTGATTCCCCCCCTTCAATATGGAAGTGATCCTTGGATGTCTTCAATTTGTTTTCTAATAAAGTGGCGTTAAAGAGCACTATGTTTTGTCTTTGTAGAAAATATAGGCTTTTTAGCCAAGACAATAACACTTTGGTTATCTCAATAGAACGACATAGGATTTTGTTAAACTAGTCTCAAATCTTCAAGCAATCTTCTAAGTCATAAAGCTACATTAGAGACATTAGTACAACATTTATATTTAGCTTATGTAGAGCAAAGAGATGTAGAAAGGTGTTTTTGGCTATTTGAAGAAATAACATCTAAACCCACAAAAAAACAATATCCACAAGTAGATTTTGCATCATTGGGATCTCCACCTAGATTTGAAATAAACTAATATTAATAGTGTCTTTTAATATATCATTAAAAAATTTAAACGACTTTAAAGTGAGTTTGTTGAGGCTTAGACATAAATCTTGAAACTAAACAAACAATATAAGCAATATCAAGTTTAGTAAGAGTTGAACAGTAAAACTTCATACTACTCGTTTATATAAATTATCATTTACAAATGGAGTTTGTATATCAATGATCAACTTAATTCCTAATTGGCATAGAATTGGAATATGAGTAGCACCATTCATTTAAAACTTTTCTAGAAGATTTGAGCATATTTACTTTGAGATATAAAGATACCCTTTGGAGTTCACCAAATTTGCATTCCTAGGAAATAATGTAAGAGTCCTTAATCTATCATTTGAAAATTTTGACAAAATTGAAACTTAATATGAGGAATTAAATTATTTGAACTTGAAGTAAGAATCAAAGTATCCACATATTAAATAATAATGATAATATCATCTTCACTATGTTTAATATAGCGATTAAAATCATTTTGCTTCTAACAAAAACTTGAAAAAGAAAGAATGCATTAATCTTAGACAATCATTTTCTAGGAGATTTTTTAATCCATAAATGTTATTTTTCAACTTACAAACTAAATACTCACTGATAAGTAGAACATGTTTTTCTAGAAGTTAAATTTTGATGTTGCTCTCAAGATTCAGCTTTATAGTTTTCTTAATCAAACTCATTGAACCGTGTTTCATGAGTAGTGGTTCACACAAACACATCTCTCACAAGAATAGATGGAACACTTAACACTCATTGCATCTAGGTGATGCTCATAGAAGTGAAGCATCAAGACTTTCTGGAGATGTCGCCCATCCTAGTATTGTTCTAGCTTTAGTTTACTAAACAAAATCAAGAGGTTGAGACATAAGTTGACTCATAAAAATCACTATTTAAAATAAATAAATAAATTTAAAAAAAAAACACTTTTAAACATCCATTTGACAAATAGGGCAATTTATTTGAGAAGCAAAAACAAGAACAATTTTAACTATAAGCATTTTAGCAACATGAAAAAAAGTCTCATTCTAATTCTTCAATCTAAAAGAAACTTCTGGCAATTATTTTAAACTTGCCAATTTCATTATAGACATTTAATTTTTGTTATACAACCATTTGCTTGAAACCACATTTTTACCATGAGGCAAAGTAACTAAATCCCAAGTGTGATTGACATAGCTTTTTACCAATGTGGTTGAACTTTAGCTTGTTCAAAATATTTAGGATCATTAGAATTCATAATAGAAAACATCAAAACATAATTGCAATAGTTAACTCTCCTAGCCATTCTAGTTAAATAATCATCACCTTCTTGAAGCAAGTTCTTAAACCATTAAGGATATCACCTAAAAGTAATTGAATCATCACTGAAAGAAGAATCGTGCCAAGTAGAGCTAGTATTATCATCACTATCACTAGAAGGAATAGAAATAGATGCATTAGGAGTAGGATTTAGAGGAGGTTGGTCCTCCACAACCACAACTTTACTTCCATTAAATTCAACATACTACATATTATAACAATCATGGACACCATTCTTTGCAAAACAAATATCTCTTGCAACTTTAACCTTGTTTGTAATAGAATTGTAAACTCTAAAAAGTTTAGAATGTTCATCATAACCAACAAACATATTAGGCAAATATTTAGAATCTTTCCGATTTCTAACATATTTTGCTAGTAGTTTTTCATATCTAAGTTGACCTTCCTTATTGGCCTTAAAGGTGAGTTTTGTGCTTCATTTTTCAATTCAATTCATATATCTTCACGTCCGAGGTCCTGTTAGTACATGTTAGCTTTCATTTATGCTTTTTCATTACTTGCATTTCAATTAGGCAATTTATTTGCACTGCATAAACACATAATCAAATCAATCATTAACATAACAATAAAGGAAAATAATATGCCATAGAAATGGATCCCTTGAGTTTACATCTTGAAAAAGGGCCTAGATTCAACATTGGCACCCCTTTCATCTTGGGTATTCTCAATCTAATTGGTGCTCTTTGAAAGGTTATGCTTAAAGGTCCCTCTTTCTCTTTTCCTAATGTACATCTAAAATTAGTGGTTTAATATATACATTTTAAAGTTAATCTTCTATCTCATACATATCTATATTATTGATGCCTCCCTATTTTCATGTCACAAAATGAATAGAGAAATTCTTTTTGTAATATTTTCTTTTTATTTGCTATTACAATTTATTTGTTGTAGTTGCGATGCAACTTGTGTATATTTTTTCTTCTTATAATTTAGTTGAAGTTTTTTTATAATATGAAAAGGAAAATTACCCAACGTTTCACTCCTTATTAGTTGGCGTTGAATATTGTTGCAATAAATTTGAAAATCACCAAGCAATTGTATTAGCTTCGAGCATGAAGAACTTAAACCTAAATCAAATCTAAAAATAAAATCAAAACTTGATAGAAAAATCAAGAATGTCAATCTCAAAACTTTTTTTTCGAGAATTTCGTACAAGTTTAAGAACTTAGAATGCAACATGGGATGGTAATATAGATAAATAATCAACGAGGAAAACTTATAGGAAATTACTAGGGCTTTCATATTTCTTTGATGACAGTATAAGACCTCTATGCAAATGACATGTTTACTTCCAAGGGTTTGAACCGATCAATTAGTGCCATAAGTATAAATGGATTACTAGTTGGGCAATTAATTGTCATTTAATTATTTCATCGTATAACTCCGCAACATTATTGGCTTATTGCTAAAGAAGCTAAAAACCATTTATAAGAGAGCTTATCTTGTATATGTGTCTAGTGTTGGTAATAACTTACAATGAATCAATCTAGGTGTGTATAGGGTTATGGGACAAAAATAATATGAAATATTTTGCAAAAGTGCAAGGTAGCATATGTACATATTCATGAAGAGGTGCATTTATAGCACATGCATGAGAATTTAATTGAAAGAAGTTTATGCAAAACCCTACATATAGTAGTGTTGAAGTCAATCAAGAAATGTCTTCTGGCTAGTAAGCCTAAAATCCAAGCTAACTCATTGCAGAAACTCTGATTAACAACTTGGCTGGTTAAACAACTAAGAAAGTTGGCAAGTACTGTTGATTATTAATGAAAACATTTCAAGTATATAAATGTTAAAAAAACTAAGAACTTCATTTTTGTAATGTGCATCAAGACATGAAATATTAGGACTAGTTAAGTCATGAATCTTGTCTAAACACGAACTAGTTATATTGAATTCTATGCGAGATGTGCAACTCAAGTTAAACAAGGTGATAAACTTGACCACATGTATTTAATGTGGTTGTAAATAGAAACCTTGGACAAGGTACACTAAGTTATGTTATTGATAGTCAATTTGATTGGTCCAAATACATTACCTGTTCAGAGGTCATACTAGTTAGGAGTAAATATAGTGTATGATCGACTAGTTGTGTAGGAACATCTAGCAAAACCATATGACATGTAGGTGGGTGGCAAAATTTCCATGTAATACTTTTCGTAAATGTTACATTGGATCTCAAAAAAATTGGAATAAAATCCAAATTATTGTACACTATGTAATATTCCAAACTTATTTCATCTTTCCTTATTGAAGTTAATTTGATAAACAAGATACATGATCAATAATCTTTTAAGTTAACAACTTCTCTTTCACTTTATGATGCAAGATAAATTACAACTATTTTTAAAAAGGTGTTTGTTGATGTTATTTTCATCATATTTTTTTGTTATGTAATTACGATGGTTACATATTTATTTTTTGTTTCAACAGTTTAGCAAGCTACATATGATATCAAAGCATTGAGTTCTACATAAAATATAGGGTTCATCACCAAGGACATCAAGTGAGAAAACTAAAACAAAACATTTTGATTTTTGCTAGGATGTAGACATATGCAACCAAATGAAGAGAGCTTGAGAACCAAATTATGTCAAATTTAGGAGGGCAGTGAACTATGAGTATGACTACTCACTCTTAGTGATGTTTGCTTTATGGCATAAATTTTTTGTAAAAGTCATAAAGAAGTTTAAGAGGCAAAGACAAAAGTAGGCATGTGAAATAAGATCAATGGATAGGGAATCAATATTGTTTGAGATAGAACAAAATCATAAACCCTCTTATAAAAAACCTAGTTTTCAAGCCTCATTGAGTCTGTAAAGCTAGTAGATCTTTGTATACCTACCCGAGACAGTTGATTCCATACTTAGGATTAGAGGGTCAAGAAGATCCCATTATGGGTAGTGGAATTAGCTCTTAGATAGAGCTCATGAATGTATATAGCTATGTGAACGTGAGAAACAATTTGGGCATAGATGGGAATCTAGTGATGATTTTGTTTGTGAATATAAATATATTAAATTTTTTGTTTGTACCATAAGTGTGAAAGTGTATTCAAATGCAATAGTTAGTTTTCAATTTGTAAAATAATGCTTACTTTAATTAAAACAATTAAATAAATAAAATCATTACATGTAATTTGAACAAAACCTTAATATGAAAAACACGAATAATAATAATATGTCTAAAACTCCATATACATCAATTGTGAAACTAGTACACTTTTACAGATGATGCAAGAGACTCAACCTTGACTTGGGTATTTAGAGAAGGATAAAATAAATTTAAATGAAAATTGTACCTCTTAAATTGGAAGCACTTTAATTTAATGATGGTTAATAACCTATTTTATATAGGATCATCATTTTTTTGCATCTACCCACTATTTTCTCCTTTCTTCTCATTCTCCTAGGCGAAGGACCTAATAGATCCTCTTTAATTCTCTTATTTCATGCATAAAGCTCGAGGTAGGATCTAACCACTTAGGTCCTCCCTCACCTTCATCGAATCACTCATAATATATTTTCCACACCATAATGGAGTTTTCTTGAAAATCTACACCCAAATTTTGAGATCTAGGACTTGCTTTGGGATATCAAAGAAATCTTTAGGGTTCTAGTGTTGGACACAACTAATATTGATGAGTGAAAGTGATGTTGATGAGGAACAAGGTCAGATAAATAAGCTATAATGTAATGCCCTGCCTGGAGATCCTTGGAAACAAGGATAAATATAAGCCAAGATTTTTTATTTAAAAAAACAAAAAAAAGTATCGGTGCACATGACATACGACACACAAGGATCACAAAGATCACAACAGAAAACTAACCAAACATCTTGACGCCAACATATCTCCAAATGCCACTACTGACCAAAATGATTGACTACGGATGATGCACAACTGAATTTGAATCAAAACATTCCAAATTCAAAATGCATTGCTAAAGGATTGAAGAACACCTAAGAGGGTAGCCAAAAAACTTCCCAAAAAGTTTGGATCAAACTGAAAAGTGTCTGTTGTCCTCCCGGATAGGTTTTTACAAATACCAAGCGATACTTTAAGTTAGTACTAGGCGATACTTTCCAGTATCGTGCGACCTTTCTCAAGAAGGGGGGCAACACTTTGGAAAACACTGCTCTAAATTGCATGCATACTTTATAAGTATCGTATGACACTTCTTCAAAGGTGGTGTAGTATTGGAAAGTATTGCACGCCATTTCTTTAAGAGACGTACAATACAATCAGGGATCACATGAAATATCTCTATTAGACATGTGACACTTTATTGGATTGCCCCATGCTGATGCATGGTCACCTAGGAATGCAAGAAAAACTCTAAGTATGAACTAAAGAGTAAACCAGAGTTTAGAACTGCCACACCGAGGAGTATGAAATCTACAATTCAAGGCGTAAACACTCAAACACAATATTGAAAGATGGAAGCACAATCTAACCATCTAATAATTAGGTAAGGGAAAATATAGAAGGAAACATCACAATGTACTAAAACAACATCACAATAACTGAAAATAACATCGCAATGAACAATACAACCAAACTAAGTACGCAGTTCCTCCTAACCATAATAGAATCATATGACCATTGTGGGCTTTACCCATCCCCCATGCGTAACATCCCAACTACCAACCATATTGTCGGTGTTAACTTATGAGGATGTCACTACTAAAATGTGCTACAACATAAGCATAAGGAAATCTAACATGCTAAAAGCAAAGCATAAGATAATCCTACAAATAGATAACATCATCTATGATATGGTAATCATCATAATAAGGAAATGCATCAATAAATAACATCATATGAAGGTATCCCTTTTTGCTATAGAAAATGTCATAAGAATGGTCACATTGCTGCTCACTGTGCTACTACGAAGATTAAATCCAGGCGACCACCTTCTTGGTGATCAGGGGCCTCTTTTGAACACTATACGGTGGTTAAGTCTAGTGATGCACCTATGGATTTAGCGGTTGTATTTGCAGATGTCTCCTCCATTGATGATCTTTCGGTGCCAATGTTAGAGGAGGTTCCTATTCCTTCTCCTGCCCAAGTATTGGATGTTCCTCCTAGTCCTATTGGGGGCCAGGACCCTTTACCCTCTCCTGCCCCTGCCCCTATCCTTCCTCCTAGTTCTGTTGGGGGCCAGTTGGCAATGGGCTCTTCTAGGAAGATTGTTGGTGTTTTGGATTCCCCCGGGCTTCATTGTTTAGTTTCTTCTAAGGATTGGATTGTTGAGGAAACTAAGGTGGAGGATGGTTGGATTGCGGTAAAAAGAAAGAACGCTAGACCATCTGCTCCTCCTTTATAAATGAACCTCCGATCGTGCAAGGGAGGCTCTAAATCAAAGGGCAAATCGTGATATATCTAGCTCTACCCCCTTGCTGGATCTTTACTTTTGGTTGGTGATAGGATTTTTGTCACCTTGGTTACCCTATGTTCGGGGGGTGACTAGTTCTGCCTTTGTTTACTGTATCTTTGTATTTGAACTTATTGAAAACCTTTAGACTTGTACAGGGTTTCAGGCACCCTTCAAAATTTGTTTATCTTAATCAAAAATATCATATAAACATGATATACAAGCATTCTAATGAAAGTATAATTTACAAGAAAGCATACTCTAGAACTCAAAGTACCAAGTGAAAATATCCAACAATGGTTGCACTGGGATAGTAGACCATCTCTATGCATCAATCCCCAATAGTGGTATACGTAGCTATACCTCCCAACCACATGGAACCCGTAGGCCCACTCCTGTCGTGTTGATAGGGATAATGATCCAACCACAAACACACATAAAGCAAACGTCCATCGCTAACACTTACACTAGACAATATGATGACTGAAACCAAGATAATAGACAACGCATAAACTACAGGTCCTAGTTAGACACTTAATGGGCTACTAAGTAGGGGCTGATATCATGGCGAATTGCTTGGTATCCAAAAGACCAAGCTTAGACCATGCAAATTCAACTCGTCGATGGAAGGCTCTCGCACACCACATCTTGTTATTATATTAAGTTTCATTACCACCTAGTATTTTATTTATATTTATCACTTAATTAAAACTTCCTTCACCAACCCTCTAGGCACAATGATCACCAGGTTATGAGATGGAAGCCCCTTCCATATGCTAGCGTACCCTACCCATTCTCATCCAACAATGAGTTCATGTAGGCATGCAAATTCGAAACCCAACCCCAATGATCATAACTTTTGAAAGTACCACAGAAGACTAGGACTCGCAAGTCATTGGACAAATGTATGCACACATACTTGTGTGTGGTACACCACAATCACAAAGATCATAACACAAGGATTTGATGAAAACACAAGCAGCAAGTCACTCAAATGAAAATAGACTCGAGAGGACAGATGCAACACACATCCCAATGCAGCATAAAAGTGCAACAAAGGTTTGACTGACATCCAAATAGATGATCTAGGTCCATGACCAGACTCATGCTAAGAAAACTTGACAAAATAGGGTGGCACACAAAATGAGGTAAAAATCTCAAAAATTGGCAAACTTTGAAATTAAAACCCATTTGGCATTTGGGTACAAAAACTCCAAAAATCTAATAATATTTGGGTTTGGACACTGTATGCAAAAATAGACAGCATAACAACACAAAACCCCAAACCCCCATCCCAAAAATAAGGAAAATGTTCATACTCAACCAACCGGGCAGAACCAACAAACAAAAATGGAGAGGAACACTAATTCTCAACCTCCTAACAAATTGCTACCAGAAACATAAGCTGAAATGAAGCAAAAACAAGAAAACAGGAAAGTCCTACCTGACAACAAAAGTGGCAGAAATTAAAATCATCCTGATAAATAAATAGCCTACCGATACTGCCAAAAGTGATAGCAAAGCAAGGTCTCCCGGAGCCAAATCCAACGAGACCGATTTCACAAAAATTCCATGCTCACAACTCTCAGAATGAGCAAAAAACCAATCCTTCAAAAAGAGGAATTCAAAAAAGCTCTCCAATTTCTAAATTGAAAAATTAAAAAGTGAGAAAACAAATCCCTTTTTCAATACTTATTCACTTTTTGAGTGGATAGTTGATTAGGGAACATAGCCAGTTGAACTAGCTAGAATCCAAATCGACCCAAATGAAAACAAGTTATTCCTTCTAACAGGAATTCACTTAAGGGAAAGTTGCTAGAAATTGAATTAAATAAGATTTAAAGCCCGAAAACCCAAAATCACAGAAAAACCCTTAACAACTTTCACGACAATGCGAACCTCTAAATTTACAGACATGCTCATTAGTCTAATCACATAATGTAGATGAGTTTGAATTTAATAATTACTGAAAGGTTTAATTTAAATAATTAAATAAGGATATGTCGACCATACAGGGATGATATCGGTAAAATGAATAGCTGAATCACTAACTCCATGTGCCATTGCTAGGGATACAAATCCTACATACTAAAATATGCGATCAAGTGAAATTACATATAATATCATAGCCAAAGCAATAATGCATTAAATACCTAATTAATCCATTTGCATCACTCACATTCACATAGAGCATCAAACAACAAGAATGAAGTAAATAACCATAACATAAGATCCATCACATAACATAATAAAAAAATATGTCCAAATACCAGATAATAAGGTATCATCATAGATCTACTATTATCTCAAAATGACATGAACATGCAAATATGATAAACTAAACAACATAGTAGTATAGCATCTATGATACTAAACCAAAGTATAACATTCAACCCTTAGGGCAGCTCAAAGTACATATAATAAGAGTATCAAGTATCTATCGAATAAAAAATAGACAAGCTATAGACTCCAAAGACTAGAGGCACTACATCCTCCCCCACTAGCATATGCTTCGTCTTGGAAGTCAACAAAAAGATAGGGGTACAATCCCCTCAATCATGTAGCATCTTCCCAAGTCGTAGAGGTCTCATCACTCAAGTCCCATTGAACCCTTACTTGCTTGATGTTCTGAGCTCACAAGCTCAACCTCCAGTATTGTAGGATACAAATGGACTCCAACGTAAATTTCTTGTCCACTACTTGCAAAGCATCCCAATCAAGAACATGGGTCACATCTAGAATGTATTGCCTCAAACTAGAAACATGAAAAACATTATGAATGCGCGATAGGCTAGGTGGCAATGCTAGTTGATAAGCAACAAGACCAATCCTCTCGAGGATCTCAAATGGTTCGATAAAACATGGAGCCAACTTAGAGCCTTTCCCATATTATATAGGGCTCTTCCTCAGCTGCACTCTCAAAAACACCCTGTCACCAACAGAAAAATGACGATCCAACCTATAGGCATTTGCATACTTCTTCTACATGTTCTGAGCAGTAACTAGATGCTCTCTAATGTGAACAACCTACTACTCCATGTCTTGAAGTATCTTTGGACCCAAAAGAACTCAGTCCTCTAAGTGATCCCAACTCAAAGGGTTACAACATGGTCTACCATACAAGGCCTAAAAAGGTGACATGCCAAGAGAACTATGATACCCATTATTGTATACAAACTCAACAAGTACAAATAGTCCTCCCACTTCACCTACCTATCCATAGCATACATGCGAAGCATATCCTCCAGAACCTGTTCACTCTCTCAGTTTGAACATCGATCTCTGGGTGATAAGCCGAACTAAAATTGAGCTACATGCCCAAAGCATGCTAGATAGACATCCGTAGTGCAGAAGTAAACACTGGATCTCTATCTAAAATGATCCAACAACGGATCCCATGAAATGAACAATATCCTCCAAGAAAACATGCACTACAAAAGAAATTGTGTAAGATGCTCTCATGGGTGAAAAATGTGCTATCTTGGACGACTTGTCCACTGTCATCATAATACAATCATGCCTTCGTGATGATGTAGGAAACCTTATGATAAAATCTATAGATATTGTATCCCATTTCCACTCTAGAATGGTCTGTGGTTGTAAAAGACTTGTTAGGTGCTGATGCTCTACCTTCACTCTCTAGCACTCCAAGCATCGACCAACAAAATCAGCAACATTGTATCTCATCCCTACCCAAAAGAACAACTGTTTAAGATTAACATGCATCTTCTAGACACCAGAATGTGCGCAATATGATGCACAATGTGCTTCTAACAAAACCAAGGTACGAAGATCTCCAAACACAGGTACATAGATACACCCCAAGTGTCGCAGTAGTCCATTAGACTCAAGCATGTAACCAAAAAATCTCCCCTCAAGGGTATGCCTAGACTCGATCTCTACCCTCACCTCTTGATACGAAATGTTCACTAGGAAAAGCCTCCAAGATATGACCTTGCAAATCCACTCCTAATGACATCACTGATACCTCATGTCACCTCCTACTCAAGGCATCTATGTTGACATTCTCCTTCCCTTTAATGTAATGAACATCAAAGTTGTACTCGCACAAGAACTCCATCCAACAATGCTATCATGCATTTAGATTTAGCTGAGTAAAGATATATTGCAAGCTCCTATGATCGCTATATAACAACTTAAACTTGTTTCCCAAAAGAAAATGCATCCAATGAACAAGGGCATGCACTATGGCCATGAGTTCTAAATCATGAGTGGGGTAGTTAAGCTCATGATCCTTGAGTTTCCTAGACTCATATGCAATCACTCGACCATTGTGCATCAAAATGCACCCACACCTTCCAACAAAGCATTTGTGCAAACCATGAAGTCACCTACAAGTACAAGTGCACTAGTTAAACACTCCTTAAGAGCATTAAATGCTACCTCACACTAGTCTAACCAAACATACTTCTTCCCTTTCTACTAAAGAGAAGTGATGGGATGAGCTACTCGCAAGAAATCCTTCATGAAGTGACGGTAGTAACCCACCAATTCCTTGAAACTATGAACTTCTGAGACATTAGTGGGTACCAACCAATCTATGATAGCATGAATCTTGTTCAGATCCACTACAATTCCATCACCAGTGATGATGTGTCCCAAATACTTTACCTTTGATTGGAAGAACCCACATTTACTCAAGTTTCCATACAACTAATGGTCTCTCAAGCACTGCAATATTTGATGTAAATCAACTTCATGATCCTCAATAGTCCTCGAATAGATTAATATGTCATCTAGGAGTACAATGACACATTGGTTGAGGTAAGTACAAAATACACCATTCATCAAACTCATAAATATTAATGGCACATTGATTAATTCAAAGGGTACAACCGTGAACTCATAGTGCCCATATCATGTACAAAAAGCTATTTGATGAATATCAACCTCCTAGATATGAAGCTGATGGTATCTCAACTTTAGATCAATATTTGAGAACAATCGTGCCCCCTTCATTTGATCAAAAAAGTCATCTATCCTTGGAAAAGGATAACAGTTCTTCACCGTTACCTTATTCAATTGCTGGTAGTTGATGCACGACTACAAAGAACCATCCTTCTTTACAAAGATAAATGGTGCATCCCATGGAGATACACTGGGATGAATATGGAACTTGGCCAACAATTCCTCCAACTACAATCAGAGCTCACTCAAATCCCAAGTAGTCATGCAATAAGGAGCTTGTGAAATTAGTTCCGCTCTTGGTACAAGATTAATGCAAAAATCAATGTCATGGTGTGGTGGCATACCTGGAATCTCATTAGGAAACACATCAACATACTCACAAAGGAGTGGGTGATCATCAAGTGTCACCATAAGGCTCTTGGCTTCCTTGAGATCACTGACAGACATAAGAAACAACTAATAACCCTTACGCACACTCTGCTTTGGCTAATTAGCTAAGATCATTTGAAGTGACACTGGTCTCTTAAATCCCATAAGTTCCACTTTCCCACCTATGTCATCAACACACTATACCGTCTTACGATGACAATCGATATTCACCTGATGGGTGGCTAACTAATCCATGCCCAACACAATGTCATATGATCTCAAAGGTAGAATGTGTATATCCACTATGGTGGTGAAGGTGCCTAAATTTAGAAAACAACCTCTGAATAACAAGTCTATAGCCACCTTGGAACCCATGGCTAACTCAACCTACCACCTATCGACTTGATGCACTACCACTAGCCCACATCACTAAAAAAGAGATGGTGATATGAAAGAATCAGAAGCACCTAAGTCAATAAAACTAAAGATGAAATACCACGCAATATACCTTTAGCCTCGACTACTATACCTTGATGATCTGCTTGACGATTTTCAACTACCACAAAGACTCAGTGATTCCTACTAGTATCTCCTATAGTAAGCTCAAATCTAGTTGCGCCCTTACTAGATCCTATAGATGGTTTGATGAAACACTCAAAAAATCTATGGCTAGGCTAACCACAAGAATAATAGTTCCCTGCAAAGCTGGAACCTATCCCACAACCACGTTGAGTACTGCTAGGATATGGTGCACTACCCTTACTCTATTTTTGCTAACCACCTAGAGGAGGGCGATCCTATTGAGATTTCTGTCCTTGGCTTTGGTTATCTACTTTCTTTTTGCTGGTACCAAAAGACTGTCCACCCTTGCCCCAAAAATTCTTCTTATTCTTACGGTGATAACCACCTTGAGAGGATTCTGATTGGTCTTGGCCCTTCTGAGAAGACTGAGTGAACTATGAATCCTACCCTGAATTCCTTGCACTTTGGTTTTGAGAACCAAATCTGCTATTGAAACATATAGCCAAATTTTTCTTTACAATACGTGCCTTCTGAACAATAGGAACCAAAGTCCTAGTCTAATGCATATATACTTGTCCAATAAGGACATCCTTAAGGCCTCAGATGAAATGATGAGCTAGGAATAAGTCATCATGGTTGTAACAAGAATACTACATAAGCTTAAAGAACTAGATTTCATATTGATCCACTGTCATATTTCCTTGATGGATTGCATAGAAGTCATTAGCACGAGATAATGCATATAGACTTCTCCAATGTCATATTTCCTTGATGGATTGTATAGAACTCATCAGCATGGGCTAATGCATATAGAACAACAGGAACCAGAGTCCTAGGTTAATGCATATAGACTTCTCCAATAAGGACATCCTTAAGGCCTCAGATGAAATGATGAGTTAGGAATAAGTCATCATGGTTGTAACAAGAATACTACATAAGCTTAAAGAACTAGATTTCATACTGATCCATTTCATATTTCCTTGATGGATTGCATAGAACTCATCATCACGAGCTAATGCATATATACTTCTCCAATGTCATATTTCCTTGATGGATTGCATAGAACTCATCAGCACGGGCTAATGGATATAGAACAGTCAGAACCAGAGTCCCAGGTTAATGCATATAGACTTCTCCAATAAGGACATCCTTAAGGCCTCAGATGAAATGATGAGTTAGGAATAAGTCATCATGGTTGTAACAAGAATACTACATAAGCTTAAAGAACTAGATTTCATACTGATCCACTATCATATTTCCTTGATGGATTGTATAGAACTCATCAACACGGGCCTCCCTAAACTGAGGAGATAGGAATCTTTCATGGAACCTCTCTTCAAAGATCTCCCAGGTGAGCTCTGCAACGCTAATCTAAAGCTTCTACCCCTCCATATTCCATGATATGGATGTGTGGTCCCTCAACTACGTAATTGCACAACGTGCCCTCAAATTGGTTGCATATGGGTGCATGGTGAAGTAATGCTCCATGTCCAATAACCAAGTTTTTGCCTTGAGGCAATGTCCCTTACTGTCACAATGATGATTTGGATTGGAGAAGAGACTTCATGATATCTAACCTGATGGAATCCTCACTATTGCAGTCTCTACCACCCTGCAGTGCCCTCAGCCACTTAGTGGAGTACAAGAATGTTTATGTTCATGCTCCTCCTCTCTATGCTCTAAATGATGGGAATCCCCATGATGATATCGCTCTTCTTGATTATGGTCCTATTGACACTCCTCAACATGAGAGCCCAACTCAGCAAGAATCTCTTGAAACATTGGTATTGATTCCCCAATGACATTCTAATTAGCATTACCCTATTCTCCCCACCATCCTGTCATTCCTCCTCATGGTCTTCTTCCTCTTGAATGACTCATCAGTTACCACCCTGACCAAATCTGCACACACGAGGCATCATTATAGAAGCAACAAAACAAGGTCAGACATAATGATCATAAGCATAAGAGTTGAAAGAATGAACCAACAAGATATCAAATAATTAACCATAATATAACAATACACAATAGAAAAATAACTATAGTGGAACATAACACAGAGATCCTAATGTTGTAACATGGGCTCTTATACTAGATGTAATGCCCCACTCAAAGATCCTTGGAAACAAGGATAAATATAAGCCAAGATAATTTTTTTTTTAAACAAGTATGGATGCACACAACATATGACATATGAGGATCACAAAGATTGCAATAGAAGACTAACCAAACATCCTGAAGCCAACATATCTCCAAATGCCACTACTAACCAAAATGACTAACTACGAATGATGCACAATTGAATTCAAATCAAAACATTCTGAATTCAAAATACATTGCCAAAGGATTGAAGAACACCTAAGAGAGTAGCCAAAACACATCCTGAAAATTTTGGGTCAAATGGAAAAGTGCCCACTATTCACTCAGACATGTTTTTACAAATACCAGACAATACTTTAAATCAGCACTAGGCAATACTTTCTAGTATTGTACGACCTTTCTCAAGAAGGAGGGTGACACTTTCAGGGTTTGAGTGACACTCCTCTAAAGGGTGTGTGATATTTTAGAAGTATCATATGATACTTCTTCAAAGGGGGTGCAATAGTGGAAAGTATCACACATCTAAGAGATGTGCGACACAATTAGGGATCACACAAAAAATCTTTATTGGGTATGCGATTCTTTATTATATCGCCCCATGCTGACACATGGTCACCTAGGAATGCAAGAAAAACTCTAAGAATGAACTAAAGAGTAAAACAAAGTTCAAAACCTGCACACTGAGGAGTATTAGATCCACAATTCAAGGTGTAAACACTTGAACACAATACTGAAAGATGGAAACACAATCTAACCATCTAACAAATAGTGAAGGGAAAGTATAGAAGGAAACATCAGAATGTAATAAAACAACATTGCAATAGCTGAAAATAACATCGCAATGAACGATATAACCAAAATAAGTATGTGGTTCCTCCCAACCATAACAACATCATAAGATCATCATGGACCCTAGCCATCCCTCGCCCATAACATCCTAACTACCAACTAGATCATCAATGCTAACTTATTAGGATGTCACTACTAAAACATGTTACAACATAAGCATAAGGAAATTTAACGTGCTAAAAGAAAAACATAAGATAATCCTACAAACAAATAAAATTATCTATCATATACTAATAATCATAATAAGGAAATGTTTCAATAAATAACATCATCTAAACATGATAATGAAAGTATAAATCACAAGAAAGCATACTTCAGAACCTGAAGTACCAAGTGAAAACATCCAGCAGTGGTCACATTGGGATATTAGACCGTCTTTGTACACCGGTCCCCAGTAGTGGTATAGGTAAGCTATGCCTCCCAACCATGTGGAACCCATAGGTCTACTTCCGCCGTGTTGATGGAGATAATAATCCAACCACAAATACACATAGAACAAACGTCCATGGTTAACACACACGCTAGACAATATGATGACTGAAACCAAGATCATAGACAATGCATAAACTATAGGTTTTGGTCAGACACTCAGTGGGCTACTAAGTAGGGGCTAACATCATGGAGAGTCTCTTGGCATCCAAAAGCCCAAGCTTGGAACTTATAGATTCAACTCCTTGATAGAAGGCTCTAGCACACCACATCTTTTTATTATCTTAAGTTTCATTACCACCTAGTATTTTATTTAGTTATCACTTAATTAAAAATTCTTTCGCCAACCCTTTGGGTACAATGATCACTAGGCTGTGAGATAGAAGCCCCCTCTATATATTACCTTACCCTACCCATGCTCATCCAATGATGAGTGCTTGTAGGCATGCAAATTTACAACCCAAACCCAATGATCATAACTTCTGAAAGTACCACGAAAGATCAAGACTCACAAGTCACTCAACAAATGTGGATGCATGTACTTGTGTGTGGTGCACCGTGATCACAAAGATCCTAACACAAGGACTAGATGATAACACAAGCAAAAAGTCACTCAACTAAAAATAAACTCGAGAGCATAGATGTGACATGCATCCTAATGCAACATAAGAGTGCAACAAAGGTCTGACTGACATCCAAATGGAGGATCTAGGTCCATGACCAAACTCATGCCAAGAAAACTTGAGAAAACATGGTGACATGCAAAATGAGGTAAAAATCCCAAAAATGGAAATTTTTTTAAATTAAAACCCATTTGGCCTTTGGGTACAAAAACCATGAAAATTCAATAATATTTGGGTTCGTACACTGTATGCAAAAATGACTAGTATAACGATTCAAAACCCCAAACCCCCATCCCCAAATTAGGGAAAATGTTCATACCTAACCAACCAAGTAGAATCAACAAACAAAAATGGAAGGGAACACTAGTTCTCAACCTCCTAAAAAATTGCTACCAAAAATAAAAGCTGAAACGAAGCAAAAACAAGAAAACGAGAAAGCCCTACCTGACAACAAAAGGTGCAGAAACTAAAATCAGCCTATAAAATAAATAGCTTGCTTATACTATCAAAAGAAATAACGAAGAAAGGTCTCTCTGAGCTGAATCCAACGAGACTGATCTTGCAAAAATCCCATGCTCACAACTCTCAGAATGAGTAGAAAACCAATCCTTCAGAAAGAGGATTTCGGAAAAGTTCTCCAATTTCTAAATTGAAAAGTGAGAAAAAAAATTCCCTTTTCAATACTTATTCACTTTTCGAGTGAATACTTGATAAGGGAAAATAGCTAGTTAGACTAGCTAAGCTTTGAATCGACCCAAATGAAAACAAGTTATTCCTCATAATGGGAATTCACCTAAGGCAAAGTAGTAAGAATTGAATTAAATAAGATTTAAAGTCTGAAAATCTAAAATCATAGAAAAAACCTTAACAACTTTTGTGACAATGCAAAGCTCTAAATGCATAGACATACTCACTAGTCTAATTACATAATGTAGATGAGTTTAGATTTAATAATCATCGAAAGGTTTAATATAAACAATTAAATAGGCATATGTTGACCATACAGGGATGACATTGGTAAAATGAATAGTTGAATCACTAACTCCATGTCCCACTACTAGGGATACAAATCTTATAAATTAAAATATGAGATCAAGTGCAATTGCATACAATATCATAGCTAGAGAAATAATGCATTAAATGCCTAATTAATCCATTTACATCACTCACGTTTGCATAAAGCATAAAACAACAAGAATGAAGTAAATAATTATAGCATAAAATCCATTACATAACATAATCATAAAATATGTCCAAATACCAAATAATCAAGTATCATCATAGATCTACTGTCATCTCAAAATGGCATCAACATGCAAATATGATAAACTGAACAACATAGTAGTATAGCATCTATGATATTGAATCGAAGTATTACATTTGACCCTCAAGTCATCTCAAAGTACATATAATAAGAGTATCAAGTATCTCTCAAATAAAAATAGACAAGGTACAGACTGCAAACATGAGAGGCACTACATATGAAGTATATGTAGAAGCGGTAGATCAATTGTTATGTTGTCATTGATGTCAAGCCAATTAGCAGTACTAATTCATGCAAGTTGTAAATCATGTCAAGGATGTGATGTTTAATAGAGAATGAATGGAAAAAATAGAAGTTAATATGTGTAAGTGATCTTAAGTATGTTAACTAAATTGGGCAATTGATGAATTGGTCTGTGGCAGTATAATATTGATTTGATTTTTCACATGATTTGATGAAGGATTAAAATGATGGACAAGCTAGTTAGTTTGGTTGTTAAAAATGGAATAAATTTGGAAAGTGAAAATATATACAACCAATAAGAAACACTGAATTAGAAATGGTGGTCAGTAATGAAGATAAAGGGAGGTTAAGAAATTCAAGTTTTAACTGAGCGTAATTGAGAAGGATGGTTACATGAACTTAGTGTTAACTGAGCACAATGTTAATTGAGTGGAGGTGTTCAACAAAGTAAGAATATAGTTTGGTAAAGAAGAACAATTTATGGAAGATCGAGTAAAAGATGACATTAAGTGAAGATTTAGACTATTCTACAAGATTCTAAGATAAGGGTGAGGTTACTTAGCAAGATCAATAGATGGAATTGGCAGGGTAAGATTTGATGGTGAAGGTTTGAGACATTTTTTGAGATCCAAGAAAACTTCAAATTCCTATGTGAAGATACAACTATAAAGATTTAAAAAACATTTCACTTAGTGCTAGATTTAATGAATATGAGTTGGAAATTAATCATGTGGATGAGAGGAAAACATGGAAATCATAATGAATGTGATGAAGTGGACAAAATCCATCTATAAAAGGAAAGGACAAGAAGGCACATGTTGGTGGTCTATTTGCTAGTCAAGTTGGTGAAAAGTTGCCAAAGGAGTTAATAACAAGAAAATGTGAAGTGTGAAGTGAGGAGGATTAAAAGAGTTGATGTGATGGACAATTATTAAGTAAAGATATGAGAGAAATAGAAACCTAAATAAGAAAAGGTAGTTGCTGATTTATCAAATCATTTAACTGTTATTCTCTAACCATTTTAGAAGAAAAAATCTTATGTGTGTGGACTTAACAATTCTATTTGTAAATCTTTTTTTACAGTGACATTCCATTGAATATTTTGAAGTCCTTTAGATAGGCCACTCATTGAAAGGTGATGAGGTCAAGATGATCTTTGGTGAAAATCATTTAATAGGGTCACATTTAGAAAATGTGTATGTAACCTTTAATAGGGTTGGCTCTTAACCATGATCACTTCAGAAGAGTGATTTATTTTTGAGTGACTGCTCTTAAGTGGTTTTTACACTAACCATGTTTTCATGTTAAAAACATTGGTGTTAATGTGTGCATGAATATTTTACATGTTAAAACCTCACATGTGAAAACTATTTTTTATGGTCATGATTCAAGTAATTAATGTTAATTTCTTTACTAAGTGATTTGTTAATAAGATTAAGTTGGTTAACATTGGTGAATTGTTTAAAGGACCAAGGATAACTTATTCACTCCCTATTAGGATTAAACCATAGATAGAAAATAACAATTACATGCAAATATCAAAAATATCAAAAAATAATAGATCACATAGAAAAGAACACAAGACATTAAGATTGAACATTGTTCACCCAATCCCTGGGCTATGCCCACCAAATAGCAAGTTCGATATTATTGCGATCTAGTGATTACAACTTGATTACATCTGTAATCCCTTACAACTTAATACTTCCATAAGAACCAATTTTTGCATCACAACAATGAAAAAATCCTTAACCCTAAGCCCTTTTATACAAGTATTTTTATTGCTTTAGGGTTATAATTAATAATTACATGTCAACCCAAAACCTTGATAAAATAACTGAGGAATTATGAAGTATGTACAATACTTCCCTGATTAGTCACCACAATCTAACAATCTCCCACTTGGGGAATGATCAAGCTCCACACTAAACAACAATCTCCCACTTAGAGATTGATCATGTAGCTATGCCACTACTCCATGAGGTTGCCACTAGATCAAACCACCATGGACTCTGGTATTCTTTTATTCATGTTCAATCTAGAAGACCAACCAAAGCTAAAGAGGAGTTCAACTCTTCCCTGGTTACTACTTTTGTAAACATATCTATTGGATTGTCATCTGTATGTATCTTGTCCAGCTTTAACTGCATCCAAAACTAATTGAATGAAATGGTATTCTAACTGTGTGTTTGGTCTTTGAATGTAGAGTTGAATTCTTTGCAAGATGAATGACACTTTGACTATCTGTAAAAAAATATGAGGGTGTCCCAATTGTTCCAAGAAGAACTGAACCCATATCATCTCCTTCACTACCTCTATAGAAGCAATATACTTTGCCTCTATAGTGGATAAAGCATTAACCTTTTGTAACCTAGAAACCCAGCTCATGACTACCCCACCAATAGTAAAGACATAACCTATAGTAATCCACCTGGTATTAATATCCCCTACCAATTTTGAGTCAACATAGCCTTATAAATCAGTAGTAGAGCCCCCAAAGTGTAAACACTTATTAGATGTTCTTCTTAAATATCCAAGAATCCATTTGACTGCATTCCAATGCTCAATTCCTAGATGACTCATATACTTGCTAACGACTCCCATTGCATGTACAATATCCAGCCTTGTACATACCATAGCATACATCAAGCTTCCTATAGCTAAATTATATGGTACCTTTGACATCTTCTCCTTGTCTTCTTATGTCTTGGGACACATCTCCTTAGTCAACTTCAATTGACTAGGTAAAGGTGTACTGATAGCTTTAGCATTCTCCATAGAGAAACGTTGCAGCACCTTCTCAACATAATCAACCTAAAAAAGGATTAATTTCTTGTTCTTTCTATCTCTACAAATCTTCATACCAAGGATTTTTTTCCTGCCCCCAAATCCTTCATAGCAAATGCATGTGCTAACTGACATTTTAGCCCCTTGATCTGATCCATGTTAGACCTAGCTACAAGCATATCATCAACATATAAACATAAAATAATGTAGCTATCATCATCCAACCTCTTAAAATAAACACAATGATCTAAATGACACCTACTATATCCATGCTCATGCATAAAATTGTCAAATTTCAGATACCATTGCTGAGGTGCTTACTTCAAGCCATATAAAATTTTCTTCAATTTACACACTAATTTCTCCTTACCTTTGACCTCAAATCCTTGTGGTTGAGCCATATATATCTCTTCATCCAAATCATCATGAAGGAAGGTTGTTTTAACATCAAGCTACTCTAAATGCAAATCCTTAGTAGCCACAATACTTAAAATAGTACAGATAGAAGTCATCTTAACAAGAGAAAATATCTCATCAAAATCAATGCCCTTTTTCTGTGCAAATCCTTTTACAACTAACCTAGCTTTAAATCTTTTCGTACCTCCATCCTCTTCTTGTAACCTGTAAACTCACTTATTGTGTAAAGACCTTTTACCTATAGGCAACTTGCATAAATCTCATGTCTTATTTTTCAGCAAAGAGTCCATTTCTTCTTTTGTTGCAGACTCCCACTGAATCTTAATATCCACCTATACAGCTTCATCATAACATTTAGGTTCACCAACATCAGTAAATAAAATATAATATAAAGAGGGAGACAATTTTTTTGGAGGTCTACTCATCCTTGCTAATTGTCTAACATTCATTGGTGTGTGTGGCATTTGTTGTTGTAGTTGTTGCACATCATGAGGAATGACTGGAACATCATCTTTTGGAGTATCATCCAGGACTACATAATCATCTTCTTTCTTCTTATATTTCTGCAATAGATCTTTGTACAACACTTTCTCATTAAATATGACATCCATGTTTCTTACAATTTTATGATTTTTAAAATCCCAAAGCCTACAACCAAATTCATTAATGCCATATCTAACAGATACGCATTTCTTTGACTTAGCTTCTAGCTTGGTTCTATTTTCAGAATCTATATGAGCAAATACTTCAAAACCAAATGTTTTGAGAAAAGAATAATTGACCTTCTTACCAGTCTATGTTGCCTCTAGAATACCACAACCCAAAGGAGTAGAGGGACCTCTATTAATCAAATATATAGTATTATTGACAATCTTTGCCCATATCTATAAGGGTAACCCAGTATGCAACCTCATGCTCCTTGCATGCTCCATTATAGTTCTATTCATGCATTCAGCCACTCCATTTTCCTGTGGAGTCCTTAGAACAATTTTTTGTCTACGAATACCACTAGTGGAGCAATAATCTTCAAATTCATGGCTGTAATACTTACCATCATTATCAAATCTAAGAAATTTTAATTTCTTACCAGTCTCATTTTCAACCAAGCATTTCCATTCCTTAAAAGTTTGAAATACATAAAATTTATGTCTACGGAAATAAATCCATACTTTTATAGTTTCATCACCAATAAATGTAACATAATAATGAGAGCCACCAAGGGAAGATACCTGAGCCAATCCCCATACATCGATATGCACAAGCTCTAATTTTTCCTTTTTATTTTCCTTCCGAGTCTTCACAAAACTCACTCTCTTTTATTTTCCATACACGACTTTTATATAAATCCATATTAACACATTTTAGACCTAGTAATTCTTTGAATGAAGTACTTCCTTTCTCACTCATATGCCCAAGTCTATTGTGCCACAATGCTGTATCAAAATTTACAATAACTATTTGTTCTCCTTGCTCAACTCCAACAACTATTCCTAAACATTCATTTTTCTTTGAAACAATTAAAGTAGAAGGAACAATGTGACCTGTACAAAGATATAAGTTAACCTTTTGAAACCTTTCAATTTTTATCATTAAAAGTAACTAGACAACCCTCATCACCGAGTTGCCCTGCTGAAATTAAATTCTTACTCAGCCTTGGAACATGTCTTACCTCATGTAGTAGCCAATGATTCTCATTTTGCAACTTAATCTTAATTTTTCCCTTTCCAACAATCTGATAGGGTCTATTATCCCCCAAATAAACAAGTCTAAAATCCCCTTGGACATAATCAATGAAATAACCTCTATGAGGTGTAGCATGAAATGAAACACTAGAATCTAAAACCCATGAATCATCAACACTTTGTAAAGATAGAAGAAAAACATCCTCTTTAGATTTGTTACTTACCACATTTTCCTCCTTATCTCTATCTAGTTTATCTCCTTCATTTTCTTTTGAGTCCAACAATCTTTCTTTTTATGCCTTGGTTTCCTACAGTACTAGTAGTCATTTAGTCTTTTTGATTGAGACCTCCTCCCCTTTGACTTTCCTCCTAATTTTTCACAATTTTCAAAATTACTTCCTCTCTCAATCATTTTGCCTCAACTTTTTGTGTTCAAAACACTTCCTGATGTAGATACTTGAGGTTTTCCTACAAGTTTCTTCACTCAAAATAACACCGATCACATCATCATATTTTAGGGTACTAGATCCATGAACAAAATTACTCACAATCATTACCAAGCCATTCTTTCTTTGAGGAAAAGAACACAAAATCAAAAGAGACTTAGTTTCTTCATCAAAATTGATACTCATAGAAGATAGCTAACTAGTAATAGTATTAAACTCATTTAAATGATCTGCAACAAATCCACCTTCTATCATTTTCATATTAAATAAAAACTTCATGAGAAATACCTTGTTTGAAGTACATGGCTTTTCATACAATTTTTCTAGGATTTGCATCAACTCTTCTATTCTCATCACTTTTGTAATATTAAATGCCACTGATGGTGCTAGACATAATCAAATGTTTCCAAGTGCCATTCTTTCCAAAAGATCCCAGTCATCATTTGACATAAATCCCTAATTCTTCATTTTTCCTTCCAATGACTTCCATAAATCCTTTTGATAAAGATAGTCTTCCATATGCATCTTCCATAACTAAAAGTTTTTCCCATTAAACCTATCATCCCTTAGCTTACCCTTGTCTCCAATTTCTCCCATTGAACCATGAGACTGCCACTCAACCGTGAGACTTTCTTGTAGAGGGTAACTGAAAGAACAACCTTGCTTGGATACCACTTGTTAGGATTAACCAGGGACAAAAATAATAATTACATGCAAATATAAACAATATCAAAAAATAATAGATCACACAAAAAAGAACACAAGACACCAAGATTTAACGTAGTTCACCTAATCCTTGGGCTATGCCCATCAAACAACATGTATGATATTATTACAATCTAATGATTAAAACCTAATTACAATATGTAATCCCTTACAACTCAATGTCACAATAAGAACCAATTTTTGCATCATAACAATGAAACAATCCTTAACCCTAAGCCCTTTTATACAAGTATTTTTACCACTTTAGGGTTATAATTAATAATTACATGTTAGCCCAAAATCTTGATAAAATAGGGCCCAAATTTTTTTTAGGGCTCCGCTTTTGAACCCTTGGACAACCACAGACTAACGACCCCAACTGTATTGGGGGTTGCTATGCCTAAACCCCTGCTCAGGGCCTAGCCCAATCCTAAAACTCACCGAAGAATTATGGAGTATGTACATTACTTGCCTGATTAGTCACCAAAATCTAAACTCCCCCCCCCCCCCTCTCAGTTATCTAACAATTGGTATCAAAGTGAAGGTTCTTAAAGAAACAAGTTTGGAAGGCTTAAGCTAAAGATCTGAAGATGTATAAGAGAGAGGTACCAAAGCTGAATAAGGAGAACTTCCTCTCATGGAAATGCAAAATGAGGTTGTACCTATCTACAATTAGAGACTATGAAGTGTACTACCTAGATAATCATTACTAGTCACCACCCCTTGGACTAATGACAATGGAGCAAATGAAAGAAAAGAATTAGTACAACACCATGATGATAGAGATTGCTTCTTCTGTGACTGATGTTGAGTTTGATGATGTTAAATACTATGTTACTGTGAAGGAAATGTGGGATAAACTTGTACTTGTTCATAGAGGAGACCAAAATGTACTACAATAAAAGGCTCAAATTTTGAGAGGAAAGTTTTATGACATGATAATGCAAGAAGGTGAGAATATTGTGTAATATAGTAATAGAATTAAGGAAGTGGCCAATTCTATAAAAGGAGCTAGTGGACTCATAAGTGAAGAGGTTATGGTAAGAAAAGTTCTTAGAAGGTTTCTATAATCACCTCTCTATCCTATTAGAGTTTCTATTATTCAAGAGTTAAGATCTATACCTGGTAATGTTATTACTTTTAATGCTTTAGTTAGTAGGCTGGTTGATTTTGAGCTTAATAATCTTGATAGTTGTTTAAACTAAGATTAAAACTACTTTCAAGTCATGAACCATTGGAATTTTAAGGAAAGAAAATAACACTCATTACAATCAGAATAATAATGAACATGAATAAGATGAAAAAGATCAAGAAGAGCTTTAGGCACTACTAACAAAGAGGCTAATGAGAGGAAAAGGAAAGTATAAAGGTAATATAGATTTTATTTGTTTTAAATGCAACAAGGTTGGTCAATTTTGAGTCTAGATGTCCCAACAAGAACATAAATGAAAGGAATGATGAAAGGGAGAATAAATATCAAACAAACAAAGACTACAAGGACAAGGGAAATAAGGCTTGTTACCTAGTAGAGGAGGATGACATTGAGCATACAAATGTTTATTAAGAAAAAGATGAAGATGTTTCATATGTTGCAATGAAGGATGAATCTAAAAGAAAAGAAAGGTATGGAGAATAAAAAGATCTCATTTCTCAAGTTATTAAGAATGATACATGAATTATTGATAGTGGTTGTTCATATTACATGACTAGTGATATTGGAAAATTTGATAATATAGAACATTATGATGGAGAATTTGTTAAACTAAAAAATGATGCCCCACATCATATGAAGTGAAAAGGTTCTATTATGTTGATTGAGAAGATTAGATGTGATAATGCATATTAGGTACAAGTATTAAAATACAATATGTTAAGTGTGGCAAAACTGGATAACATAGGTCAGCAACTAGAATTGCAAAACTAAAAAGTGAAGATTTATGATGATGCTGGAAATCTGATCGGTACTAGAAAACAAATAAGAGGTAACCCATTCTATCTGGATTCTATAGAGAACATGTTTGATTGAGGGACTAAAGATGTTTGGTTATGACACAAAAGCCTATGTTATGTAAATTTTGATTATATAATCAAGGTTAGTAGGAAGAAAAGATATATGTTTACTGAGCTTAATAAAACCTGATAAAGTGATGTGTAAGCAATAAAAGATTGGTAAAATGACTAATTCAAGTTTTAAAAGAAATTCTTACTCATCTAATAATGTATTGGAGTTGATTCATATTGATCTATGTGGTCCTATGAAATTTCAAATTTATTTAGTGATTATTATTTCATTTTATTTGTTGACTAGTTCCCAAGAAAAATGTCTTTGATGTTTCTAAAAGAAAAATGTGATGCATTTCAAATGTTCAAGTGGTATAAGGCAAGAGTTGATAAATAAATAGGTAAGAAATTGAAATGTTTAAGATATAATCTAGAGGAGGTGAACTCATTTATGATGAGTTTGTTAGAATGAATGTTGATGATATCCTTTGAGGAAGTATACTAACCATTAGAGAGTTTGTTAGCATGATTGACATATTGTATTATTGACTATGTTTGTCATTGATGTCAACATAATATTACTTATGTAAATACTGTCAGAGTAGCAAACAAAGATAGAGGTCACACAAATTGTGTATTGATGATAAGGTCAAGTATAGTTGAGGATATGTTCTACATTATATTCATATGAAGTGGACAAGCGCATGTATAGAGAGAAAAATACATGTGAGAGTTATTTAGGAATTACATAAGAAATGTGTAGACAATGTACCTGAGAAGTGGTTTCTAATGTTTGGATTTTATCTCTTGACATGGATATAATCATGATGAGAGAAGTTATATAGTTATAGTAGACATCCTAATGATGATGTCAACAAGTGTGCGAGGTCAGAGGTCACACATGTGATAAATTATATTTATTGTGAGCTGACAATATTTTATAATTGCAAAAATATGTAATGAATTGTATTATCTTAATGAGGTCCTATTATAATTAATTGAGAAATCCTCAATGACAACTTAAAGAATTATTTTGATGATATGATATAAAGGAAGGTTATTTTCCTTGTGATGTAAGATGTAGTTGTGCAAATTGTACAAGTGATATGCTAAGTTGATAAATGCATGTATGCAATCCAAGGGATTATTGGATGCAAGTTGTAAGATCTGGTATTGAGATCTAAAGAGGTTTGGCCTAGTAAAGAGGAAAAAGGAGTTCAAGTTATTTCATTCTATTATTTTGAAAAGAATAATACAAAGGCTAGTTGGACAGTGATTTTTTTGGTCTTGCCCCTGAAGCTATTTGGATAGTGGGTCCATTTGCCTTCTATAACTCCTAACAGGGTTGGAATCTCCTAACAGGGACTGATATGTACTAAATTTATTTCATTGGATCCTAATAGAGTCCATCCTCTCTTACAAGGAAATTTTATATTAGTACATCATTTTTCACAAGTACCATCCCCATTGGGGTTTTTCCTCTGATCAAGGGTTTTCCTAGTTAACATATCTGGTGTTATTGTGTATGTGTATCTTCTTATAGTTTCTGGTTATATTGTTCACATGGTTAAGGATTAATAAGGTTGATAATGTTGGCATTATGATTATTTTTTCATTAGTGACATTACTTACTCAATTATGTATGCTTACCGAGCATCAAGTGGTTACCTTGTAAACTTAGCAGTTCAACAGTTTACACCAAACAGACAATGGCTATCGAGCAAATTTAGACAATGTGAAGTCCAACAGTGTCTACCAAGCTTCTCAATATCTATCATGCTTTACAGTGTCTACCAAGTAGATAATTTGTGTCATGAAGATTTAGTGCAAACCGAGCGATGAAAGATTCAGTTTTTACTGAGTGAAGCAAGGTAAACTCAGTGTACAGTATCTACCGAGTGACACTACATCTACTGAGTCACTAGTGGTTACCGAGTTTGGAACTACATCGAGTGATTAGTATGGACCGAGCCTTCACTTCTATCAACTGCATGAAGATGCTGAGTAATGCAGTAGACGTCAAGTATCAGAAGGTCACTGAGTCAATTCAGTGAACCCGAGTTATTTACTATTGGGTCGACTCTGTAATGCATTTGTTTACTTGTATTTTGGCCAACCTTGTAATTTTGTAAGTTTGAAAGGTATATATGTAAGATGTATTGTAAGATATCAAGTATGAATGAATGTATGATGTATGCAATGAGAAGGAATTGAGAAGTAATGTGAAGTATATGCGAAATATCATCAGCAACAGTTCAAGGTACACAACAAGGTCAATTCAGAGACTGAAAAGTTATATCCATCACATGAGATGGTTAATGCATAAGGGATCTTATCAGTAATCAGTTGTAAGTAGATCCATTGCTTCATCCTAATAGGTTAATCAAATTTTTTAAATCCTCTAACAAGGTAGACTTAACAGTCTTTGTACAAATCTCCTAATAGAGTGCATACTTCATTGTATGTTTGCAAATCCTCTAACAAGGTGGACCTAGCAGTCTTTTGTGCTCCTAATAGGGCAGATCACCAGAAGTGGTCAATGTAAGCCTTAACTAGCCAACTTTATACTCTAGTATTAAAGTTTTGTAGGTATCATCCCCACCCCACCTTTTACTTTCTCTTTGGAAGGTTTTTGGGTCACCAAATATTGTGTTCACTTGTGTAATGATTTTTTTATGTTTTAGAATTTATGCATGCAGTAGTATAGATGGATGTGTGCTAAAAAGAATATTTTTTTTTTAAGGTTACTAATTCACCCCTCCCCTCTCAGTAACCTGTCATACCCTGAATATTTCCAACAATTGATATCAGAGCATTGTGGTTCTCAAGATAAAATTTTAGCAGCTTGAGCAAAGATCTAAGGACAGATGGAGATATTCAGACTTGACAAGGCAATTGAAAATGAAAAGCTAGATCTGGAAATGGCCATGGCTCAACTCAAAGAAGCAAAGGAGCATCTTTCTCAATCCCTGAAGAGAAGGAAGGAACTTGCAAGAAAAATGAATGACCATCAGTATGTTGAAGAAAAGATTGAAGACCTTTTACCATCAAGTAGCTTAGATGAAGCTAATGAGGCAATCAAGGAACTCCTAGCAAAGAATGGCTCTCTACAGAAAGAAAAAAGAAAACTTAAAAGAGAACAAGAAATCCAATCAATAAAACTATGTGAAGTTTTGGAACAAAGAAACAAGGAAAATGAAGACTTGGAGGCAAGAAATAATCAATCCAATCAACATGAAGACCTCATGGATCAAATCTCTAGAGAAAATGAAGAAATCAGGATTCTCAAAGAATAGAATGAAAGAATAAGAAGTGATCTAAATGATGAAAGGGAAATTAATGAAAGAATATTGAGAGAACTAAGATGTGAAAAGAAAATTGTTGAGAAATTAAAGAGTGACCTAAATATTGAAAAGAAAATCTTTGAAAGAATGATGAAGTCACAAGAAGACATGAATAAACTGATAGAACAAAATGAGCAGAATCTTCATAACCAAAATGATAAAGTAGGACTTGGATACAATGAAGACCAAGGTGAATCTTCCAAGCAAGGTGCAAAAAGGAATTTAAAACCCTCATGTAATCATTGTGAAAAAATTGGTCACACATCAAACAAATGTTGGAGCAATGGAAAAGGAAAATTCAAAGGAAAGTGCTATAACTATAATCAACATGGTCACAAAGCCAATGAATGCAAGGAGAAACCAAAATTTGAAGGTAATTGTCACAAATGCAAAAAGCATGGTCACAAGGCATCTCAATGCAGATCCAAAACATTCAATCCAACTGAACAACTTGTAAAGGAAATATTTGGATGGGACTACAATACCTGGTGCAGATGTCATTATTGTGGAGAATATGGACACATTGATATAAACTGTGCAAGACATCACCTAAGGAATAAAGACACTACTATAAGGTGTTGTACATGCATTGAACTCGATCATATAGCTAAAAATTGCATGAATATAGGTAGAATTGAATATGAAAAGAAAGCAAGGGCTAACAACATAAGGAAACAAATGAAGCAACAATGGAATCCTAAATCCACTAAAGATGCTAGATCAAATCATGGAAGTGAAGTTACTCAAGAAGCGGGTGACTCCATCCCCTCAAACTAAATTCCTAAGAATGAGTTGGAGCTATACTCACCAAGGAAATCATAAGAAATTCCAAGAAATGTAAGGAATGCAAAATGATCCAATTAGTATTGCAGATACACCGAGATCATAGAAAAGTTATCTTTCACTGAGTGCATCAAACTCTATCGAGAAAAGTAGTTGAAGACCTTACCGAGTGAGGTCGAGAGTAAAGGAATTTTGTTCATCTACCGAGTTGATACTCATGCCGAGTTAGGTTAGTGGATGACAGTCTGTCATGCACTATGACAACATGGTACCTAGCATTAATGGAAAAATTTTCATCAAAATGGGTGGAATTCAACTTCATTTTGATCGTATTCTCAGAGCTAAAATATTTCCAAGTGCATTCGAGTGACTTCAAAGTGATTTCGAGCGAATTTGCAAATAAAGAAGTTTGTTCGAAAATTTCCATCACTTACTGAGCAACAATGGCTTTCGCAAGCACAAGCAGTAGCAAGGCAAAATGAGGATCAAAAATGTTGGTGAAGAGCACAGAATGGAAAACACCTAACTTCAAGTTGGTTCCCACTGTGGCAAAGGCACTAGACCCTAATGGCACACAATCAAAGATACCACCAAAGGTACTTTTAGTCAATGATATCCAAACTCATTTAAAATGTTCTATTCAAGAAATAGGAACCCTAGAAATGGATAGAGCATTGGAAGAAATGTGTGTTAGTGGTTCTCTGAAAACCTAAACATAAACATCTAGAGACAAAAGGGTTGACCCACATCTCCTACATGCCAAGAAGCTTCCAAATAAAATGGATCAGATACATCGTTAGTCATGTTCACAATGGTCAACTATGGTTTGAGCAACCCATACTGATCACTAAGAAGATGATTCACAAGATTACTAGTCTTCCCATACTCAGCAAAGCCAAATCTACAAAAACCCTAGGTCGGGATGAACTTCAGAAGAAAACCCTAGCCAAGTGGGACGGTAGAGGCTTAAAGGTTAGCATAGTTATCGATGTTGAACTTAGATATGGAATTCATGTGATAGCTCACAAGATCTACAGTTCAAGTCGATTAAACATTGTGCCGTGTGAGGCTGTAGACCTGGCATTCAAGGTTGTGAAGAAGAATTTGGAGTATGACTTGTCTGACCTAATGTTAAGACAACTGAACAAAAACATGGACAGTCTCAGATCGTCCAAGAATAACTCCTATAAATTTGGATCATTGTTGACATATTTATTCTTCTATGTACAAAAATTCTTTCCCTCCAAAGGTTTTTTGGTATGGAGAAAGGATGTCCCCATTCTTTATCAAATTAATGAGTTTATAGCGGAAATGAGTGTCAATTTTGATAGTATAATGGACAACTATTTTGAGGACTTCAAGGAGAGGATGAAAAACAAGTTCAAAATCCCTCCTAAATTTGTTGAAGATTACAAAGATGATGTTTGTTTTATGGTCGACTGCAATAGAGTATATATTCAGGTAGTCAGGCCCCGAGTTGCATGGGTAAAACCTCTACCTTATGAGGTAAACATTGATGAAACTAGGGATATTATTGAAGCACTGGTAAATGAACTAGTAGATCCCAAGAAACTAATTTTTGCAACCTATAATGAGGCTAAAGCCAGAATAGAATTGGAAATCAAACTTCCCCATGAATTAGTAAAGGTGAAAGAAAGGTTTCCATGTTGAAAACTACTAGCAAGCCCTTAATGATTACTAAGGGAAAAGGTGAAGATGAAGAAGAGGAGTAGGAAATAGAAAAGAAAGAGGAAGAATCAGAGAAGGAGGTGGAACCTGCAAATAAAAAAGGTAGGGTTATCGTCACAAAACCCCCAAAGGCCTCCACAGCTATTTTCACAAGAAGAGGTAAAGGTAAGAATAAGGATGAAGTAGTATTCAACAAGACCCAATTGACCTCCCAAGAGAGATTGAAACAAATGGAAGAGGGAGCTGGCATCACAAATTTCAAAACATTAAAATTTGAAACAAGGATTGATACAGAGAAGATGTAGATTGAGGAATTGGTACTTAATAAGATGGGAAAATGGAAATACTCCCTAGACTAGATTGCCCCTCAAATATCCAAAGAGCTATTGGTAAGATTGCAACCAAGGTGGGAGTTAGCCACCCAAACAACCAAGGACATATATGAACAATCCTTGAAGAATCTTCTATCGAGTCTTACTGAGGCAAAAATAAAGGCAACAATGAAGAACAACGAAAGTAAAATGATGATCAAATTTCACACATGTTTGATTGTAATCAAGGACATTGAGCATGTTGTTAGAGATGCAACAAACATGTGGAAGAACATCTATCATCTGCATAAGCCCAGTAATGATCAGTGGTAATCAAGGATGATGATGGCACCAGTAGTGATGAAGGAGATGACAATGCTCCTAGTGCTAGTGATGATCATGCACTAAGGTCTGATGATGAAGAAAAAGGGGAAGAAGCTAAAGAGGAAGAAAAGGAGGAAGAGGATGAAGAAGATGATCCAATGAAGATTGCAGCACAAGTCATTGCTTCCCTTCCTCACTCTCCACCTAAGACTGTAACATCATCAGGGTTGGAGACAACTTCAGTAGGATTGACCACATCAGAAACATCATCTACTCTTGCTTCCCCATAGCTCTAAGCATCTTCTATGGAAGTAACCATTAATTCATCTACCAAGCTTTTGTATGCTTAAAATGTGAGCACACTTCTATTAATCCTTATATTCAAGATTACTCAAGAATGAGGTCTCAAATGGTGACTCATAGCTCTCTAGTCATGGAGTGCAAGGGTTTTGCAATGAAGGCCCTCAGTTTGACCTAGTTCATGTCCATGCAAGTACACCATGAAATGAGAGATTCAAAGATCCAAAATGCATGCAAATGGAGATGAAAACTAATCTATATGATAACAATGCAAGAACAATGCAAAATCTAATCTATGAAAACAAGATCTAATCTTATGAAAGCAAATATGACTCTAAACTAACATGAAAATGCAATGATAAAAGCCCATGATGAAAGCCATGGGTGCAAGAGAGAATGAGACAAGAAGATAGAAGTTCTCCACAAAAAGCTTTAGCATTCAAAAATTCCTTCTTCAAAAATTGCTCTCCAAACCTACAGCATAACAATAACATCATCCGTGTCTAAAATGAGGAGAGGGCTCTCCCTTATAAAGGAAATTATGGAGGTGAGAGGCTTCTCACAACCAATATGGGATAATAGAGTTTGATCCATGTGAGACGAAATTCCACCAATGAGAAAAGAGGAGTGGTTGAGAAGAAAGTGAAAAGATAAGTCCCACTTAGAAATATGTGCATTTAAGTGTAGAAATTAAATAAAAGAGTTTATTTTATTTCCCTTTCATCAACAAGAGATATTTAAGTGGGAATTTTATTTAATTAAAAGGGAGCAAGTTCTTTTAATTAAATAGGAGATATTTAATTAAATTAAAAGAGGGGTTTTTCTCTTAATTAATTAAATGCAGATGAATTATTTAATTAAAAGAGAGGTTTCCTTTTAATTAAATGGGGACTTATTTTATTTAATTAAAATAGGAGATTTTCTTTAATTAAATAAGACTTAGGATAAAATGATCAACCTTAGAAATACAATAATAGAATTTGATTGATTTGAATTGATTTAATAAAATATTGCAAACCATTGATTCAAGAAATTTGATAAATTGATAAATTGAATAATGGGGGCCCATAGTCTAGGCGACCATTTTAGGGTGTATACATTTGCCCCTCTTTGACTAATGTGTGATCGATTTGGGAACACATGTAGTCAAAGAAAGAAATTGAATCAAAGATTGAAGTTAATAATTATTGCCCCCTCATGATCAAAATCGAAATGAGATAGAGGAGAGACAACAAATTGATAAATTTGATCAAATCAAACAAAAGATAAGGCTCTTGATATAAGATGAAAGATATAAGAATCATTGAACCAAGGTAGATCATCAAGCATGAAATATTATGCCCCAAAGGTGATTTTAGAAGAAAAGAAGTGGGGGATAAAGAAAATGGAAGATAGGAGTTTGAAAGATATGGAAAGAAAATAGAAAGAAGAAAAGAAAATGCCCCAAAATCAATCAACTGTTTAAGATAGAAATTTTGATTGAGATCATGAAAGAAGATAAGGAAATGAAGATCAAAACATGACCACAGTTGATTAAAAGTCCACAATAAAGATGAAGGGAGAACCCTCTTAAACTCATAATGGAGCCTAAAAATGCAAACTAACATGAAGTCTAATAATGCAAGCTACATGAAAATGCAATGGTGTACTTGCAAAAGAGAAAATATAAGATAGGATTTTGTGTTCATCATTCATTAGAGAATGTAAAGAACTTATTTTTATCATTGGGCCATTATTAACGGACATCAAAAAAATCAGACAATCATCACTAGTCACAAGTGCAACTATGAAGATACCTTTCTCATTTAATTAAATCAAGATAGGCATATTTATTAAAAGTGATTTAATTTAAGGATTGGTTCCGAAGTTGATGATATGAAGACCAATTGCTAAGCTTTTAAGGACTATCTCTAGAACATAGCTTAATCCCAAGGAATCCAGGCAGAGCACCTACATACCTAAGATTGAAAGCATTTAGAAGATTATCTCCAGAACGAAGCTTAACCTTCAAGGATCCAGATAGAACACCTAGATACTTGAGATTGAAAGCATTTAGAAGATTATCTCTAGAATGGAGCTTAACCTTCAAGGATCCAGATAGGACACCTAGATACTTGAGATTGAAAGCATTTAGAAGATTATGTCCAGAACGGAGCTTAACCTTCAAGGATCCAGATAGAACACCTAGATACCTGAGATTGAAAGCATTTAGAAGATTATCTCCATAATGGAGCTTAACCTTAAAGGATCTAGATAGAACACCTAGATACCTAAGATTGAAAGCATTTAGAAGATTATCTCCAGAATGGAGCTTAACCTTCAAGGATCTAGATAGAACACCTAGATACCTAAGATTGAAAGCATTTATAAGATTATCTCCAGAACGAAGCTTAACCTTCAAGGATCCAGATAGAACACCTAAATACCTAAGATTGAAAGCATTTAGAAGATTATCTCCAGAATAGAGCTTAACCTTCAAGGATCCAGATAGAACACCTAGATACCTGAAATTTCTAAAAGATAACAAAGTCTAATCATGAGTCGTAGGATCATCCCCAAAACGAGGCTTGATCCTTAGGAGTCGAGGTTTAGATTGTCCCAATACCTGTCCATCGAACTCTGAGAGGAGCTATTATAAGGTTGATCAATTGATGAAAAAAAAAAAGATAGATAGCAAAGATGCCAGATAGAAGGGAACAAGATGCCCCGAGTGATGAGATGCCCCAAGTGACAAGGACATAAGATGGGAACGAGATGCCCCGAGCAATAAGTATTCAATGATGTAATCATCCTGCCCCCTCGGGAGTGAAATTGAAAGATGACACACCAAAAATATGATGTGAAGCAGTATATCAATTTTGAGATTCAACAGAATGTAGAAGAAATCAGAACGATCTAAAGAAAAGATGAGGAGATCAGAATGATCAGAAGAAATTGAAGAGATCAAAACGATTTGAAGAAATGTGGAAGTTGATCTGAAGTGATTTTGAGGTCCAAAAGTCCAAGTTTGATTTGAAAAGATTCCAAGAATCGCAAAGTATCAAAAGAATTTGGATTGCCCAAAATTCTAAAATGCATTTTTGAGCTACTTAAGTGTGTCAGATTTTGAATTCGGTCCCAAAAAAAAAAAGGGTTCTAAGTAGCCAAAGTAGCCAAAAGAGTGATTAATCGATCATTTGTGCAGTTGTGAAGAACATGATACTTTGAAGAGATCAACAATCCCTCATCAGAGAAGGTGAAAGTAGATTCGCAATTAAATCACATGCTTATACAAGTGAAGTATGCAATGCGAGACTATGTTAAATGCAACCCTAGGTCTGGTTACCAAGCCTCAATATTTAATCATCACCAGATATAGAACAAAGCTCATAGGTCATACAATTCCCACTGACATTGCAATCATGGAAATATGAATATAACATACCTTATTGGTTTGTCAGGATTAAATGTAAGCATTCGAGGCACAAGAAGCCAGAATGACCAGAACATTTGTCCCTTTTAATGTAGCAAGTTAACATAAGCATCAAAGCATAAACGCTAGGATGACCAAAATGTTGCTTGCATGACAGGCACACCAAACACACAGAAGATCCCTCTTATGCTAAGCATTCAGTATTCATTCTGTTCACAACAACCCTTGCATTCGTAACCTAAGATAGAAGTGTGCTAGATATACTCGCAGTGACCCGTACGTTCACTTAGTAGGACAAGTATTAGTATTTACTATAGCATGAAGAGTTCACTCCAACAAACAAGGAGAAGCACCAATGTTATTGACATACTCTTATAAAAGGAGTTGAGGTACACATGGCCATCCAATATGAGATGGAGGATCTTATAGTGGACACCCCTTTTATAGGAGTAAATCAACTTATTGGAAGTAAATCACATACAGCAAGCAAAGAAAAAGATCATGCCCCCAGTCATTACTTCTCTAGTCGAAGATGACATCATCAAGTTGCTCGAGGAGATATGATAAAGCAAAACAAAAAAACAAAGAAAATGCTCAGCATATCCAAACAAGTATATCAGTTTTGAGTTCAATGTTTTGGGATTGATGTCAAGTGCTAATGTCCAGAATACATTTGAAAGAAATCTCTTTAGTAGGGTGACAACAGTAGGCAGACATAGTCAGAACGACTGGTGATTGATGTCAAAGAGGAATCTTCATGATGAAGAACCTAAAGAGGACTGGGCGACAGTAGACAGACACAACCAGAATGATCGGTGGCTGACGCAATAGAGATCTTCCATAAATGAAGCTGGAGGCGTGACCTAAGCAATAGTAGGCAGACACAGCTGAAACAACTGGTGACTGTTGTGAAAGAGATTCAATGAGGAGAATCTCGAAAAGTGTGACACTAGCGATAGTAGGCAGACGCAATTTGAAACAACTGGTGACTGTCACAAAAGAGATTCTATGAGGATAACCTCAAAAAGAGTGACACTAAGGGGGGATGCCCCCAAGCTGGGACAAGACTCAATCCATGGATACATGAGCAGGAAAAGTAGGAAAGCAAAAGCGTGAAAGTGACTATTCAAAATAGCCAGAAGATGCACTGCAAGATGCAGCATTAGGAACAAGAGGCACATGTTTACCAGGTTTTCACCTTCTTGGCAAGATTTTCTTTTTTTTGCTACCATGATGCCTGTTTCCAAGTTTTCACCAATGGCACTTTTCTATTTTTCAATTTTTTTTTAAATTTTTCTCTTTTTTAAAATTTTGTTTGTATTTTTTTATTTTTTTTTATTTTTTGATTTTTTTGTATTTTTTTTTTTTGTATTTTTTTTGTATTTTTTGAGATCTTTCAATTTTTTTGGTGTTACCAAGGCGCCTATTGCTAGGTTTTCACCAGGATAACTATTTTTTTTTCAGGACTTTTTTCCTATTTTTAGATTTTTTCAGAGATTACTAGCTCTCAAGAAGAATCACCTTGATTTTGTTCCAGTGTCTAGCAAGGTGTAGGACGAGATGTAGTAGCAAGCTGGTGGATAAGCAAATATGGAAATACAAGGAGTATGAAGTGGTGAATGTTACCCTCAAGGAAAGTCTTCACAAGATTACCCAAGCTAGGGAAAAGGATAACAATATAAGCTCATGGTGTAGTGAAGGGTGTCGTGTAGGTAATCCAAGAAAGTGACCATGTCAAGAGATTGCTAAGAACTAAATTTTCTTCTTTCTTTCATTGATCAAGACCAAAGGGTTAACCGAATAGGATAGCAAACTTTGTTATGGAGGTTATGAGTGAATGACTTCAGGAATGAGAACATCTGAAGGATAAGCAAGATCATGATAGGATGTCATGGATGGAAGAATTACGCATGATACCTGTTTACCAGGTTTTCATCATGGTACTTGTCCAAGGTGCCACAAGAAGTGGTTTTCATCATAGGACGAATTTATTTTTCTTTACTTTTGCTACCATGGTGCCTATTTCTAGGTTTTCACCAAGGCACTGTTTCTTTTTTTCTTTTTCTTTTTTTTCTTTTTTTTCTTTTTTTTGGATTTTTAGAGTTTTTGGAAAGAATTCAAACCTTTCTCAAATGATATAGCACTCCTATAAGAAAGATAAGTTATGATAAGCCAAGGCCATATCAAGGTACACTCAAAGTTGCTGATAAGGTAATGGAGGGAGATAGAAAAATGAGAGGTAGATGGAGGATAAGGTTGTTAGTTTTGGAAGACTGAAACAAGAAAGGATGGCAAGTAGGCATAAGATTTAGAGGATCTCATGAGGGTGGATGAGATATTAGGCAAGATCAACATTGACACACACATTGAAGGGTAGTGGAATGATGGAGGAAATATGGATGAAATAGATTGAGGCTTAGATATATGAGGTAGAAAAGCCATTTTGGAGAGGGGTGGAGTAGAAGGTTTTGAAACCTTTTTAGGAAGATGTTGGGAAGAAGATGGAGTGGAAGCCTTTGGAAGCTTGAATGTCAACTTTAATTTGTTTTCGATATTCAAGTCCTTCAAAAGAGACTTGGGAATCCATATAGCTTTTGATTTTTCATTAGATGCTTTGGAATGCATTTCTTCAATAACAGATTTAAGAACCCATACTTTCTTTGGTTGATCTCTTTGAATAGTGGACCTTTCCAGTCTCTTTTGCATATTTTCCTTCTTAACATTCACATGTTGATTAGAGGAGACATAGTGAAATTTTGAAGATGGATTCATGCACTTGGGTTTGAGTTGATCATCCAAATTGCTTCCAAAGGACTTGGGACTTGTGGATGAATAAGGCCAATATGACTGGTTTAGATGGAAAGTTGGATGTGAAGAGTTCAAGTATGTGTATCTTTGTTGATCTTGAGGAAGGGTAGGAGGAACGTGTAATGAGCTAGTAGTGGCAATAGGAGATAGAGGAACATAAGGTCCCAATATGGATGGAAGACTTTAAGGTTTTAGCTTAGATGGGTAGGGACCAAGGATAGATTTAGAAGATGTGAACGGACCATGAGTATGGATATCAGCATCTTTAGAGTGAGCAATATGACCAAAGTTATCAATAGATTTATGAGGAATTGTTATAGGAGCAATACCTTTGACAAGAGTATTTAAAGCTTGAGCATAGTTTGGAAGTGAATGTAGTGAGGTAGAATAAGAGAGCGAGGGAACACTTTTCTCTTCAAAAGGAATTTTGGGTAACATAGGAAAAGTATGCTTCTCTTGGTCTTTTGTAATTTCCTTAAGGATGGTGGAAGGAATATCTTGATCTTGCTTAGTAGAGGTGCATGACATGGGAGATGGAGGACTATGTGGCTCTTGAGATGGAGGCACGAGATCTTGGAAGATATGAAAGGGGATGAAGGAATCTTGGTCTTGATCAACACTTGCTTCTTCATTTAAGTGGTCCTCTTGACATGAAACCAAATCCAAGGATAAGGGAGTATCTGAATTTGTATTGAAATATATTTCTGGAGGCTGCATAATAGGCTTTTGAAGAGACAATGGAGGGATAGTTGGAGCGGGGATAATAGGAGGAGCAACACATGGAGGTTTTGGATATTTTCTTGGTGTAGTATGGGAGAGGTTTGCAGCTAAGTCAATATTAGCTTGAGTTTCCTTTAAAGGTAGTCCTTAAGGGTACACATAGTCAACTAGGGGAGTAGTGAGTTCTTTATTTGGTGAGTATGTGTTGGAAAGATTGGACACTTTAGAAGGTGGATGTATGTTGGAGGAAGTAGAAGTTGTGTTTGAACCGTTACTAGACATGGTTTCATGAGGTTGATCATTCTTGAGAGTAGAATCTTTAGTAGTTGAGAGCTTATATTTTTGAATTATACCATTGTCAAAGAGATCTTGGATCTTGTTTCTCATCTCCTTACAATGGGAGGTTTTATGTAAATTATGTCTATGATAGGCACAATAGTTACTCATAAAGGAAACTCTCACCAAAGTGAGCTTAGGTAAAGTAATGAGTTTTTCTTCAAGAAGTTCTTCCAAGATTAATTCATAAGATTTTCCCAAAGGTGTGAAATCACGCTTTGGTTTAGGTTCCCGAGGTTTGTTTTCAAAGATATTCCTAGATTTCTTGGGCATATGTGAAGTGTTCTCAGATGTCTTGGATTCAAGATCACAAGAATGTGATTTTTGATTGTCATAGGAGGAAGGGAAAATTTCTCTCAAGGAGAATTTGTTTGATGATGTGTTTTCCTCTTCTTGTAGTCTTTGAGGTTGAGCACTCATTGATTGGATTTGTTGCTTCATGTTTGCAATAAGTAGCTTTTCTTCCTCACTTGAAATATTGGATTTAGCACATTTTTTGTTAGCCATTTTGATGTACTATGTTTCAAGTAGTGACAGCCAAGTTTTAGAACATAAGTCAAGTTTCCATAGTCATAGACAATGACAAAAGAAAAAGCTTAGACTAGGACCACACTAGAACTTAGTCTCAATGGGACAAGATACGAGTGTAATATACTAAGGCATGAATAGTCTGATTTGAAGGCTAGAATAGCCAAAGATTATGACTATCATAACATAGAGTACAACAAGCACTAAAGGACAAGAGCAAGATAAATGAGAGACAAGACTAGTTAAAGTATGGATCACAAGTCATTAGCTAAGAAGGATGCCACTGTTTGAGATTTTTTTTAGATAGAGAAACAGTAAACTGATGCAAGAAACAAACTTGGTACAGAGCACAAATAGCTCTAATAGACTAACTTGACAATTCAAACTCAAGATCTCACGTGAAGATCCTCTGAAAGGCACATGAGAAAGTACACAGGGCCATGCAAAGGCTCTAGATAGCATAAAGATTTCACATGAGGATGTGATGTAGGCCACGCAAAGTAGTGCAAGGTTAACTTGGATATCATAAAGATCTCACATGGAGATGTGCAACTGTTTGCATGAGAACTTGGACAAAGCTGCGTGAAGAAGTAGTAGGACAACAAGTATTCATGCAAAAATTTGCAAAGTGTGTGTGAAAATGGAAACTAGACTGACAATTGAACTAGATTTTGAAAAGACTTTGAAGATTTTAGACAGTTTTGGACATATTGTTGATTCATTTTAGTAACCAGGCAGATAAACAGGCGCGTAGAATAGCAAGCAGGTGATATCAAGCACGTCTGAAAACAATGCGCAAGGGCAAAAGCAACCTTGCGCATGAACAATCAAGTCACTTAGTTTGTGCTAATCCCTAAGTGAGCTAATTGTGTATGTTTTCAAAGAGTTTTGCAATCATTGCACACATTCCTAGAAAATGAAAAAGTTTGGTCTCTCTAAGGTTTTTAGTAATGGTTTGACTCTGCAACTTTTATGACTCACAAGGGTGACCTCCAATCCTGGCACACCGAGATTTTGATACAGTCCAAGAACTTAATATCCACATTGAACCACACCCATGGAGATTTCTTCCACAAGGACATTTATATAGCGGTTGTCACTACCATGGCAAAAATGGCTATTACCGCTTGAGGTTCTGTCAATGCAGTTTTCCCTGTAGAGGGATTATCTGCTACGGTTAACCCTCTCTAAAGGTGATCAACTCACAATAGTGTACCACAAGGGGACTTAGTTTCTAGATCCAAGGTTTTGACACCTTTTCACTTTTAGCCTAATCAAAGCAGACAGATTAATCCAACATGCTAAACTAAGAGTATCTCTTAAAGATCTATGATATCAACTCCCAGTGATCTATCAACCTCTTCAAAGAAAGGATGCCTTAATCAACAAGTTGAAGATTCATCTATCTGTGAGATGCTCAAAGTATCCTCCCCACCTACAAGGAATCTATCTTAGAGAGGATTTTCACTAGGAACCCACTCCCTCAAGATCCACGAATAGTGTTCATGGGGGCCTAATTACTATGTGTGTACAGATGTTAATTTTCAAAAGAAAATCTATCCAAAAGTAATCAAAGAGCACAAGGTGGTACACTTAATGCTTTAACTGATGTGAGGTGAGTCCAAAGATGTGGAACATTTAACCCCTCACACAAGCCAAAACGAGTCCACAACTCAGAAATTAATGAGTTCTAGAAAGCACAGAAGGGTTGCCTTGTGGAACATTTAACGCTTCTGTCCTATAGACCCCTCCCCGTTTAACGTGATGTTGAGCTTGAAACCACAGGGTGGAATGAGGGGCTGGTAGATTAGCAAGTCCAATAACTCAAGATAGCTAATTAGATCTATCACAAGTAACTAAGCCTGCTAAATGGAAACTAATGGAGATCACAACCTAGTATCAAATTATGCATGTGTTGTAAACTAAGAACATGAAAGGAAATACACACACAAGCTTGACACAAGAGATGTTAATTTTAGCTCCAAATGAAGTGTTATCAGTCAAAGAAAATTATCTGGTAATCCTCGCAACGCGTCTTTTCTTTGTTGTACCTTTTGTTTACACTTGATCGCTCGCTCGCAATGAACAAAGCAACAAACTCATGAATGCAATATATGTCAACTCATGCAAAATCAAGGTTAGATCTGAAAATATAATTTTTAAGAGTGATGATAATCAGCAAGTAACCCAAATGAAAGCCCACATTATGCATTGATTCATTGTAAAAATGAAATACAAACTATTCATTCAATGCCTTTTTTTTTCAATTGATTTTTGACTTAGTCATAAAGATAGGATCTACATGATATGAATTTGGATCCAAAACTCAAAATATAGAAAAGTAACCCATATCAAAAATTAGAGAGCTTTCCAAAAATGTAAAATTTTTGAAAAGATCTTTTAATTTGTGCCCTAGGGAGTTGTTTTGTCAAAACAGACTAGTTTTTGCAAATCAAATTATTGACCTATAATATGACCTCTAAAATTGAAATACAAAAAACCAACTCTATGTAAAATTCCAAGAGCTTTTTGAAACTATAAATTTTTCCAAAAAATGTGCTGATTTATGCCTAAAAATGATTTTTTATGAAAAATGAAGAAAATATCATAAAAGCTCGAAAACGTTTTGGAAAAGTCTGAAAATTGGACCAAAGCTTTTTGGATATATCACCGCCCTTCAAAAAAAATTTCATATCAAAATATGCATCTGTTTGAAAGATAGGAGCAAAGCTTTGAAATCCAGGGTTTCTTTGAGTCTACAAACAGATCTGCACAAAAACCAGCAAGCAAAGGTGGGTTGCCCCACGGTGGACACCAAAAAATGTATGCTTAAAATGTTAGCACACTTCTATGAATCTTTATATTCAAGATTACTAAAGAATGAGGTCTCAAATGGCGACTCATAGCTCTCTAGTCATGGAGTGCAAGGGTTTTGCAATGGAGGCCCTCAGTTTGACCTAGTTCATGCCCATGCAAGTACACCATGAAATGAGAGATTCAAAGTTCCAAAATGCATACAAATGGAGATGAAAACTAATCTATATGATAACAATGCAAGAACAATGCAAAATCTAATCTATGAAAGCAAATATGACTCTAAACTAACATGCAAATGCAATGATAAAAGCCCATGATGAAAGACATGGGTGCAAGAGAGAATGAGACAAGAAGATAGAAGTTATCCACAAAAAGCTTTAGCATTCAAAAACTCCTTCTTCAAAAATTGCTCTCCAAACTTGCAGCATAACAATAACATCATCTGTGTCTAAAATAAGGAGACGACTCTCCCTTATAAAGGAAATTATGGAGGTGAGAGGCTTCTCACAATCAATATGAGATAATAGAGTTTGATCCATGTGAGACGAAATTCCACCAATGAGAAAGGAGGAGTGGTTGAGAAGAAAGTGAAAAGATAAGTCCCACTTAGAAATATGTGCATTTAATTGTAGAAATTAAATAAAAGAATTTATTTTATTTCCCTTTCATCAACAAGAGATATTTAAGTGGGATTTTTATTTAATTAAAAGGGAGCAAGTTCTTTTAATTAAATAGGAGATATTTAATTAAATTAAAAGAGGGGTTTTTCTCTTAATTAATTAAATGTGAATGAATTATTTAATTAAAAGAGAGGTTTCCTTTTAATTAAATGGGGCCTTATTTTATTTAATTAAAAGAGGAGATTTTCTTTTAATTAAATAAGACTTAGGATAAAATGATCAACCTTAGAAATAAAATAATTGAATTTGATTGATTTGAATTGATTTAATAAAATATTGCAAACCATTGATTCAAAAAATTTGATGAATTGATAAATTGAATAATGGGGACCCATAGTCTAGGCGACCATTTTAGGGTGTATATAGCTGCAGCCTTCTTCATCAGCACCCGAGAAATTAGTCACTACAACATCAACTATTCAACCTCCTCTAATCAATGTACAGTAAGTTCTATAGTTCTTTCCACAATTTTGTCTACAACTCCAATTGTGAATATTCCTGTTTGTACATCATTTTTGGGAAGCACACCAATTTTGGATTTAGCTGGTACTTCTCTCAGCTTTCCTCCAATTGCACCTATTCAAGTATTTTCTACTAGTCCATCTATGTCAACTATTTTCTCTGTTTCCAAATCCAAGGAAGTAAGCACAGAAGTAAAGCCTAAGACTCCTCTGAAACTTTTGCTTACTAGAAAACAAATTGATGAAGATATAGATTTGGATATAGAAATTGTTATTCCAAAGTTAGACTTGGACAATGCCTCAACTAGTGAGATGAGAATGGTTAGTCAGCTTCTAGACCAAAAGGCAAGGCAGAAGCAACTCAGAGAAGAGAGAGATAGAGAATATACTATAATAGAAAATGCTAAAAATATAATTATTGAAGCTATTGGTGTTGATGTTGATTCATCTCAACACATTTTGTTGCACTTAGAAGAGGCTGTAGATAAGTTCAATGAGGACACCTCTAGGCAAGAGAAACTCATTGAAAAGGCTGAGAAGAAATTTGATAATAAAGTGCTTGAGCACATTTCTCAGCACATTGCAATAAAATAGGTTGAATTAACTTCAATTTTGAGCAATCTTGAGCAAGTGTTCACAAATGTAACATCACTTTTTGCCAAGCTCTGTGATGTTACCGAGTTCACTAAGGAAGTCAAGGAAAAATTGAATAAATTAGATATGGAAATGAAAGATAGTGCTCAAAAGTTGTAGCTTGACCATAGTTCAAGCTCATCCCATCACACAAAGGTGGAATTTTCATTCAAAATGTAGGCAGAGTTACTCAGAGAAGAAGCTAGAATTCGGTCTACATTGATTGACATTCAAAATATGATTCTTCCAATCATGGAACAAATGCAAAAGCACATTGCCTACTCAAAAACATTGATTTATGACAGCAATTTTTCAATAGCAGATCATATGATTGAACTTTCTGTAAAAGTTCAAGTGGCTCTCTCCACCTACAAAATTTTGCAAGACAATTGGGATAAGACATTGTCTCTTATTCTCAAGGTTCACTTAGATTTTCTCTCACATTTTGGTGTCTCAATTTAAATTTATTGTACATACATTCTTTGGCATTATTGTCAAAAAGGGGGAGATGAGATTGTTGGCAGGGGGAGATAAGATTGTTGACATTGGGAATATGAGATGAATAAGGAATAAGAAAGAAATTGTAAAGATAAAAGCTATGCATACCATATGTATGGGGGAGATATGTGAGATATGTAAGGTGTGTAAATAGCAGAATAAATCAGAATGTCAGTTTTGATTCATAAGTGTTTTTGTCACTAATGCCAAAGGGAGAGATTTTTGGCATTATGATTATTTTGTCATTAGTGACAATACTTACTCAATTGTGTATGCTTACCAAGCATCAAGTGGTTGCCTTGTAAACTTAGTAGTTCAACAGTTTAGATTGAGTAGTCAGTGGTTGCCGAGAAAATTTAGACAGTGTGAAGTCCACTAGTGTTTATTGAGCTTCTCAGTATTTACCATGCTTCACAGTGTCTACCAAGCAGATAATTTGTGTCATGAAGATTCAGTGCAAACCAAGTGATGAAAGATTCATTGTTTATCGACTGAAGCCAGGTAAACTCAGTGTACAATATCTACCGAGTGACACTACATCTACCGAGTCACCAGTGGTTACTGAGTTCAGAACTACATCGAGTGATTAGTATGGACTGAGCCTTCACTTCTACCGAGTGCATGATGATGTTGAGTAATGCAGTGAACATCAAGTATCAGAAGGTCACTGAGTTAGTTCAGTGAACCCGAGTTATTTACTATTGGGCCAACTCTGTAATGTATTTGTTTACTTGTATTTTGGCTGACCTTGTAATTTTGTAAGTTTGAAAGGTATATATGTAAGATGTATTGTAAGATATCAAGTATGAATGAATGTATGATGCATGGAATGAGAAGGAATTGTGAAGTAATTTGAAGTATATGTGAAAGATCATCAACAACAGTTCAAGGTACATAACAAGGTCAATTCAGAGACTGAATAGTTATATACATCACATGAGGTGATTAGTGCATAAGGAATCTTATCAGCAATCAGTTGCAAGTAGATCCACTGCTTCATCCTAACAGGTGAATTAGATTTTTCAAAGCCTTTAACAAGGTAGACTTAACAGTCTTTGTACAAATCTCCTAATAGAGTGCATACTTCATTGTATATTTGTAAATCCTCTAACAAGGTGGACCTAGCAGTCCTTTGTACTCCCAACAGGGCAGATCACCATAAGTGGTCAATGTAAGCCTTAACTGGCCAACTTTATACTGCAGTATTGAAGTTTTGTGGGTATCATCCCCACCCCAATTTTACTTTCTATTAGGAAGGTTTCTGGGTCACCAAATATTGTGTTCACTTGTGTAATGATTGTTTTATGTTTCAGAATTTATGCATGCAGTAGTATAGATGGATGTGTGGTAAAAAGAATAAAAAGTTTTAAGGTTACTAATTCACCCCTCCCCTCTCAATAACCTATCATACCCTGAATATTTCCAATAGATAAATATTTTAATAGTTGGATAAATGATTCACCCCCCTCTTAGTTATCTTGATGGACTTTACTTTCTAACAATTGGTATCAAAGAATCAAGTTTGAAGGAAAACCTTAACAAATTAAGTAGATCAATGTTGGGTTATTTCAAAAAGAAAGTCCTAAATTTGATGGAGTTAACTATGACAACTAGAAAGAGAATATGAAGACTCATTTTCTATGTATGGGTTTAGGATATTGGCTAATGATAAATAATGGAAATAAGATTATGGAAGAAAGAAAACTTGAGAAATGCAATGAAACTAAAAGAGATCTATTTATGTGTAATATACTTGCTAGAGAAGCATTATTGTCAGTTCCTCCTAAAAATGAATACAATTAGGTAAAATCCTTAGAGAAATCTCATGAAATTAGGAAAGCTTTAGAATCTACTTTTGAAGGTGATGTGAATGCTAAAAGAGTCAGATTACAAAATTAAATATGTTTGTTTCAAGATGCTAAGATGATGGAGGATGAATCTATAAGAAGCTATATTGGTAGAATATCATAAATTATTGAAGGAATTAAGTTTTACAAAGGATCTAAAGATGAAGATGAGACTGTATGGAAGATCTTTAAAATATTAACACCACCATTCTAGCAGACAATACAGATGATCAAGCAAGTGATACCTTGCATCGAGAAGTTTACCAGAGAGAGTCTTCTTGGAAGATTGGAAGCAAAAAAAGTGAGCTTGAAGCAATCTAGAGAGTTTCCAAGAGTGGAAACAGCTTGTAGTGCATTAAGTGTTTGCCCTTCCTTGTTAAGAAGTCCAAAAATGCATGGAGACTATGCTAGAAGTAGAAGATCTAGATCTGAGCAGGATATAATAATTGAAGAAGGAATTGCACTTCTTGTAAGGAGAGAACTAGATAGTCAGAGAATCTTTAAATTGTGGACTTATATGAATTTGGTCATTATTCTTCTAAGTGTCCTAAAAGAGAGAAAAAGTATAAAAATAATTTCAAGTCTAGAAGGCTTGGAGATTGTTTATATGCAAATGAAGATGATGAATTTGATGAAAGAGTTTAGAGTGAAAGTGATGATGAGTTAGGATTTGAAGCTATAAAAGAAGTAGTCAGAGAAGAGAAGACCCTAGTTTGGAAGGTTGAAAAGAAAGATGATTGGATCGTAGATAGTGGTTGTTCACATTATATGACTAGTGACATGAATAAATTTGTTAAGTTTAGAAGTCATTATTGAGGGATTATCAGAGTTGGTAACAATGCAACCTATCATATCAAGGGAATATAATCGATTACTCTTGATGGAAAAACTAACACTAATGATGTTTATTTTTTTGATGGATTAAAGCATATCCTATTGAGTTTTGGAAAGTTGGTTGATAAAGGATATTCATTACAATCCATAGAGAAGACATGCATTGTCAAGCATAAAGATGATAAGTTGATTGACACTAGTACAAGATCCAAGGGTAATATTTTTAAGATGAACCCTACAAAGATGAAACATTTGGTTGAAAAGGTGGATAATAGTTGTTTATGACATAGAATATTTTTTCATATAAAATTTGATAACATTATGAAGGCTAGTAGTGCATTTACTATTAGAGATTTACCTAAAATTGTGAAGCTTACTAATATTGTGTGCAAAGAATGTGTTATGGCTAAGAAAAATAAAGATTCCTTTCCTAGCAAGAAGTTTTATACCACAAAAAAATTGGAGATTGTTCGTACATATTTGAGTGGTCCTACTAGAACAAGAGGATTCTATAGTGAAATATGCTTCATGATTTTTGTTGATGATTTTACTAGGATGATGTGGGCAGTGTTCCTTAAAGAAAAGTATGAGGCATTTGAGAAATTTATGTTGTTTAAGAATAGAGCTAAAAATGAATCAGGAGTGAAGATTAAATATTTAAGATCAAATATAGGTGGAGAACATACCTCGAATGAGTTTAAAACCTTTTGTGAAGTGAATTGCATTAAGAGACAACTATCAACACATTAAGACTCCTGAGAAAAATAGAATTGCTGAAAGAAGAAATAGGTCTGTAACAAAAGCAGTAAGAGATATGATGTTTGAGAATGATGTGTTGGAAGTCTTGTTGGGAAGTAATATACTAAGAGGGGGGGGTGGTTTGAATTAGGATCTACAATTTTATTTTTAACTCCTTGAAAGAAAATAAGTACATTCACTATTCCCATCTCATATCTTAGATCATATACCATAAAACCATAAAATGTAATACTGAAATAAATATAAGTATTCATCACATACATGAACACAAAAATAAATGTAAATACATAATACAAGATTTGGTTACCCAAAAACACTTCAAGGTGAAGGTAACACTAGGGTGGGGATGAGACCCATAAATCTTCACTACTACAACAATAAAGTGTGTTTGTTAAGGCTACAATATTTGATCTCTTTTGGTGATCTATCTTGATGTAGTGCAAGGCAGGAGAATCCCTAAAGGAGATGTCCTATCCCCCAAAAAATAGCCACACAAAAACAATGCAAGATCTAATACCAAATCACAACTCTTTATTCATAAAATAATTGATTATATGCAATGTGCGACACTATAATACCTTCTCGGTTATGAAAAAAAGAAAACAAGTAATAGTTTTGCTAGATCCCTCAAGATCCAATCCAAACCCTAGCCAATTTAGATCTACACTATGGTAGAAACCTCCAAGGAAGATCTAAACTTGTGCTCACAAGCCCTCAAAGCAATCTACTTGTTTTCCAAGCCTCAACTACTACCTCTTTTCAAAATTCACTCCTACACTTCATCCTCTTCTGCAAGCTTGATAAAAATTGATTTACTGCTCCAAAACAAAATGGATGCCTAAATATTCACAAGACCCCCTACTTATACCAAATAAGTCATAAGTCAGCCCAATTCATTACAAATTAAATTAAATCTTAATATTAAATATATGTTGAGACACAAGTTGGCTACAATATAAATTAAATACTCATACATCAATTAAATACTAAAAGTCATCTCACTAACAACTCAACACCTACATGAACCAATGTTGAGATCTTAGTGCATGTTGAGCATAATGAATGCTAAGTAATAGTATCTACTAAGCTCATTTAGTGACTAAGCCCCTTTAATGATCAAGCTTCTCAATCACAACTCCAAGCCAAAATATGTCCAACATGCAAAAATGAAAAAAACCCTAGGATGCTCCTACATTAGACACCCTATGTTCAGAAAGATGTTCTCGATAGCTGGAAGAACATCTTCTTAGATTCAAAACACAAATCCCAAATTGATCCTTAACATACATGTACTCCAAGTCCTCAACTTGTACACTATTTCCCTTTTTCCACTTATGTTTCTTCACATCCATCCTAGGTGTGATACTGGTCTTCTTGCCACATTGATCTCTAACCCTCTCAAAAATTCAACTCAACTCAACTACCAATACTCAAGTTCCTCCTACTGATCTTGTCATTCTATAGAGGAATTATGGAATTCTTCCTACCACCTTTCACACTTGTAAACACATTCTTGGCACAATCATGCACATCCCTAGAATCATACTACCAAGGTCTACCAAGAAACACATGACAACTATTCACGTCCAAAATATCACACAACACTTGATCCTTATACTACCCAATTTGGAAATCAACGAGGCATTTCTCCCTCACCTCTAATGCATGCTCACCTCCAAATCACACTCACCTTGTAGCTAGCCAACCCTATAAGGGTAAGGATGTCTTGCTCTCTTCAAACCAAGTTTGTGAACCATCTCTTTAGCAACAAGATTATCACTACTACCCCCATCCATAATCACCTTGTAGACTTTACCACTAGACTCAGGACAAGTTCTAAAAAAAATTAGTCCTCTAACAAGAGTCTAGTGTCCTCTAACCAAACAATACTAGTCGAGCTAGAAAACTCTCTCCTTGCTTAGGTCGGTTGTCTTGGTGTTCAACCTTATTCACAATAGCAACTTCCCTCCCATGAGGATATTCAACTGATCTATTCCATTCTTCACCATATTTGAAATAATTACCCCTAAACACACCTCCACCTATCCTCCTCTTTTGATCAACATGTTTTGGTTCATCTATTGTACTCAGTTTAGCCTTTATCGAGGTATCCTGCTTTGCCTTCCCTCTAGCCTTACCTTGAATTTTCCTCTTGAACTTATCTTCTTTCCTCAAAGAATATTAATAATAATCCTCAACCAAAGAAATATTTAACATACCAACCTCATCTTGGATATTGAATCTCAACCCTATAATGTACCTTGCTACCTTCTCCTTTGACAATTCTCTATGTATAGACTAAATAGTCAACTTGTACGACTCCTCAATATAATCTTTCACAATCATATCCTTCTCTTTTATATTTTGCAACCTTTTAAACAACTCAATTTCATAATCAACAAGTATGAGGTTAGCCTTCAACTTAGTCACCATCAACCTCCATCTAGTGATCTTAATTTCACCTTCCTCTTCTCCGTCTCTTCACAATTCTTTCCACCAAAGAGTAGTATGTCCTTTCAAATTCACTTTTTCCAACCTTACTCTAAATGGATCTCCAATATCCTCAAGCTCAAAGTAGTCTTCTTATTCACCAATCTAATCAATTAGGTCTTCAAGATTCAAAGTACTTGAGAAATTAAAAACTTTAATCTTATGCTTCGGCTTCAACTGAGATCCAGATCTAGCAAACTGACTAGCCCTAGTTCCAATAGGTCTCTCTACACAATTAGTTCTATCCTCACCACTTGATCTAGCAATTTCAAAGTCTTCATCAACTTCTTTATAGCCATCTTTAGTACCCACATGCCTAAGTACACCACCTAAAGCACTCACAATTTCAACAATTATGTCACTCTTCATCAATGCTATCTTAGAACTAAAAGTAGTTTTAACCTCCTCCATTTCAAATCTAAAATTTTCTTTAACCTTCTCTAAGATCCTTTCTTCTACAAAATCACTAAGGTCATCAATTTCCTTAGTGTCGAATCTTCTTGGAGGCATGTTGCTGGTCAACTTAGTAACAAAGGATTGGACATCCTTTTATAGTGATTCTATGATTAGACAACATCATATGTTTTACCTAAAATAGAATACTGACTTCATTTAATTTGTCAACCTGGGAGCATAAAATTGAGATGATGACTGCAAAGTATATGCTCTAATTATTCTTTAAGTCATTACAACTAAAGAGAATGCAATGTTGAAGGAAATCTATGTAGAAACAGAAACAACAACTTAACTCAAAGCTTAAAGTAATGCTGCAAACAATAAACCTATTTGTGCACCTATGGTGCATGAATAATTCATTGATTTTTTTTTATCAATGGCTGCAAGAGAAACACAATTCTACCTCACAAGGAAACAAAAGGAAATGAATTATAGTTCACTCACCAAGTGGGCCCCCTTGAATGAGTGAACATAAAAGGCAATCAAGCTAAGAGAAATAAACTTGAACTGCTCATTCTATTCATTCATGGTGAAAGAACCACACTTGATTAAAAATAGTATTACACTCTGCTACTATGAAAATCAACTTATCATATTCTTCTTCCAAAATTATGCTCAAAGCTACATCAATTGTTATTTAAAGGAAGCTACAACTACTTCCTAACTCTATGTTCACTCCATTAATGAGGATCAATTATAGACTCATAAAGTTTGAAATAGAAATTTCATTAACCACAAATAAATCCTCCAAGAATGTAGTAAGTTGTGGAATCTAAATTCGTGCACTACAACAACAAAAAGCATATAGTGACTCGCTCCACTTGCAACAATTTAGCAATCTGATTGGCTTTGACTTTAGTACTAAGGTGTTTATCTTTGAATATCTATGGCAAGTACTTGTAAAACATTCAGTGTGCAGACAACTTCCAGGTACATATATTTATTTCATCATCAATATTAGAGAAATGATGCAAAGTTCAAATTACCACTCTTGCAAATCCTATGGCTACAGAAGAAAAACTACCCAAGACATAACATAAATGGGGAAACATTTATCAACATTTAACATTACTTCATTATACCATTTTTTTCCATAGATTCAAGAAAATATAGCATATTTGAACTATCCATACTTCTACTTCATGTCTTAACATATATATAACATATACATAGAAACATAAGTTCATCTGCCTAAAACCATAAAGTCATGACTATTTTTACAAGATAATTGCTTGAAAACAAGATAAAAAGAACTTAAAATAATGGCATTTTGGAGGCCCATTAGCACTGTATAAGATCCACTAAAAATCCAAAGCAATAAATCCACAAATGTAGAAGATCAATAAACTCCACAAGATCAACCTTCACACTTCTAGCCTTCACCCAAGTCTTGGCACAGACTGTCTCAACTTTGATGATCGGTCTACACACTCAGGAACTACTGAGCTTTGAGACCACCTAATGCAGTGCATGATAGGAGAATCCCAAAAGGAGATGTCCTAGCCCCTAGAAAATAACCACATAGAGGAAACAAACAATGATGCAAAATCTGATACCAAATCACAAATCTTTATTCATAGAATAATTGATTACATGCAATGTGTTGGGCTATAGGCCTTCCTAGTTACAAACAAATATAAAAGAAAGTAATAGTTCTGTAAGATTCCTCAAGATCTAATCCAAACCATAGCTAGTCTAGGTCCACACTCTGATAGAAGCCTCCAAGGAAGATCCAAACTTGTGCTCACAAGCCCTCCAAGCAATGTCCTTGTTTTCCAATCCTTAGCTACTACCCCTTCTCAAAGTTTGCTCGTACACTTCATTCTCTTCTCCAAGATGGATAATAATTTGATTCAATCCTTCCATTCAAAATGAATGCCTAAAGATTCCACAAGAGCCCCTACTTATACCCAACTAAGCCACAAGTTGGCCCAGTTCATTATAATTTAAATTGAACCCTAACATTAAATATATGTTGAGCCACAAGTTGGCTACAACATAAATTAAATACCCATGCATAATTTAAGTTAGAAAAGTTAGCTCAACTTAGCACCTATAGGAACCAAGACTAGAATGAGTGTCATAGAAACCAAGCTGAGCATCAACCAAACAACAAGCATTGCCGAGCTCATAGTGCATGTTGAGCAATAGTATCTGTCGAGCTCCTTTAGTGACCAAGCCCATTCAATGACTAAGCTCCTCAGATACAACTCCTAGCCAAAACACCACCAACATACAAGAATGCAAAAAACCCTAGGATGCTCTTGCATCATATCCTATGAGGGGTCTTCCTTGTTAAGAGCTTACAAGACTTCTTTAGTCTACCTTGATTAAGGTATTTAAACTTACAACTAAGTAAGCACTCTATTAGGGGATTTAAATAGGTCTATTAGAACCACTTTTTTAAGAGATTTACTTTGACCCACTTGTTAAAATGTCTTAGTACTTGATACTTTGGTAACACTCTATTGCTAGATTACATATCTTTTATTTCCTTGATTGATTTGATATCCTATTCTAGTATAATCTTTTCTATCTTTCACTACAAGGTTTCTCTATCTAATCTCTTCTTTTGATCATCAAAGTTAGCCTTCTTTATATTTTTCCTTGACTTTTCATGCACACATGATCATCCTTATGATTTAGGGCTTGATCCCTTCATAAATAGACAACCAAAGAAGGTTCTAGATCATGATCAATGATCTAGAGTTCTCCCTTTTTCTACTTAGTCCTTCTAATTTTTTGATTGGTTACTTTTCCTTCCTAGGGATTTATTTCCTTTGAAGAAATGCATAATTAGCTCCTTAGCTATCTCCTCAATCCAAAAATATCACATAGAAATTGACCTGGACAATTTACACAAGTGTTATGCTATGACAAATTCATATGTCAAAATTAGTTTACTCAACACTTGAGTAACCCGACACTTAGTCATAACTAATATTCATGTTGTCCCTTAGCTTTTGTATGCTCAACAATAATTAATTCACTTAGTATATACTATCTCAACTTTTCTTAGATTCCTTGTATTTACTCAACATATAATATGACTTGGTCCATACTAGGGTGCTCAACAACCTTAGACTTTCTTGACTTGTACACTAATATGATGAACTTAATATACCTGGAAAATGACTAGGTGTTGGACACTAATAGGTAATATAGCATAGAGATCAACAATATCCCTTTGACATTAGTGGAAAAAATAGTTTTTCAAGACTTTATAGTCCATTCAAAATTTCAAAATAACACTCCTTAGACTATGATTCAGTATCCAAAAACAAACTTCACTATATACATCATATGTAAACATCTCTCCAAAAATGAGTATTCTTACCTTTGATCTGTGATATTTGATATATCATTTGCATAGGTCATATTCCCCCCTGACTTTCTCTAGTTTTCCTTTTTAGAATGTGTCATGATTAGTATTTCCCCCTTGGTTTTGACACTTATGGCTTTGGCATTGTAGGGGTCAAAATTTACTTATCCAAAAATGATTTTTGATTTTACAAAATCACCTCTAATCCACAAATCCAATGTGATTTGATAGATTTCATAACTTGAATATGGATTTCTAGCTAAATAGCTAGATCAACTAAACTATCTACAATAGAGAGATGCAAATCTCTCTTGAATAAGTTCTTTGTAGTTGACAATTTATTCTTCATGACCTCCAAATGAAGTAGCAACATGGTTTGAATAGAAATCAGTTTTTTTTCTAATGTTTCCATCTTTAGCCATTAGCTTGGCTAACCTTCCTTAAGCAAAAGTCAATTTATTGAATTGATGAGAGCTTAAACTTGTGTCCTTTCTCAAAGAATGTGCACATGCCTTCACATCTACTTGTAATTTATCAATCATCTATTAATTTTCTATGGTGAAGAACTCGACATAGAAAAGATTTATATAAAAAGAATGAATATTCTACAAAATTCCTTCTAAAATATTTACAAGGTTTGAAAGTTCAACCTTCTTAATTCCAATTTTTGTTGAGACTTTCTCCAAAAATTTGTGCTCAAAATTTTTCTTAGATCATCTCATTGGTCTCAATATCCTCATTCTTAACCTTATCAACAATATGAACTAATTGTTCCAAAATAGGCTCCTACTCATATAGTATCAATCTCAAATACATCTATTAAAATGTCCTTTATATCATGCAATACCTATTTTTTCTTGAATTCTCATCTTAATTGTTCTTGCTTTGTCTTTCTACTCAACAACTCTTGTAAAACTTGCATTTGTTAAAGTGACATTGTGTTAGGGTCATACTTAGGAAGTGTAATGATATTATCTTGAGTCATTAGAGTCTCAGCTAACTCAATAGTCTTCTATATTGACTATGACCTTGGTTTTCTAACAGTTGATAGTGTGATCTACAATTATGTCCTTTTGAAACTCAGTCTTGGTGTTTGTTGTCCTATAGAAGGGCTATCCTTTTGAGTAGGTATGACCTATTGGAAAAGTGTAATAATTGATGCTATAGTAGATATATGAACAACACTTAACAACTATATCAAGGCTTGGATAGCCTCTTTCTCCTTTGGCTTCTCGACCTCCTTAGACTTTGGTTGTTTAATGCCCTTTGTTCCCTCAATATGAGGTCCTAAGGTAGCATGTGATGATTGATCTACTTGGACTTTTTTTGTCCTTCATAATTTTAATTAACAACATTATCCATATAAGATGGATATTTAATCACAATCAAAGCCTTTAACTACTCCTCGACACTTACATCTTGTTGACTCTTATTATCAATTAAGAGTGATGTAATTTGAAAATAATCATAAGTTGGGGTGTTAACAGTTGGTACACTATCAATCCATGGGTAGTTTTAAATTTGTATTCATACTAGATTAGTGAATGGTAGAGGAGTGTCTAAGGTTTAAAATGCTACACTTTTCAAATCTTCCTTAGTTAAAACATTTAGATTCTACTATTTCTCTTCAACAATATTTTCTATGGTGACAACATCATGTTGTTCACTCTCCTCTACCTTTCTACTTATCTTCTCTTCCAGGCTATTTGGCTCATCATAGTCTTCCTAGTTATCTAACTCCATTGCATCTTTCCTTCATCTTCCTTTTCTTCTGCTATTGTTGGAAGTAATAGTCCAAATGCACTTTTCCATATCAAAACATTGTCATGTATAACATCATCAAATTTATTCTTCAAAATTCTATAGGCCCTCATCTTTGGAACAAATTTATTTGCAAAATCTCTTAGGAAAAAAGACATGTGGGTCTTCCCTAAGTCTGGCATTTTTTGGGATAATGCAACCTCTCTTATTTTCCTCTCTATTGATAATTCCCACTTCCATTTTGCATCCAATTTATTGCACAATTCTTCTAGAATACCTTTGCCTAATTCTATAGGTGTATATTTAAATCTTCTCATCATATCTATCATATAATTTTCAATTTTCTCTTGATTTCCATATCTAAAGAATCATAATGAATATGATTGAAGCATGTAATTCCTACTAAGTTTTGAATGTTCTGACATACTTGATCAATGTTCAAGGGAGGTTATCTCAAAACAATTTGAATTTTTCTCAAATAATTGGACTTAGTCCTTTCACCTTCATCTTCTTCATCATCAAGCATGATAAATAACTTTCTTCTTGGCTTCTTCTTTAGAATCTACTTGGACCCTTTTGCAACTTGTTTCCTCTTTGGTGGATCTTTGCCCTTACTTGGCTTGGATGTCTTTGTTGTACTTTTCTTTGTTTCAACAACTGCAACAAGTGCTACTTTGGATCCTTGTCGTGTTACAATCCTTCTTTTAGATTTAGGGGAAGGAGAGGTAACAATTTTTTTCAAGTCCCTCTTCACCTTGGGATCCACTACCACAATCTTCTTTTATATTTTTGTCTTGGGCTTAGCAAGAACTAGTTCCTTTCCTTTGGATTCTTCTTCTTCTTCTTCTTTTGATTCCTCATATTATTCCTTTCCTTTTGTTATCTACAAGAGTCCTTTGCCAATTTTTCCCTCAAGATCAACAATTATTTTTTCCCTCTTTCTACTCATCTTAGGCACTTTAGTCTACGTCATCATTTTGATCTTGGCTGACTCATAATTGTCAAAAGGCTCAACATTCTTATCAATTTATTTAGATAACAAGGCAATAACAATTGTAGTGATTTCATCTACATTCACCTCATATTGCATCTATCTCAACCAAACAACCCTTGGTATTACAACTTGTGCATATGTGAAATTAGTGTCCACCATGAAATAAATATCTTCTCAATAATTGTCAAAATTGATTGTGGAATCCCTAACCTATTTTTTATTTTTCCTTTAAATTATTCAAAATAGCCATCTGTAATATTGGAAATCTGATTGAAAATATCATTAATGAAGAAGATTCATTGAAAGAGGGAGATTATTGCTAATAGAATATTTTCAATCATTATTTTTTCATTGATGTCAAACCTAATATCTGTTGGAATGACAATTTTTTATAAGATCCAAGTACTATCACTTAGTCAATTGATGAAGAGGATTTAATCAACAAGATATAACAAGAGCACCTAATAGAAAGGTTGAGTTATGATATTGTAATAATGTATAAGGATCAGTTAAGTCAACGGTTAAATGATGTATTGGTAACATACTCAAAGAAATAGAGGTTGGTCACACTTAGAAACATTGGAGGAGTAAGTTGTAACAAGGTTGACTACAAAGCTTAAACTAAGTTCATCAGTGGGTGCCGAGCAAGCTAGTTGAAGCCGAGCAAATTTTCAGTTGGAGCTAAGCAAAAGAAAAACTCTAGTGTGTGTCGAGTGATCTTTAGGTGCCGAGTGAAGTTCAAGTGCTGAGAAAATTATTAGGTGCCGAGCATCATAAAATCTTAGTTAGTGCTGAGTGAACTTCAGGTACCGAGCATTAGTAAAAATGTATTTGATGCTGAGTAACTCAGTATGTGCCGAGCATCAGTATTTCAATAGTGTCAAGCTGTTGCATTATTTTAATTGAAAAAGATTTGCCAAATCTGAGCCAACATAGTTGTTACCTTGAATTTTGTGAACTAGTTGGAGGATAAGGATGATGAGCTGGTGGCACAGAATTCTATGTAAACTATTTTTGGGTGAATTCAAAAAGATTATTCAAGAAGTTTCTAGAGGAAACAAAATATGGGTTAGATACAATGAATCCTACCTAATCCATATGAATTGAAGTTAAAGGAGGGAAGAATTGAGTGGGAAAAGGAACTCTAAGACTTCTATTTAAGAAGTCATAGATCAAGAAGCAAGAGCTGCTAGAGTGCCAGATTGCAAAGTGGTTAGAAGGGTGTCAAGGAGAAGACATCTAGGAGAAGGAAGAATAGAGCACAGAGACTCTGCTTCAATAAGTGGTCAAGAAGAGATGATTTCACTGGTACATTGAGCATGGAGAATCAAAGAGACTAAGCTTGAAAGGAGGGCAAGCTATCAAGAGTTGTAGAGACTGAAATATAGGTAGATGAAGAAGAGCTGAGGAGTGATCTGAGATATACAAGTTGAGTTGTATTCTTTAATCAGGTCAAAATCCCCAATTGTTACTCTCTAGCAATTGTATCAGTTAGGATAGAAGGAAAATCCTATGGCCCTAGGTTGGCCTAACAACCATTTGTAAATCCTTTAATAGGGTGGCATTCCAAGTGAATGTTCTAAAGTCCTCTAACCAAGCCCACTTCTAATAGGGTGGTAAAATCCTTTAACCAGGTCACATTTAATAGTGTGTTGTAGCCTTTAATAGGGTAGGCCTTTCATAGGGCATCACTTCAGAAGAGTGAGAATTGAGTAGCATGTTACTGGTGGTTTTTCCCAAATTAGGTTTCCACATAAATCACTATGTTATGTTTTGATTCTTTTATGTGTTATGCTTGCATGTTGATTTACATTAACTTGCTGAATAGGAAAATTAAAGCTTGGATGAATGAATGGTTGAATGGGTTCACTACACTTAGTGAAAAAGTTTGAATAGGACATTTGGACCTTGAATAACTGATTCACACACCCCTCCCCCCCCTCCTAGTTATTCTAAAGCATTTCCAACACCATAATGGTTTCAAAATTTTCACCTAATTATTCAATAAAAACATCTATTTTCTAGGTCACAGGTCTAGTCTTGTCGCACACTATAGTTCCAATAGATGGAAATGAATTCTATACATAGAAAAATATACCAACTAATAGTGACCCAAACCTACATGATGTGTTCTTGGCTTCACTTATCGCTCCCAGATTCTCTGCTAGATGTGCCAATTGTAGCTCAAAAAGATCATAACTATGGTCTTTCTCCACAATCATATAACCTAATTCCACTACTACACATGGAAAACTATTCAGTCAACTTGATTGATAGAGCTTGCGTATAATCATATGTATAGAAAATTCAACAAAAAGATCTTCAAAACCATCTAGTGATATTGCTCAGTAATTCCACTTGGCCTTTGTTTGATCTTGAATGTTATTCCTTGATGCACACCTCATTGTCTTCACTCAATCTAGGGTTGGATACCTTTCACTCAGTGGATTATTGCCTTATTGATCTTTAATTATCCTCTTTCTAGTCATAATTTCATGTCATGCACTCTATTTAAGATTATATTGATTCATTCTACTTTAAAAACCTTTAGAAAGGCTAATGCATGAGTAAGCCCTTTCCCAGAAATGTCCTTGTTTTCATCTTTCATAATTCCATTTGTACACAATTTATTATAGGCATTTATTAGTTCTTAGTCTCCAATCTTTGAAACTTTACACATGTAACATGAATGAACATAATGTATCATAATCACTCTAAGTGGAATCAATGAAAAAGCATCTGATGCATCTCTAATCATCACAATGGTAGGATATGCCTTGAACTTTGGTGGAGGACATTAATCATTCCTCAAAATCCATGTATTTCTTTCCTTCAACCTTTCCTTTCCATTACCAAATGTAGATGATGCCATTTCAAAGTAGGGTTTCAAAAAAAAACTTCAATAACTTATCAAAACAATTGAACTTGGTTCTTAAGTCTTACTTACTTTTCTCTACAATTTAGTGACGAAACACTATAAATTCACACAAACTTTTCCTAAAATCACTCTTATGTTACCTTTGAATTGCTCTAAAGATTCAAAATCACTTGGTGAATGAAAATGATCTTGAAAAATTTGATACAAACCTTCAATCTATTAAATTAGGTGTTCAATAAATGCTTTATATTGTGTTAGGTGAATTATAGTTGTCCCGACCTTCACATAACATTTTGTTCACAAAACTTTCTTTCCATCACTTGATCCTCATTTCCATTCACATACTTAGCTTGGTCAATATACCGACTTAGTTAATATAGAAATACTTGATCACCACTAATAGTAATACTGATACTTGACATCTATTTCACATATGGTTTATTTTTCTCAATTCTTTCCTTGGACCTATCCTAGTGTATATTAATTCATGCAACTATGGAATTTTGACATAACTCAAGTTAGGAACTGGAATGTAATTTTTCATTCAAGTGTATAGTTGCTGACACACCTTCTTTGCTTAGTTAGAAGTAGTGTGATCACCCAATTCATTGGATTGGGTGACCTTGGCTTCACTTGTTCCACTACTTCCTACTTATAACTTCTTTCTCCACATTTGATTCAACTCATTCCTTTTCCCTTGATCTGTTCATTGATTGGTGCTAGTGCTTGGGTCTTGTAGATCATGCTAACATGTCCAACCTTATGACAACTAAAATAAACTAAGATTCCATTTAACCATTTCTTGTAATTGCCTTTTTAATGTGCCCTAATGCAATATTTTGGAATGTGACCATATTCTTCACAATAATGCAAACTATACCATGTGTTATAATCCCAATGATAATTACCTTACTTAGATGCATGCCCTTTCTTTTTAGATTTTGAGTTAGGGTTTTTTTGGACATGCATTCTTGAGCCTTGCATTTATAATTTTAATAGTTGTAGCAATGTCATTCAAAAATAGGTGGTGTAGATATATCACTTGCCTTTTTCCTGCATTCATGTTCTTTGTGCCCTTGTTTCTTGTAGTTAGAGCAATGTCCATTGAATTTTGGTTTAGAATTTTTATTACCAATCTTTCTTTTGAAATTGTTTACTATGTGTCCCAGTTTGCCACAATGAAAGCATGTAGGTTTTCCTTGTGAGTTTTCATTTATTTGTTCTTCGCTCTTGGATGATTCTCCTTCTTCAGTGGATGAAGAGTGATTGTTATATCCTATTCTAGAGGTATCACTAGGTGTTCTTGGTGATCTCATCAGTTCTTCAAAGTGTCTTATAGCTTCATTAAGATTCTTCATCCTCTCTATTTGTTCCTTCTTAGATCTTAACTTATGTCTTAGTTGATCAATTTTTGATCTCTGATTTGTAATCTATATACCATTTCTATCCAATTCATGATTTACAAATAATTTTTGATTCATCATGTCTAGTTGGTTGTTTGCGATCTTTTGCACATCAGATATCCTTTCATCAAGTCTAGTGGATATTTGTGTCTTGTCTTGTTCTGCCATGAATTTTTCTTCTTCAACTATCTTTTTTTGTTGAGTCCATTCACATAGCCTCATTGATTATATTTCATGTTCTCTCTTCAATCCTCTAATTTCTTCATTCATAATGTTGTTATTCTCTAATAGGTCTACTATCGTTAAATCAATCTCACTAGAATTACCATCTTCAAACATTCCTTTGGTGTCCACTTCATGATAGATTGTATCATTTTGTTGAATAGCCATCTCTTTTCTATTCTTCAAGGATTTTTTCAACTCCTCCAAGCTACTATAGTATGATCTGGATGCCAAGCATACAATTTTCAATGATTTTTTCCAATTTGTAAGCCTTCATCTCTAAGATCTTAACTCTCAAGCTATTAGACTTCTTTTAAGAGAACAAAGCTCTAATACCAATTGTTGAAAATATTATTGGGAAGTAAGATACTAAGAAGGAAGATGGGTGAATTAAGATCTAAAAAAACTTTTAAATCCTTGAAACAAAACAAGTACACTCACTATTTTCCCTTCTCATAGCTTAGATCATATACTATAGAACCATAAATTGTAAAATTGAAACAAATCTAAGTATTCATCACATCCATCAACATGAAAATAAACGTAAACACATAATACAAGATTTGGTTACTAAAAATTCTCCAAGGTGAAGGTAAAATTGGGGTGGAGATGACACCCACAAATCTTCACTACTACAACAATAAAGTGTGCATGTTAAGGATAAAATGTTTGATCTATTCTGGTGATCTACCCTGTGAGGGGTCTTCTCTGTTAGGAGTTTACAAGAATCATTTTTTCTACCTTGATTAAAGGATTTAAAATTAAAACTAAGTAAGCACTCTATTAGGATATTTAATTAATTTTATTAAAACCAATCCATTAAGATATTTACCCTAATCCAATTGTTAAAATATCTCAGTAGCCAATCCTTCAGTTAGCACTATATTCTTAGATTATAGAGCTTCTCTTTCCTTGATTGATTTGATCTTCTAATTTGATATACTCTCATCTATCCTTCACTACTAGGTTTATCTATTTGATATCTACTTCTAATAATCAAACTTACCCTTCCTTTGCTTTGCCCTTGACCTTTTCACACATGCACAATCATCCTTATGATTTAGGAATTGATCCCTTCTTAAATAGAGAACTGGAGAAAGTTCTAGATCATGATCAATGATCTACTAGAGTTCTCCCTTTTTCCACTTAGTCCTTCTAATTTTATGATTGGTTACTTTTCCTTCCTAGGGATTGACGTCCTTTGATAAAATGCACAATTACCTCCTTAGTGTATATGTGGAATGTGGGCCTCAAATTCTTACACAAACTTCAACACATTCATTATTTGTAAGATCATCCTGGAATGAATATGAAGTTATTCAGCCAATTAATCCAATAGTTTGACCTGTTTCCTTCTAGCTAGAAGGATTTTGCCTTTGCTCTCAGAATGAGAAGTAGGAAACTAGACCTCTAGAATAAATGATTTTAAGCTGTATGAGATATGCAAGATTAATCTAAATGTATGCAAGATTATTCTACAAATAAGAAAGAATAATTAATTTAAATGGATGCATTATTAAACTATATGAGATTGATATGCAAGAATATTAAGCTAAGAATGCAAGAGCAAATGAATAGATATTCTAGAATAAGCTTGATGCAAATTCAAATCAACTTTTTTTAATGAGGAATTGAAGGCTTCTTAAATGGAACCCCAGAATTGATCAACGATCAAGATTAATCAGAATGGACGATCAAGATTGAAGATGAGACTCAGTCATAATGGAAAATTCCTTATGAAAAGGGAGTTAGCTGATTGCATTTGAGTGGAAAAAGTTAACTAATTTGATTTTGAGTGGAATAAGGAGTTAACTAATTTAATTCCTTTTATGATTTTAGTTCACCCAGAGTTTCCATTTTTGAACTGAAGAGAAGATTTGGAGAGAATATTTAATTTAATAAAATAGAATATGACCTCATAAATGGATAAAATTTAATTAATTGAATAATTAAATTCAATAATTAAAAAGAGGAGATATCTTATTAAATCAAATATATTTAATTCCTCTGTACATTAGCTAAAGAGGTAATTTTAATTTAATTAAAGTATGAACACTTATAATTAAATTAAATTAAATCAACAGGTTTATTATAGCTAATTTGAGTCGATACTTAGGAATTAAATAAATAGTGTGATTAATGCAGTTTAAAGTTTTCTACATTTGATACTTAGGTCAAGTAGCAATTATCAAAATTAGAATTGCCTAGTAAAATAGGACTTAGGAGGAATTGAATAGACTAGAATTGGTTAATATGGCAATGCACCAATTTTGGCGTATTACATTTTGCCCCTCTTTGAATGAATGTGCGAACAACACGTTGATTCAAAAAAATCAAAAGTATGAAGCATAGATCAAGAAGAGAGATTGGCTCCAAAATTGACGATACAACAACCAATTGATAAGGTTTTTAACGTTATCTCTAGAATGAAGCTTAACCTTAGGGAATCTAGATAGAACACCTAGATACCAAAATTGATAAGCTTTCTAAGGTTATCTCTAGAATGAAGCTTAACCTTAGGGAATCTAGATAGAACAACTAGATACCAAAATTGATAATTTTTTAAGGTTGTCTCTAGAATGAAGCTTAACCTTAGGCAATCCATATAGAACACCTAGATACTGAAATTGATAAGGCTTTAAAGGTTATCTCTAAAATGAAGCTTAACCTAAGGGAATCTAGATAGAACACCTAGATACTGAAATTGATAAGCTTTTAAAGGTCTAGAACAAAGCTTAACCTTAGGGGATCTAGATAGAACACCTAGATACTAAAATTGATAAAATGAAGATTGTCAAATTTCATAGAATTGTTCTCAGAACGAGACTTAATACTCAAGAGTAGGGGTTTAGACTCTCCTGATGCTTGTCCATTAAAAAATGATGGTATTAATCAAGATTCATAGAATTATCCCCAGAATGAGGCTTAATTCTTAACAAAAAGATAGGATTATCTCTAGAACAAAGCTTAATCCTTAGTAATAATTTGGAATTATCTCCAAAACAAAGCTTAATCCCCTAGAGTCCAAATAGAACACCTGAATACTGGTCCATAGAAGATAACAAGATCCAATCATGAGTCATAGAATCATCCCCAGAACAAGGCTTGATCCTCAAGAGTCAGGGTTTAGACTATCGTAATACCTATCCATCGAGCTCTGACAAGAACTACTATAAGATTTGACCAGCTGATGAAAAGATGAGAAAGATGTCAAAGATGTCAAATAGAGGGGAACAAGATGCCCCAAGTGATAAGATGCTCTGAGTGATGAGGACATAAAATTTATAATAAGTTTAAATTCAAATTCAATGATGTAATCATCCTGCCCCCTCGGGAGCGAAATCAAAAGATGACACACCAAAAATAGAGATACAAAGTAGTATATCAAGAGATTTTGAAGAAGAGAGAAGAGATTAGAATGATCATAAGAAAATTTGGAGTCAATCCGAAGTGATTAAGAGGTCTAGAAGACCAAGTTTGACCAAATTTGACCAAATTTGACTAGAGTTGAGTTTTTCCAAAATTTTTGGAAATTTGAAGAAAATGTGATTTGAAAATATTTCAAGATTCCCAAAGTATCAAAAAAATTAGACTACACAAGCATTTGATCCCATTGGTCCCAAAATTTTAAAATGCATTTTTGAGCTGCTTAAGTGTGTCAAATTTTGCATTCAATCCTGAAAATGGATTCAGAACGGTCAAATTAGCCAGGGGTGATTTTCACACCAATCAAAGCACTTTAAAAAATTAGTTCAAAAACTATATAAGGGCCCAAAGGGTCATTTTCAAGTCATTTGCACTTTTGTCTTTTGTGGAGAAGACAACTCTAAGTGAAAATGGTGGTCCCCTTGTCTACACATTGATTTGAGGGTTCTCGACGACAGAGCTGGCTGACAGAGTATGGACATCTGGTGAGTAGTCGATAACCTTGCCTTGCATTTAATTTTGCATGTGTTTTGAGGTATTTTTAGGTCATTTTTGGGTGTTTTAAATTCATTGTGTTTTAGTTCTCATGTGAGGATCTCTTTCCTTGTGTGAAGTCAATCTCTTCTTCTATAAAGAAGTACCAAGCATGTACTTCTTCACCTAGTGTAATGAGTTTTCTTGCATGGGAGATGCCCATGTGTCATGCGATTAGCCCTAATTTTGGTTCATTTTTCACTTGGCGTTTGATCACTTCTTGTATGAGAAAGTGTATCTCTGTGTGAAGATGTAGAATCTTGTCTGAGAACATGATATCTTGCGCAAAATTTTGGTGTTAAATGCAATTTTTAAAATTTGAATTTTGATTTACTGATGCAATTTTTGTGATTTCTTTCATCATGTTCATTTATCGAAGACTGATCATTTTCCTATTGTATTTGTGTGTAGGTTACATTTCTTGATGTTAGATTTCAATTCCATTACTCACCTTATGGAGCTCTATTGTAGTGACTTGATAATGCTGACATGGCAGAAATTGATAGATTGGGATTATTATATCTTTGCTAGATTCCACCAGTGTTGGTGAATCATGACCTTATGATAGCACTAGTGGAGCGTTTCCATTTAGAGATGAACAACTTTCATCTTCCATAGGGGGAGATGACTATTACACTGTAGGACATCTATCAAATACTATGGATATCCTTCTACGAGCCAAGAGTAGTGTATGACATAGTGTTGTGGACAAGTATAGAGGCATTGAGGGCCATATTTGAGGAGGAATTGATCATGGGTAGAGGCATCACATGGGAGGAGTTGGTCCACACATATGGACACACACATAGATTGCCAATGGTGTTGGGGATATTCATCAGTTGTTTCTTGATGCTTGACAGAGGTCAACATGGATTAGAGTATGGGTGGGGCCAGATGCTCCAGATGATGTTGGAGACCCCAGAGAGATATGGATGGGGTTAATGCATACTCATGCACATGTTCCATGAGATGCACAATATTGTGTACCATGAGAGAAAGAGCATGGCCACCGAGGTTTATGTTCTTTAGATCTGGGCATGGGAGCACTTGCCAGTCACAAGGCCTATTTTTTTGGACAAGAGGCAACCCATGGAGCCATAAATTTTTAGAAATAGAGGCCAACTTACCCAAACAACTCTTGGGAAGATTGCATAGTGGAGGGGGTGTCTTGATGACTTGGTGGTAGTAGTATGGTGGCCATGGAGAGAGACAGAGGATTGGGATGATGCACCCTAGGAGCTGGGGCATATCTTCACTTCAAGACCACTGATAGGTCAATAGATGCAGATAGTGGAGAGATTCCCACTAACTCATGTATAGCAACAATATGGGCCACAACAAGACATTTCATAGGAGTACTAATCCTACGCATAGCTAGAGATAAATTTGGACCATAGATGGTCCCTGAGGTTAGATCTAGGGGGATCTATGACAGATGTGTGCAACTTGGTTGCAACACAATGAGACTACCTGCCAGTGGTAGTAAATGGAGGGATGAATCCAGCCTATTAGGCCCATTTTGTGAGTCATCCTTTTCTATGATTTACAGATCCAGTGGGGATGATGTACCAATCCAGCCAATACAAGCACCATAGGGACCACCACAGCAACCACAATAGCCATAATAGGTGAGACATAGGACACAGCAGGTGTAGATTCCACCTCAAAAGATGAGAGTGGACCTAGGTACAAGTGGCAATGGGACATGGAAGAGGAGGAAATGAGGGGAGATAGGATCTCTAGGATCCATAGGAGGTGACATGCAGAGACCTCGCACAAAGGAGTAGTGGCCAACCAAGAAGTCGTCTGAGTAGGGGGATGAAGACATGAAAAATAAGCTTGCTATAGGGACCCAGGGTAGGGATGTCTTAGCATAGATCCAGGAGGCCTTGAGGTGGTGCAAAGAGAAAATACATACTGCACATTAGTAGCTAGAAGAGCTGTATATACAAGTAGCTGTGAGAGACTCCTAGATTATGGACCAAGAGCATGAGATCTACAAGCTATGAGAGCAGTTAGAGGTAGTAGATAGGAGATTTGAGAAGTAGCAAGATGATATTTGGCTGTAGTTAGCTATGATGGCTTACTATTTTTTAGCTTATGTAGTGGTTGTACTAGATGAGGCTAAGAAGGTGATGCAATTTTCACAGTATACACAAGAGTCGAGAGGTGCACAAGTTGCAATGAGACCTGAGATGCTTCCTCCTCCTCTACCACTAGTGGGAGTTGAGGGGGAAGGAGAGAGTTAGATTTATATGTGCTCTAATTTTGATTTGGCTCTATAGCGATTGTTGTGCCAGCACCATTTTGTATCATTTTTGAGATTGATAGCACTCACGTAGCATCCAATTTTGCACTTGATGTACACTTATATATACAAGATTTTGATTCAAGTAACATTGCATGTGTCACTTTCTTTCTTTTAGTTTGATGTACATGAGATGTTTATGCTTATGAATATGAATGCAAATATGATGTGATGTGTGAATGTAGTGTAGATGAGATGAATCATGAAATTATGTATGAAATGCAAAATGTGAATGAACTAACATCTCATGCAATGTTTTTTTTTTTTATAGTGATAGGTATTCCTTGAAGATCAAGAGGAAAAACCAAAGAACCAAACTCTTGCGCAACCATGGAGAAGCATGATACTTTGAAGAAACCAACAATTTCTAATCACAAAGGATGTAAGTAGATCTGCAATCAAACCATGTTCTTATGCAATGCAATTCTATGCTAGATGAAACCTTAAACTAGATGCAACCCTAGGCTTGGTTACTAAGGTTTGATAATTATCATCACTGAGCATGTAGTGAAGCCCTAGACATCATACAATCTCTACTGACATTACAATCATAGGAATATGAATAGGACATCTATTCTTGTTTTTTTGGGATTAAATGTAAGCATTCGAGGCACAAGAAGCCAGAATGACCACAACATTTGTCCCTTTTAATGTAGCAAGTTAACATAAGCATTAGAGCATAAACACTAGGATGACTTGAATGTATCTTGCATGCATACACACCAGACACATGAGAGATCTTTCTTATGCTAAGTAATGAGTAGGTATTATGTCTGCAATGACCCTTGCATTCATAACTTGAAATAAAAGTGTGTTGGGTATACTCGTAGTGACTCATATGTTCACTTAGTAGGACAAGTATCAGTAGTTATTATAGCATAGAGAATTCATTCAAACAAGCAAGGAAAAGAACCAATCTTCAATGAAGAGTTTGTATAAAAGGAGTCAAGGTACACACAACCATCCAATACGAGATGGAGGCACTTAAGGACAATTCAGATCATTGGAACTAAATAGAAAAAAAGAAAAGAAAAGAAGATCATGCCCCCAGTCCTTGCTTCCCTAGTTGAAAGAGACATCACATAGTTTCTCAAAGGGACATGATAAAGCAAAAAACAAAGAAAAGCTCAGCATATCCAAAAAAAATTCATCATTTTAGTGCAATTTTTTGTGTGATAGGATTGATGTCAAGTGTCAATGTTCAAAACATGTGTGAAAGAAATCTCTTTAGTGCAGTGACTATAGTAGATAGACACAATTAGAACAACTGGTGCCTAAAGTCAAAGAGGAATCTTCAATAAGAATAACCTTAGTAGGAAATTAAGCGATAGTAGAAAAACATAGTTAGGACAACTAGTCACTAATGCAAGAGAGATCTTCCATGAAGGAATCTCCAAAATGATATTAGTGATAGTAGGCAGACACAGTTAGAACAATTAGTGATTGACACAAGAGGGATCTTCCATGAGGGGAATCTTGAAAGTGACACTAGAGATATTGGATAGACATAGAACAACTAGTGACTAACACGAGAGAGATCTTCCATGAGAGGAATCTCAATAGTGACACTAGTGATAGTAGGTAGACATAGTTAGAACAACTAGTGATTGATGTGAGAGAGATCTTCCATGAGAGGAATCTCAAAAGTGACACTAGAAATAGTAGGTAGATGTAGTTAGAACAATTGGTGAATTTTGAGAGGGAGATTCCTATAACACTGTAGGGTGTTTCCCACAAGTTATGACAAGATTCAATCCATGGATACATGAGCGGAAGAAGCAAACTAGAGCAAGAAAGAAACTGTACAGGAGCTAGAAGATGCGCTGCAAGATATATCATTTGGAGTAAGAGGCACCTGTTTACCAAGTTTTCATCTTCTTGGCAGAGATTCCTTTTTTTGCTACCATGATGCTTGCTTCCAGGTTTTCACCAATGTCACTTTTTTTTGTAATATTACTATTAGGATTTAGCTATGTGATTTTGAGTCAAACTCATCGACCCATGTTTCATGAGTAGTGATTCAACATGAATCCATCTCTCATGAGAATAAATGGAACACTTAGCACTCATTGGATCTAGGTGATGCTCACAAGGGTGAAGCACTAGGACTTCCTAGGAGGTCACCCATCCTAGTACTACTCCAACCTAAGCACACTTAACTATGGAGTTTTCTCCATGGTTAAACCCAAAGCTTGCAACCCCATTTTCAAAACCTTCACCAAGTGTTGTGCCTTATGAATCATTCATTAGAAAGCCCCTTAAGCTCATCAGTTGATAATTAGGAGATATTTTCCATAGCAATTCAAATTGTGCTATTGCTATCAGGATTTAGCTATGTGATTTTAAGTCAAACTCATTCACCCATGTTTCATGAGTAGCAATTCACATAGCTAATCCTGATAGCAATATCACAATTTGACTTGTTATGGAAAATATCTCCTACTTATCAACTGATGAGCTTAAGGGGCTTTCTAATGAATGATTCATAAGGCACAACACTTGGTGAAGGTTTTCCAAATGGAGTTGCAAGCTTTGGGTTTAACCATGGAGGAATCTCTTTAGTTAAGTACGCTGAGGCTATAGTAGTACTAGGATGGGTGACATCCCAGGAAGTCCCAGTGCTTCACCCCTATGAGCATCACCTAGATCCAATGAGTGCTAAGTGTTCCATTTGTTCTCATGAGAAATGGATTCATGTTGAATCGCTACTCATGAAACATGGGTCAATGAGTTTTACTCAAAATCACACAGCTAAATCCTGATAGCAATATCACAATTTGACTTGCTATGGAAAATATCTCCTACTTATCAACTTTTTTTTTTCAATTTTTTTTGTATTTTTCTCTTTTTGATTTTTTTTTGTATTTTTGAGTTTTTAAAATGTTTTTGGTATTACTTGGGCATCTATTCCTAGATCTTCACCAAGATAATAGATTTTTTCAATATTTTTTTTGTAATTTTTAGATTTATTTAGGGCATTTAGATATATACAAAGAGCTTTTGAAACCAGATCAGCTATAGAACCACTTCAGGTGAAGAGTGTTGATGGGCTCCTTGAGCACCTCTCACTCAACTATAGAAAGTTGGTAAGCACCATATCTGAATACTACAGAGACTATATAGGGACCAAGCTAGTTGGGTTCAAACTTCCCTTTTTGTACCTATTATTGCTAATTCTTAGGGTTTTCTCTCAAAATAAGATCACCCTATTGGAAGTCGTGTGTCTTAACTTTCTTATTTTAACTTCTAGACATATGTTGTTGATAAGCTCAAAGATGATCACACACCACTTGCCAACATTCATCTAACAATACTAACTCTTGAACCCAAGATATTCTATAGTCATTATCAGTAATGAGGCCCTTCATAGAGATTCTCAAAGTAGGAATCTCAGCTTCAATGGGAAGTACATCATCTACTTCATATACTAAAGCAAAGGGAATTGTACCCATTGGAAAATTGATACTTGTTTTGTAATCCCATAAAGCTAGGTTCATCTAAAGGTGTCACTCCCTTCTAGATTTTCCAACTATGTGATGCAAGATCTTAAGGATCACCTTGTTGGATTCCTCCACTTGACCATTACCCTAAAGATTGATAAGCAATGCAACATGAGGATGCATTTTTCTAAGTTTATGTTTGACTAGTTTAACTCTTGGTGCAATAGACAAGTGTTGCATTATGAGATAAGGATCTAGTCCTGGCATATCTAATAGGTCCATTCAAAGTTTATCTTTTTCTCTTGGAAGAAGATAATGAATTCCTCTTTCTCTTCTAGAGACAATGACTGTGCAAGATGTATTACGTGAGAATGTTCTTCTATTCCCAAGTTGTCCGGCTATGTCGACTCTATCAAAACTGATGATCTTTCTTAAAAATGACTAGGAAGTGCATCAAATATCTCATCTATGGGTGTCTCAAAGAGGTTTTCACCCTTGGATGCATCTTTTATTTTTACTTTTTTAGGTTCCAACACTACCACAATGTGGTTTTCACAATTGGACCTTTTATTCTCTTTCTTTTTTATTGTATGACTGAGATATTTGATGTCACCTTCAGTCATGTTGACACTTTGTTTGGTGGTGGAAGACATTAACGATTTGACAACATTTAAGTAACAAGCAAAAGAATAGTCATTCTAGAATATAGGGACTTGACTAGATGCATTAGAATTCTAGTCTATGAGCTTGGGATAGGTGAGTGAAAGAGATGTGCTAGGTTCAATTACGTTCATGGTATAATCATTAAATGCTTGGACAAGAAATTTGAGACCTAGAGTGGCTTCATCCACAAGTGTGTTCCAATCACTTTGAGCACTAATGTCATTAATCAAAGACTCAAGGACACTAGTTGGATAGGACTCATCTGACCTAACCCTAAATGATTTACGTACTTTGAGCAAGTTTGCAAAGACATGAACTTTATGTATGTCTTTGTTTGTAGTTGCTTTTGAGAGAGAGTCAAATTCATACTCTTGAGAATTCATTACCACATGGAGATAGATTGTAGAATTCTCCAACAATGATAGGAACAAACTCTCCTTCATCATCTAAATTTTTTTAAAGGTACTCAATGCGTAAAGCATGACTAGACTCTCTTTGTTCTTTTTGGATATGATGTGAATTAGTAGTATAATTAGAAGAATCACTATCACCATCCATGGCATTGACACATGGTACAAATTCATTTAGTTCTGCAAAGAATTTAGCCAAATCATTAGGAATTGGATAGGGATAAGGATCTTCATCATCAACATTGTCTTCATTGTCATCAGACTTATCTTGTGACTCATGTTCAGAGAAACTCTCATGTTCTATTATGAATTTGTTAATCCCTAGATGGAATGGAATATTCTTTAAGCCTAGACCGGATGTGTCTCGATTCCTTCTAGCTATCACTTTGATAGGGTCAATCAAACTATTTTTCTTGTATCTAATAGGACTAGTTCCCTTGTAGCCAAAGCATTTTATGAGTTTAAGACTAGAACCATACACTTCTTAGAAGTAATTTCATGAGCCTGTTCTGTGAGGTCCACTAGAATTTCCTCTTTGTATATCCATGTAGCAATAGCTCTATTTTCAACTTCCTCCTCAAGAAGAACAATAGCTTTGACAAAAGTACTATCATACTTAGTTTGAGGTGTCAACACAAATGGTTTCTTCACTTTAGATGGTCTCCCATAATGACAGTGAGACTCAGGAAGAGAAGTCAAAGACAAAACTGGTTCTATGTAATATTCACCCATTTTATTTTCCTTCAGCTCGAGTTACTATTTAATTTTCTTTAGCTTGTTATCATGATGGTTTGTAGATTTCCTATTAGCAAGTACAAAGTTTTTAGTAGATTTTAGCATGTTACAGGTCTAGCTAGTACTTGCAAGTATGGTGACTTCAGTGCCATGAGATGGGAATTTTACACATTGATGGTAAGTGGAAGGCACAACTCACACTTCATGTATCCATGGTCTTCCTAGCAAAATACTGTAAGCCAAGGGAATATCGAGGACCTGACAAGTGACATCCCTTTCTATAGGACTAATGTAGAGAGGCAACACCACAAGACCTAAAGATTTTTGCTCAACTTCATTATATGCTTTGATAGTTATCTTATGATGGGGATCAATAGACTATTTAGAAAAGTCCAATTATCTGAGCAAAGTAGTAGAGAGAATGTTTAAACTGGCTCCATTATTGATAAGCACATGATGAACATTTTTTTGATGTATTATGACCTCAATATGTAGAGGGTGATTATGCAAATGACTCAGTGAATTGTCATCCTCGTTAGAGAAGGACATATAGTAAGGTGAGTTCAGATGACCTACCATAGATTAGAACCTCTCAAGATCAAGATCTTGAGGGATGTTTCCCTTAGTGAGGGCTTTATTGAGAATCTACCTATGAGTAGGTGAGATTTTGAGTAGTTCAAAGATCATGATTTGAGCATTTGTTCATTGTAACTGATCAAGGATACTATAACTAGTAGTCATAGAAGTTGTTGCAAGTTTTGTTTCTTTTCCAAATGGACTAATAAGAGGTTTTTCTTTGAGTTGTTCTAGCTTAGGAGTAGAAGGTGAAAGGCCTTTGAGTACCAACTTAGCATGGAAGCGTGTAACAAAATTGGCACCAGATTGTGATGGTTCATTGTTAGATGTGTCAAAAGCAAGGCCCCTTAAGACAAATGGTGTCTTAGGTTTAGTTTTTTCTTGTTTTCCCTTGATGGTGATAACATCACAGTACTCAACATCAATGGGTTCAACCATGTGGACTATCTCATCATCATCATTAGAGTATGTATAGTTGATCTTGTTATGAGGTTTCTATTTTTAGTTTTCTTCTTTTTCATAAAACAAGAATGACTCCTTGAAAGCCTTGTGATCCACATTCTTGTTATATCTATCCATAATAATGTCACCATCGTCAATTAAGTCTTGGATTTTGTGACACAAGTTGATGCAATTGCTAGTTTTGTGACCTTTTTTTTAGTGATATTCACAAAAAGTAGTTTCATTCCACCATGGTGGCCATGGTTGTGGATCGTAAGGATGAGAGTTATCCAATAGAGAAATGAGCTTATTTTGCAACAAGGTCTTGTAGAACACATCCAAACATTCATGAAGAGCTGTAAAGTCTTATTTTGGGCATGTAATTGAAGATGCATTCTTTGGTTTATTTACAAATATCTTGTTTTCAAAAGGAGGTTTCTTGACATTCTTGGAAGCTTTGAGATTGTCTGTGAGATTGGAAGCTACCTTAGTAGGTTTAGGAATACTTGGATTTTTCCTTATTAAAGAAGGATCCTTGATTAGTATCCTTTTGGAAGGTTAACTCACTCTTTTTGACAATGAATTCCTCTTTCTAGATAGCTTGTGTGACCATATCTTCGAAGGTGCGTGGACCTTGAATTTGAACTTTATACCCAAAATTAGGTAAAAGATTATCTGTAAAGATACCAAATTTTTTTTTTTAGGAATTTGACATGTATTTGGGGAAAGTTGTCTCCATCTTTGAAGGAATGTGAGGAAAGGTTCCCCAACTCTTTGTTTAAGGTTACACAAGTCTTGAATGTTAATTGGGTATTGTATGTTGTGAGAGTATAGTTGAAAAAATAGGTTTGAAATCTCATTGAATGTTTTGATACTTGTAGGCAAGTGTAAAAACCACTCCATAGCTTGATCACCTAGACTTCTTGGAAATAGATGCATGAGATATGTATGATTATGCATAAATTCCATAGATAGGGTACTAAATTATTCCAAATGATCTTGGGGATCTATAGTTCCAAATTATTTATGCTTGGGGAGCACTTCTACCTCTTCTTCATTCTCATAAGTAAAAGGTTCCCTATGTCATTCAGCCCTATGTCGATCTTGGTCTCTACTGTGTTCTCCATGTTCTAGTTCATGATTAGCCATTTTAGGGACTTGATAAGTTTCAATGTATGTTGGTTGAAAAGGTTATTTGAATAAGAATTTAACTGTGTCATTTGGAGATGTATGACCTTTGCTAGTTTTGGGATCCTCTTGGTAAAATGGATTCCTAGTTTGTTGTAAGTTTATAGAAAATGATCTCTAAACATGAGGAGATGTGACAAGTGAAAGAGATTGTGAAAATTCCTCAGTAGATGACTTGGACATAGACCATACATAAAATGAAGAGTGACCTCTATCATGATTACAACCTCTAGCTCTACCTTGTCTAAATTTGGAACGATAAAACATGTTTTCACTTCTTGTTGCTATAGTCATAGACAAGGACAAAAGTGAAAGCCTAGACAAGGACCACACTTGAACATAGTCTCAAAAAAGAAAGATAAGAGTGTTGTATACTAGGGTACAAGTTGTCTAAGTAATGGCTAAAACAACCAAAGATTATGACTATTGTGACACAAAGTATGACAAACACAAGGGGACAAAGAAAAAACAAATGAGCAATGAGATTGGTCCATGTATAGATCACAAGTTGTTAGCTAAGAAAGAAGTCACTGTTTGATACTATTTGTAGATAGAAAATTAGTATGATGTTGCAGGTACAAACCAGACTTAGAGTGTAAATAGCTCTAACAGAATGGTTTGATAGTTTTAAGACAAGATTCCATGTGAGGATTCCTAGGGAATCATGTGAAAAGGCCCAAAGAACCAGGCAAAGATTTAGAACAACAAATTTAAGACATTTTTCTCAAGGACTTGTATAGAGTTGTGTGAGCATGTTCTATAATGAAAAAATGATAGGATTTTGACATAAAAGGATAGATTTGCAAGATCTCAAGCAAAGATATGTATAGGACCGTATGAGGACTTGGACAGGGCTGCACAAAAAAGTGTGAGCTCAAAAGGTTCTCATGCAAAATTTTGTAAAATTGAGCATGGAAATAGGGACCAGACTAACAAATGAGACAAATTTTTGAAGAGATTTTCGAAGTGTCAGATAGTTCTAGATAGATTGTTGGTTGTTTTGACAGATTTTAGATAGATAGAAAGATGATTTTCAAGTTTTTGAACAACATTTTGGTTTCAAAAAGACAATTTGTTTTTAGATAAACATAGGAATCAAACAGTAGTCACAAACAATCCAACCAAGGCCAAAAAAACTTGAAGGGATAGGGGAGTCTTGACCTTTTGTTTGTTTGATAGGTTTGGATAAGTTAAAAGACTCAATAACAAATACACTTTATCCCTATAACCAAAAATGGTAGATGAAGCAAAACCTTTGTCCCACAACTTATGTTCATGTGTTCATCTCACATAGCCATGTCATCCCAGTAGAGGGTGCCCATGTTTTTGATGTATTCCAAGGGCTCAATAACATACATGCTAAATGAACACCCTTGTGGTAGGGGTCAAGTGTGTATACCACCTTCCAACACCCAAGTACATGCCAATGGTGAGTTCTACAAGAGAGATTCTTCCCCCTCCTTGCACAAAGATTATGCCTCCTTTTGAAGGTGAACCAGGTAACAACTAACTAAGAGGTTTTTACTTGGCTTCTATTTATATTAACCCTTGGTGGCTTCACAAAGTTGAGACTAGTAGCCTACAACATCATCTAAAAATGCACACACTTGACTAGCAAAGCTAGGGCCAGTGCCATCCAATGAAACTAATAGAGCCTCTTCTTAATATGCGATATTAGAAGGAAGAAGAGGAAATTAATATGGATTTGGAGTCTTTCACTCTACAAAGATTCTTTATTATAGTGAGTTGGAATCTAAGAGAAAGGAGTGTGCTCACTTGGGTCATTCCCAGAGGTTGGATCACTCTGATATGTCCTCTAAAGGTTGACTTAGACAAGTGGTTTAGATCTAAGGGTCCATGTTTATGATTTCCCTCAAAGGAAAAAAGCATACTCCTCTACCTCATCACCCTACCCAAACACACAAGACATGTTCATCACTGAGTTAGCTTATCAATCCCACCTTGTCCTATTCTGAGACTTTGATCCCCTAATCATCATCTCTTCATCAAAGGCTTCATTTGGGAGAACCACTAACTTGCTTTCCTCCCTTATGTATGGGGTTTCAGAGGCTTCTAGGTTTCTGATTTACTCTTGGGCATCACTTCCAAGTAGTAAAGAGCATACTCCCCTATTCCCTTGTCTTGCACCCTACAAAGTTCACAAGCCATATTTATACTATGTGTGGAAAGAAATGAAAGAAAACAAAATGTTTAAGTGGGTTTGAAATGAGTCTTCAACGTGCATATCTTTGATAAGGCATCCTGCAATCAAACAATTAGTTCTTGTTTCAAGTGTTTTGATAAGGTGTCTTCGATATGTGTCTTGCAAACCACTGTCAAGCTATTTGAAAACCAAAAATCAAAAAGAGAATTCTTTAGACAACACCATTCGTCAAATGCATAATGATAAATCTAAATTCTAGAAACTATATTTTCATATGTTGTTGCAAGATTTCGCGCGATATCACACACAGGCTTGTGCAAAAAAATAACTTGCATCGTGCGACAAACCACATATTTATGCACTTTTTCACATGAGGAAATGCAATAAAAGGGGTAAAATACTTAGTTGTTTACATGAAAATGAGATTTCTTATGCAAAAATTTAGAAAATGGTATGGATCACCATGAAAAAATCATTAAAAATGTAGAAAACATAGTAAATGAGGCCATAAAATTTGATTTCTCTACCCCGCAGTGGGTGTCGTAAGTGTATATATCGAATGCAGGCATCAAATCCTCACACACTTCAAAACAATCATTATCTATAAGATCATCCTGGAATGAATATGAAATTATTTAGCTAAGTAATCCAATAGTTCAACCCGTTGCCTTCTAACTAGAAGAATTTTGCCTTTGCTCTCAGAACAAGAAGTGGGTAACAAAACTTCTAGAACAAAGGATTTTAAGCTATATGAGATATGCAAGATTAATATAAATGTATGCAAGATTATTCTAAGAATAAGAATGAACAATTAATCTAAATGGATGCATTATTAAACTATATGAGATTGATATGCAAGAATATTTAGCTAAGAATGCAAGAGAAAATGAGTAGATATCCCAACATAAGTTTGATACAAATTCAATTCAACCTCCATAATGAGGAACCAAAGGCTTCTTAAATAGAATCCTAAAGTTGATCGACGGTCAAGATTCATCAAAATGGATGATCTAGATTCAAGATGATGCTCAGTCATAATGGAAAATTCCTTACGAAAAGGAAGTTAACTAATTGCTTTTGAATGGAAAAAGGAGTTAACTGATTTAATTTTGAGTTGAAAAAGGAGTTAATAGATTTAATTCATTTTCTAATTTTAGTCCATCTAGAGTTTCTATTTCTGAACTAAAGAGAAGATTTGGAGAGAATATTTAATTTAATAAAATAGAATATGACTTCATAAATTGATAAAATTTAATTAATTTAATTATTAAATTCAATAATTAAAAAGAGGAGATATCTTATTAAATCAAAAATATTTAATTCCTTTGTTCATTAGCTAAAGAGGTGATTTTAATTTAATTAAAGTATGAATACTTATAATTAAATTAAATTAATTCAATAGGTTTATTAATGCTAATTTGAGTTGATACTTAGGAATTAATTAAATAGTGTGACTAATGCAGATTAGGGTTTTTTTGTATTTGACACCTAGGTCAAGTATTGATTATTAGAATTAGAATTTCCTAGTATAATGTGACTTAAGAATGATTAAATAAACTAGAATTGGTTAATCATGGCAATGTGCCAATTTTGGGGTATTGCATTTTGCCCCTCTTTGAATGAATGTGTAAGCAACATGTTTGATTCAAAGAAATCAAAAGTATCAAGCATAGATCAAGAAATGAGATTGGTTTTGAGATTGATGACATGAAGAAAAATTGATAAGCTTTTAAAGGTTATCTTTGGAATGAAGCTTAATTTTAGGGGATCCAAGTAGAACACCTAGATACTAAAGTTGATAAGATTTTAAATATTATCTCCAGAATGAAGCTTAACCTTAGGGAACCCAGATAGAACAACTAGATACTGAAGTTGATAAGCTTTTAAAGGTTATCTATAGAATGAAGATTAACCTTAGGGAATCTAGATAGAACACATAGATACCGAGATTGATAGCACAAAGATTGTCAAACTTCATAGAATTGTTCCAAGAATGAGACTCAATTCTCAAGTGTTGGGGTTAGAATACCCTTATACCTGTCCATTAGAAGATGACAAGATTAATCAAGATTCATAGAATTATCATTAGAATGAGGCTTAATCCTTAGGATTTAGGGTTTAGACTATTCCAATACCTGTCCATTGAATAGTGATTGAAAAAAAGAGTTTAGAATCATCCCTAGAATGAGGCTTGATCCTCAGGAGTTGGGGTTTAGACTATCTCGATACCTATCCACCAAAATCTGATAAGGACTGCTATAAGATGTGATTAGCTAATCAAAAAGTGAGATAGATGACATATATGTCAAATAGAGGGGAACAAGCTGCCCCGAGTGATGAGATGCTCCGAGTGATGAGGACATAAGATTTAGATTGAATTGAAGCTAGTTTTGAAAGATACAATGATGTAAGTATCCTGCCCCCTCAGGAGCAAAATTGAAAGATGACACACCAAAAATGTGATATAGAGTAGTATATTGAGAGATAGTAAAGATATTAGAGATTCAGAAGAATTTAGGACAAATTAGAAGAATCTGAAGAAATTTTGGAGTCGATTCAAAGTGATTTAGAGGTCCAAAAGGCTAATTTTTTCCAAAGTTAACTTGAGTTGACTTTTTCCAAATTTTTTGGAAAATTAGAAGAAAATTTGATTTGAAAAGATTTTGAGATTCATAAAGTATCAAAAAATTAGACTACACAAGCATTCGATCACATTGGTCCCAAAACTTTAAAATATGTTTTTGAGCTGCTTAAGTGTGTCAGATTTTGAATTTAATCCTGAAAATGGATTCAAAGCAGTCAAATTAGCTAGGGGGTGATTTTCATGCCAATCACAACACTTTGAAAAATTAGGTGAAAACCTATATAAGGTCCCAAACGGTCATTTTTAAATCATTTGCACTTTTGTCATTTGTGGAGAAGAGAGCTCTAAGGCAAAAATGATGCTACCCTTGTCTACACATTGATTCGAGCACTCCCAAAAATACAATCGATCCATAGACTATGGGCATCTAGTGAGTAGTTGATAACCTTGCTTTCTCTTTAATTTTTCATGCTTTTTGAGGTAGATTAGGTCATTTGTAGGCATTTTTAAATTGTTGTCTTGTTGGTTCTCACGCAAGGATGTCTCTCCTTGCATGAAGCCAATCAGAGTTTACGTGAAGAAGTACTAGCCTAGTACTTCATCGCGTGGCTTTGTGGGTTTTCTCATGTAGTGGATACCCATTTGTTGTGTTTAAAAACCCTAATTTTGGTTCATTGTTCGCTTATTAGTTGATCATTTCTCACGCAAGAAAATGTAACCTCATGTGAAGATGTGCAATCTCGTATGAGAATATGAGATCTCGCACAAAATTTTGGTGTTAATAGCAATTTTTTGCATGTGAAACTTGATTTTTCATTACAATTTTGTGCTTTCTTTGGTATGTTTGTTTAGCAGAGACTGAGCACTTGCCTATCGTGTTAATGTGTGTAGGTTACATTTCTCAATGTCATATTTTGATCTCATTACCTACTGTATGGAGCTTTGTTGCAGAGACTTGATGATGTCGATATGGCTCACATTGATAGATTGGGTTTATCGTATCTTTTCTAGATTCCACCAGTGTTGGTGAATCATGGCCTACTAACTACACTGGGGGAGTGTTTCCATTCTAAGATAAACACCTTTCATTTTCCACAAGGGGAGATGATTATAACACTAAAGGACATCTACCAGATACTAAGGATCCCATTCCATGGGCCCAAAGTGGTCTATGACACAATGCCACAGATAGGCACTGAGAGCATCTTTGAGGAGGAGTTGATCATGGGCAGAGCCATCACATAGGAGGAGCTAGTCTACACATATGGACACACATAGATTGGTAGCAATGTTAGTGTTATTTATTAGTTGTTTCTTGATGCCTAACAGAGGCCAACATGGACTAGAGTATAGATGGGGCAGGATGATGTTAGTGACACTAGGGAGATATGGGTGGGGTCAGTGCATGCTTGCCCATACATTCCATGAGATGCACAAGATTGTCTACCACGAGGGGAGGAGCATGGAGGCTAGTGTATACATTCTTTAGAAATAGGCATGGGAGCACTTTCCAGTTACAAGACCTATTTTTGTAGATGAGAGGTAGCCCATGGAGACATACATTTGTAGATATAGGGGCCAACTTACCTAGATAGCTCTAGGGAAGATTGAGCAGTAGAGGGCTAGATTAGATGACCTAGTGGCCATAGTTTGGATATTGTGGAGAGAGACAAAGCTCTAGGATGATGCTTAGGTAGAGCTTGGACATATGTTTTCCTCCCAACCACTAATTGGCTAGTTGATATTAGTTATTGAGATATTTCCTCTGACTCACATGTGGTGACAATACAGTCAACCATAGGATATTTCACAGAAGTATTGTTCGTATGTGTAGGTAGCTATAGATGTAGATCAAGGATGGTCATTGAGATTAGACCCTAGGAAAATTGATAATTGACATGTGCACCATAGTGGCTATCCAATGGGACTATCTACCAGTAGTAGTAGATGGAGGGATGGCTCTAGCTTATCAAGCCCATTTTACTAGTCATCCCTTTCCACAGTTCATAGACCCAATAGGGATGGCTGTACTGATCTAGCCAATATAGGCATTGTAGGGACTACCACAATAGCCACAATAGGAGGGCATGAGACACAAAACATGCCAATTGTAGAGCCTAGCTTAGTAGATGAGAGTGGAACTAGGTGTGGGAGGTAGTGGAATAGGGTAGAGGAGGCCATGAGGGGAGATGGGATCTCTATAACCCATAGGAGGAGATGTGCAGAGGCCTTAGATAGAGTTGGATCAATCAGTAGAGGAGCCAGTTGAGCAGGGTGGTGAGGATATGAAAGACTAGCCTACTATAGGGACCCAAGTGGAGATGCCTTAGTGTAGACCCAAGAGGCTTTGAGGAGGGATAGAGAGCAGATACACACCACACAGTGATAGCTAGGAGAGATGCATATACAGGTAGCTATGAGAGACTCCCAGATTGTTGACCAAGAGTGAAAGATCTCTAGTCTACGAGAGCCAGTTAGAGCTAGTAGAGAGGAGATCTAACTAGTAGTAGGATGAGATCCAACTACAATCAGCTAGAGTGACCTATTATTTTGTAGCTTATGCAGTGGTTGTACCACATGAGGCTTAGTAGGTGCCTCAATTTTTCATGATATGCCAAAAAGTTTGGGGGTGCACAACTTGCATCAAGACAAGATCTGCCTCCTCCTCCTCCTTTTCCATCACTAGAGGAAGGTGAGGGGAAATGAGAGAGTTAGATTCATTTTTTTACTCTAATTTTGATCTGGCTCTATAGTAATTGGTGTGCCAGCACCACGTTGTACCATTTTTTTGAGCTTGACAATGCTCAAGTAGCATCCATTTTTTGCACAGGTGTACAATTTTTTATATATATATACACACAAGAGTTTGAGTCAAGTACCATTTGCATGTGTTAGCTTTATGTCTTTATAGCTTGATGTACATGGGATGTTTATGCTTTGATTATGAATACAAATATGATGTGATGTATGAATGCAAATTTGATTTTGATGTATGAATGTAGTGTATCTTGAGATTATGTATGAAATGAAAAATGTGAATGAACTAACATCTCATGTAGTGTTCTATTTTTGTTGATAGTGATAGGTATCCCATTAAGATCAATAGGATGAGCCAAAGAACTGAATGCTTGTGCATTTGTGAAGAAACATGATACTTTGAAGGAGCCAACAATTCCTTATCATGAAGGATGGAATTAGATCTGCAATTAAATCATGTGCTTATACAATGCAACCTTATGCTAGATGCAACCATAGGTCTAGTTACCAAGCTTCGATAATTATCATCATTGAGCATTTAGAAAAACCCTCAATGTCATAAAATCTACACTAACATTGCAATCATAGAAATATGAATAGCACATTTTTTTAAGTTTTGTTGGGATTAAATGTAAGCATTCGAGGCACAAGAAGCTAGAATGACCACAACATTTGTCCTTTCAATGTAGCAAGTTAACATAAGCATCAAATCATAAATGCTAGGATGACCAAAATGTTTCTTGTGTGTACACACACTAGAAACATGAGAGATCCTTCTTATGCTAAGTAATTAGTAAGTATTCTATCTATAATGAGCCTTGTGTTCATAACTTGAGACAAAAGTGTGCTAGATATACTCATAGTGACCTATACATTCACTTAGCAGGACGAGTATCAATATTTTCTATAGCATAGAGATTTCACTTCAAAAAGAAAGGAGGAGAACCAACCTCAATGAAGATTCCATATAAATGGAGTTGAGGTACACATGGCCATCCAATATGAGATAGAGGCTCTTATAGTGGAAACCCCTCTTTACATGGATGCTTCAGATCACTGGAACTAAACCACAAACATAAAACAAAGAAAAGATCATGCTTCTAGTCCTCACTTCCCTAGTTGAAAGAGACATCATTGAGTAGCTTGAAGAGACATGATAAAGAAAAAGAAAAAAAAAATGAAGAAGAAAACTTAGCATATCCCAAACAGATTCATCATTTTGAGTTCATTTCCTATGTCAAGTGTCAATGTCTAGAACATGGATAAAAGAAATCTCTTTAGTAGGGTGATAATACTAGATAGACACAATTAGAACACCTAGTGACTAAAGTCAAAGAGGAATCTTCAGTAAAAAGAACCTTAGTAAGAAACTGATTGATAGTAGATAGATGTAGTTAGGACAAACTGGTGACTAATGCAAGAGAGATCTTTCATGAGAGGAATCTCAAAAAGTGGCATGTGCGACAATATGGAGATTCAGTTAGAGCAATAGGTGACTAAAAATTAAGAGATTATCTATGAGAGGAATCTCAAAAAGTAACACTAGCGATAGTAGGTAGACACAGTTAGAACAACTAGTGACTAACACTTAAGAGATTATCCATGAGAGAAATCTCAAAAAGTGACACTAGCAACAATAGGCAAACATTGTTAGAACAACTAGTGACTAACACTTAAGAGATTCCTATGATACTGTAGGGTGTTTCCCCCAAGTTATGACAAGATTCAATCCTTGGATACATGAGCAAAAGTAGCAAACTAAAGAAAGAAAACAATTGTACAAGGATCAAAAGATGTACTATGATATATAACATGAGGAACAAGAGGCACTTGTTTACCAGGTTTTCACCTTCTTGGCAAAGATTCTATTTTCTTTTTGCTACCATGATGCTTGTTTTCTAGGTTTTCATCAATGGCTCTATTTTTTGTTTTTCAATTTTTTTGTATTTTTTCTCTTTTTGATTTTTTTTATATTTTTGAATTTTTCCACTTCTTTGTTATTACCAGGGCACCTCTTGCTATGTTTTCACCCAGATAATGATTTTTTTAGGACTTTTTCCAATTTTTAGAACTTTTTTTAGGACATCTAAGTATATACAGAGAGCTTTGGGAACCAAATTAGTTGTAGAACCACTTCAAGTGGAGAGTATTGATGGGCTCCTTGAGCACCTCTCCCTTGGCTATAGAAAGTTGGTAAGCACTAGATCCAAACACTATAGTTACTATGTAGGGACCAAGCCAGTTGGGTTTGAACTTCCCTTTTTGTACCCATTGTTGCTAATTCTTAGAATTTTCTCTCAGAATGAAATCACCCAGTTAGAAGTCATGTGGCTTAACTTTCTTATTGTAACTTTTGGACATACCTTACTGATAAGCTCAAAGATGATCACATGCCACTTATCGATGTTCATCAAAGAAAACTATCTCTTGAAGCTAAGATATTTTGTAGTCATTGTCAATAATGAGGGCCTTCATGGAGATTCTCAAAGTAGGAATCTCAACCTCAATGGGAAGCACAACATCTATTCTATATACTAAATCAAAGGGCATCATACCCATCAATTTTTTGATACTTATTCTATAAGCCCATAAAGTTGGATTTATCTAAATGTGTTAGTCCCTTTCATGTTTGCTAACTGTGAGGTGCAAGATCTTAAAGCTTGCCTTGTTGGATGCATCTGCTTGACCATTACCCTAAAGATAATAGATAGAAGACCAATGTTGCGTGATTCTAAACTTTTTGCATAGCTCCTTAAGATCCTTGCTTTTAAAGTGTCCTCCATTGTTAGTAATAATGGAGGAAAGTACACCATACCTACATATGATGTAATTTGTCATGAATAGACCTATAGTTTTTCCATTTTCTATAAAGAGAGGAACTACCGCTACCCACTTTGTGAAGTAGTCCGTAGCAATAATAATGAACTTGTGTCCATTTGAAGAAGATGGGTGAATCTGACCTACAAGATCAAAGACCCATTGTTGGAATGGCCATAGTCTGATAGATGAAATTAGCTCTCTAACTGGTGCATGAATCAAATTTCCCTAGAGTTGACATTATTTATATGACTTGGCATATTTGATTTCCTCTTGCTCCATATTCAGCCAATAGTAACCAGCTCTAATAAGTTTATGAGCTAGTGTCAAGTCATTAGATTATGATCCACAAACACCCTCATGGATGTTAATTCATGTGTGTTAGGACTCATTAGGTTCTAAACAAATAAGGAGTGTTTTGTAGAGACCTCTCCTAAACAATTAATCAGCAATAATAACATATCATGAAGCATTGCAGATAGGATGACATTTTTCATTCTGGGTTAGACCATCCAAAATTATTTGGTCGTGCAAATAAGAGTATATATGGTGGTAGCAGGATGAATCATATCCTACAATAGAACAGATCATCTGAGATTCAAGGGAGTCATAGGAAGAGTAGAGTAATGTTTCCACCAAGAACTCATATTGAAGATCATTCTCTGGCATCTGTAACAAGGAAGCAAGAGTAGCCATGTTATCAACCATTTTTTTGTCTGCCTAAGGAATTTTTTGAAAAGTGATATGAGCAAAGTATTTCTTCATGTCATCCACTATGCATTTATAGGGGATCATCTTTTCATCCTTTGTCTAATATATGTGATTGACCTAGTTCATTATGAGCTGCAAATCATCAAAGATGTTCAATTGATCAATTCTTCATTCAACTGCCATCTTCATGCAATTAATGAGAGCTTCATATTCTGTGATATTATTCATACAAGGAAACAAAATATTGTATGCCTTAGGCAATGAATACTTCTGAGGTGTTATGAATAGTAGCCCAACATTGGATCCTTGTTGTGTGAAGGAACCATCAAAGAACATCACCCACATTTAGTGTGTAAGCATTGGAATTGATTCATTAGGAAAGTCAATGTGTAGTGGAAGAAGACTCTATATTGGTGCCTCTGCTAACTGATAAGTAATTGCTTGTCCTTTGATAGCCTTCTATTTAATGTATTGAATATCAAACTCACTTAATATTGTGACCCACTTAGCCAACCTCCCTATGAGAGCTTCCTTGTTGGGTAAGTACTTCAATGGATCAATTTTAGCAAGTAGTTGTATAGTATGAGCAAGCATGTAGTGTCTCAACTTTTTGGAAGTGAAGACAATTGCTAGGCAAGCTTTCTCAATAATATTGTAATTCATTTCATAGGAGATCAGTGTGTGACTCAGATAGTAAATATCTCTTTCCTTATTATCATTGTCTTCTTAAGCTAACAAGATACCTAGAGATGTTTCTATTATTGAGATGTATAGAATTAGAGGCTTCCCATGAATAGGAGGCATCAAAATCGGTGGATGAGCGAGGTATTTTTTTTTATCTATGTGAGACTCTATTTACAATCTTGGCTCTAGTTATATTTCACAACTTCATGCATAGTCTTGGTAAAATGTTGTGACCTATTTGCTAGCTGTGAGATGAGTCTATGAATGAATTAAAGTCTTCCTTATAGGCCCCTCATCTGACTGATATTATGGGGTGGAGGCATGTACATGATCACTTGAACTTTCTTTGGATCAACCTCAATTCCTTTTGTAGACACAATGTAGGCAAGAAATTTCCCAGATGTTACCCCAAATGCACATTTATTGGGATTAAGTCTCAAACTAAATTTCTCATGTGATCTAGGATAAGTCCCAAATCTTGAATGTGGGTGTTGAGTTTTGTGCTCTTAACCAGAGTATCATCCACATAGTCTTCCATTGTTTTGTGCATCATGCCATGAAAAATTGTAGTAACTACTCTTTGATATGTGGCACCATCATTTTTCAAGCCAAATGACATCATATTCCAATAGAAATTTCCCCATGCACAAGTGAAAGTAGTCCTTTCTTGATCTTTTGGTGCAATTTTGATCTAATTATAACCAAAAAATCCATCCATGTGTGAATAAATTTCATATATTGCCATCATGTCCACTATCATATCAATGTTGGGTAGTGAAAAATCATCCTTCAGACATGCTAAGTTTAGATCTCAGAAATTTGTATAGACTCTAATAGATTTGTCATGCTTGGAGACTAGAACAATATTTGTTATCCATTCAGTGTAATCAATAGCTCAGATGAAACCAGCTTTCAAAAGCTTTTCCAATTTAGCTTTGACAAGTAATGCAATGTGAGAATGCATTTTTCTAAGTTTTTGTTTAACTAGTTTAACTTCTAGTGTAATAGATATTGATGTATTACAAGATCAAGATCTAGTCCTAGCATATCTAATATGTCCATGCAAAGTTTATCTTTTTCTCTTGGAAGAAGGAAATGAATTCCTCTTTCTCTTCTAGAGAAAACAACTATACAAGATGTATAATGTCAGGATGTTCTTTTATTCCTAAGTTGATCAGTTGTGTTGGCTGTATTAATACTGATGATCTTTCTTGAAAATGACTAGGAAGTGCATCAAATATCTCATCCACAAGCACTAAAAAGAGGTTTTCACCATTGGATGCATCTTTTATATTTACTATTTTAGGTTTTGATACTACCATAATGTGGTTTTCAACATCAGACCTTCTATTTGTTTTCTTTTAGATTGTATAACTGAGATATTTGATGTTAGGTTTAGTGACATTGACACTTTTTTTTCTGGTGGAAGACATTATTGGTTCTATAGAGTTTGAGTAATAGCACAAGCATAGTCATTCTGGAATATAGGGACTTCACTAGATGCATTGGAATTTTAGTCTATGAGACCGATATAGGCGAGTGAAAGAGATGTGGTAGGTTCAATTACATTCATGTTGTAATCATTAAATTCTTAGACAAGCAATTCAAGACCTAGAGTGACTTTTTCCATAATTGTGTTCAGCACTAATGTCATTAATTGAAAACTTAAGGACACTAGTTGGATAGGACTCATCTAACTTAACCCTAGAAGATTCACCTACTTTGAGGAGGTTTTCATAGACATGAATTTGATCTATGTCTTTGTCTATAGTTGCTTATGAGATAGTTGAATTCATACTCTTGAGAATTCGTACTACATGGAGATAGACTGTAGAATTCCCCAATAGTGATAGAAACAAACTCTCCTTTGTCATCTAAATTTTTATAAGGGTACTCAATGTGTAAAGCATAACTAGAATCTCCTTGTTCTTGTTGGGTATGATGTAAATGAGTAGTATCATTAGAAAAAGCACTATCACCATCCATGGCACTGACATGTGGTACAAAGTTGTTTGGTTTTTCAAAGAATTTAGCTAGATCATTTGGAATTGGATAAGGATAAGGATCCTCATTATCAAAATTTTCTTTATAGTCATCAGACTTGGCTTGTGACTCATGTTCAAATGAACTCTCATGTTCTAGTATGAATTTTTTAATCCCTAGATAGAAGGGAATCATCTTGAAGCCTAGACTAGATGTGTCTCGATTCTTTCTAGGTATCACTTTGACAGGATCAATTAGACCCATTTTGTTGCATCCAATAGGACCAGTTCCCTTGTATCCAAAGCATTTCATGAGCCTAAGACCAAGATAATATTTCTTAGGAGTATTTTGATGTGCCTATTTTGTGAGGTTAGCTAGAGTTTCTTCTTTCCATATCCATGCAACAATAGCTCTATTTCCAGGTTCCTCCTTGAGTGACACTATAGCTTTGATAAAAGTACTATCATACTTAGTCTAAGGTGTCAACACAAATAGGAACTTCACTTTAGATGGTCTCCCATAATGACAAGGAGATTCAGGAAGAGATGTCAAAGACAAAATTTGTTCTATGTGATATTCACACATTCCAATTTCTTTCATCATGAGGACCTTTTAAATTTGCTTCAACTTGTTATCATGATGGTTTGTAGATTCCCTATTAAGAGGTACTAAGTTTTAAGTAGATTTTAGCATGTTACAAGTATAGCTAGTACTTGCAGGTATGGTGACTTCAAAGCCATGAAATGATAATTTTATGCATTGATGGTAAGTAGAAGGCACAACTCACATCTCATGTATCCATGCTTTTTCTAACAAAATATTGTAATCTAAGGGAATGTCGAGGACCTGGAAAGTGACATCCCTTTCTAAAGGACCAGTGTAGAGAGGTAACACCACAAGACCTAAATATTTTTGTTCAACTTCATCATATGCTTTGATAGTTATCTTGTGATAGGATGAATGGACTCTTTAGAATAGTCCAATTATCTGAGCTGAGCAGCAGAGACAATGTTTAAAATGACTCCATTATCAATGAGCACATGACAAACATGTTTCTAGTGGATCATGACCTCAATATGTAGAGGTTGATTATGTGGATGACTAAGTGAATTTTCATCCTCCTCAAAGAAGGTCATATAGTAATATGAGGTCACATGACCTACCATAGATTGGAACCTCTCAAGATCAAGATCTTGAGGGATGTTTGCCTTAGTGAGGGCTTTGTCAAGAATCTACCTATGAGCAGGCAAGATTTTGAGCAATTCAAAGATCATGATTTGAGCACTTGTTCATTTTAAATGATGAAGGATGTTGTAGCTAATAGCTATATAAGTTGTTGCAAGTTTTGTTCCTTTTCCAGATGGACCAGTAAGAGGTTTTTACTTGTGTTGTTCTAGCTTAGGAGCAGAAGGCACAGGGCCTTTGAGTACCAACTTAGTGTGAGAATGCGTAGCAGTGTTGGCACAATATTGTGATAGTTCATTGTTAGATGTAGTGGAAGAAGGGCCCCTTAAGACAAATGGTATCTTAGATGTAGTTTTTTCTTGTTTTCCCTTGATGGTAATAACGTCACAATAAAAATAGATTTTCCTGATAAAGTAACCTTTAATGTGATAGAACCTTGAGGACAATAAAGGAAACCATTAGAAGTTTGAATCCATATAGAAGTAGAATCATAAGTATCTCTATTTAGCCTTTGTTAAAAAGACTTTCTCCAATGATAACATTCACAACAGAGGAAGGATCATCAAAAGTACCACTAAGCAACTCTAGCAGTGATGTAAATAGGACCATTAGGTGCCTTAAATATATCAGACTAACTAAAGGTAATAATAGGTTATGTTCAAGTTTAGTTGGAGAAGAATTCAAAGGTTGAGGTGCTAACTCAACATAATTAACAACATGATTTTCTTCTTGTATCTTCTCATCATAATCAATATGGTGATCCGAAGAAGAAGGTTTATTAATAACATTCATTGAGTGAGAAGGTAAAGAATTTGTGTAAATCTACAAATTCTAATTAAGTGGCACAATAGGTTTATTCATTTTATTAACATAATAATAAAAAGATATAGCCTTAGAATTAATGAGGTCTTGAATAGCATTCCTCAAACCATAGCACTTTTGATTATCATGACCAGGTTGATGGTGATATTGATAGAAAGCATTTGAATCAAAATATTTAGGAAATGGTTTACTAGTATCAATAGGAAAAATAGGAGGAAGGTTAAGAACATGAGCATGAATCAACTTAAGCATCACCTTTGAAAAAGGCTCAGATAGTTGAGTGTACTAACGATTAGGATGAAATATAGAGGAAAAATAATTATACCTCAAGACATAGTAGCCACTTGATCATCAATTATATTTATAGATTTGATTATGATGAAATTTTTAGGTTTAGAAAACTTGTTTGAATTTTTGGCAACATCACTCTTATCACTATAACTAAGATCCATCAAATTAGAGCTCTCAAGTTGAATCACTTGTAATTGGTAACAGTGAAGCATTGCACATAGGTGTGGAAAGGAGGCATACTAAATAAGGAGAAACTTATCCCTAATGTCTTTTTGTAAATTATAAATAAAGATATGTTGAATATCATGATTAGGCATATGATAAGAAATCTGAGCATAAAAATGTTCAAATCTACCAATAACTTTAGTAACTTTCTCTTTAAAATTTTGTTTACAATGCATTAAATTAGTTAAAGAAATTTGAGGACCAATATTAGGTTGAAAACTTTGAAATAAAGCATTAGAAAGAGTTTGAAAAGAATCAATGGAACAAGGAGGTAGAGAGAAATACCATTGCAAGGCTCTATCCCTAAAATTATGTGGGAATAACTTTTCCATAAGCCTATAGTTGTGAGAAAAATCACTACATATAGTTTATGTTAGCATCAATGTTTTGATTATGTAAAAAAAGGTTTTAAAGGACCGAAAACCTTACATTGGCAGAGTATTAAGAAAGTATCATGAAAAGAGAACAAACAAACAACATGAAACAAACCTCAAAAAAAAAAAAAGAGGTCACAGACAACATTGCTGGAAAAGACAGCAAAAGACCAGCAAAGGAATAGCAATCGACCAACTAAGGAGTATTAATCAGATGCACAGCCTGGTCCACCAGAGAATGCATAGTCTCAGTAGTAGCATTCACCTCATCCTTCTTAGTGGTTTCCTCCATCTTCTTTGAATTGGCCCGAGTATGCTTGCTAGAACCTTGAGAGTCTGCCCCCGAGAGACAAACCTGACCTTTATCTACTTCATTCTTTTTCAAGAAGCTAGTCATGTTATCCCCCAATTGTCTGAGTTGTTTATCCATGTTACCTAGCCTGGTTTCAAATTTAGATACCTTCCCTTGGATACTACTAATGTCCTTGTCCATCACCTTCTACTTGGTTTCCAACACAGGGATCTTATGCATTAGATTTTTGACTTCTTTCGCATTACCCATGACCTCTGAGAGCTTGTCGATATGCTGACCTAATGTTCTTTCCCCTCTGGCCATCTTGCTAAGATGGTCCATTTCTTTGTTCAACAACACCATTTTATGTTTAAGAATGTTAATGTCCTTCTTTATAGAACCAGGGTTACCAAATAAGCCTTTAGAGGGCTCGATTCCACCACCAACACAATCACCTCTATCAGATTTGGACCCCTATTCACCATCATTAGTAAAGTTGGAAGCCTCAATCCTTTTTTTCACATTTTTGTTTTCCTATCGCCCTAAAGACTTTCTTTTTCTTTCCAAACATTTAGCAAGGAGCTCATCATTTGACAGAGGAGAAGCCCTCTCATCAATATGAGCTTTGTCCTTCCCTTTGCTACATCCCCTATTTTTTGCATGTTCTCTAACAATTTCATCAAAAAAATCACTTTCCCTCTCTCGATTAGAATCATCCTTCTCAACACTCTATTTTTTCTTTTTAGTGCTACCACCTGAACCTCTTTTAGGACTAACTAGACCCCCTTCCACCTCATCTTATGTCTCAGAGTCATAGCCCTTTTCCTGAATACTTCCTTTAGTATCTTGATCTTCGCCTTAAAATTTTTTAGGTTTCAGGATTTTTTTAGATTTTAGCACATTCATAATCAAAACCATTAATCCTTCATGACAAAAATGTTCACTAGTTGGATCACGCTAAATAGCTAGGGTAGAATTGGAGAGAGATTGTAATAGGTATGAAGGAAAATTTACCCTAATGTCATGAAAAAAATGATTTGTCAACACAAAATGGTAACCATACAGTTTTGTATAGTCAGATATTCCATAATAACATAGAACACAAACTGCCACGGATGAGACACAGAAGCCGAGTTAAAATAAGAAGTACCTATTTTAACAAGTCAATTTCTTTCTTGTTCGGTCTTGGCAAAGTCATCAATCGCCTTATCCAAGATCTTCCTTTCCCTATGGAAATTCATCCCATCCAACTCCAAACCCATAGCCTCTCTGCAATGATTTCTTTCGTAACCTCCAGCCTCTGGTTCCCGACCATAACAAAACCATCCTTCCAAGATTTCACAAACTGGTGTGTAATAGTTGGGTTGTTACCTTTGAGTCTCTCCATGTAACTAGTAAAATTGCCACACCTAACGATATCCCACACCTCGGTTTTCTTCTTCCAATCCACTGTGTTAGCATCAATGTTGATGATACTACTTTGGGGGAGTATTCTAAGCATTAGAGAGTATTGACATGTTGCATTCATGATTTTATTTGGCATTGATGTCAATATACCATGGTTTCTATAAATATCGACTAACTAGAAGACATAGATCTTAATGGTATAGACAATGGTTAGATTGTATGGTGATGCATAGTTATGGACATGATCAACATAGTGTCCTAGTGATGTGGTCAAGTGCATAGAGTCTAAGTCGAAGATGCATGGAAGTTGTACCTAGTTTACAAAGAGTAGTTCAGAGATAGATTGAAGCAGTTCCTAATTATTTTTTGCTATCTTACATCTGAGATGTAGTGAGAAGATGCATAATCAAGCAGTGATAAAGGATAGTCCACTAATGATACTAATGAGTGCATAAGCCCTAGTAAGGCACATGTGAATTTTTATATAGACAATGAGTTGACAATGCTATTGTAATTGTAATTAATTAATTATATTATTATAATTAATTGGAAAAACCTCAAGGTCAACTCAAGAAATTATTATGAAGAAATGGTATAAAAGAAAGAGTTTTTCCTTTTTGTAAGTGTGTGTGGAAATTCTATTGTAGTGTGAAGTACACAAAGGAGTGCTTATTGAATGCATGTAAGTGATCCAAGGGATTATTGGATGCAAGTGTTATGATCTAGTTACAAGATCATAAGGAGCAGAGGTCTAGTTCATAGGACAAAGATAGAGGAAGGAATTATATTTCATTTCTATTATTTTGCAAGGAATAATACAAAGATCATTTGGAAAGTGGGTTCATTGGTCTTGCCATTGAAGTTGTTTGGGCAGTAGGTCCAACTATCTTCCACAACTCCTAAAAGGGTTGGAATCTCCTAATAGGGATTCAAAGTCTCCTAATAGGAACTCATATGTACTAAATGTATTCATAGACTCTTAATAGGTTCCATCCTCTAACAAGTAATATTTATATTAGTACATCATCTTGTGGGTACCATCCCCACTGGATTTTTCCCTCTAATCAAGGGTTTCCCTAGTTAACATATCTGGTGTTATTGTGTATGATTATCTTGTTATAGTTTCAGTTTATATTTCTCATATGGTTAACTTTGATAATAGTTGGATAACTAATTCACCCCCACCCTCAGTTATATCAGTGGACTATATATTCTAACAATTGGTATTAGAGCACTAGGTCCTTGAAGGATAAGCTTAACAACTTTGGGAGATCGATAGTGAATATTTTTAGGAAAGATAGTCCTAGATTTGATGGGGTCAACTATGAAAATTGGAAGGAGAAGATGAAGACTCACATTTTGTGCATGGATTTGTGTTATTGGATCTTGACAAAGAGTGATAAGATGATTCTAGATGAAAAATAGCTTGAAGAATGTAGTGAAACAAAGAGAGATATATTCATGTGTAACATGAGAGCAAGAGAAGCTCTACTATCAGCTCTTCTAAAGAATGAATACATTCAAGTAAAGTCACTTAGAACATCTCATGAAATTTAGAATCTACTTTTGAATGTGATACACATGCAAAGAGAATGAGATTGTAGAATGGGATATGTGCATTTCAAGATGCTAAGATGATGGAAGATGAATCTGCAATAAGTTATATTGGTAGAATATCAAAATTTGTTGTAGGAATTGGTCTCATAGTGGAACCAAGGAAGAATATGAAGTAGTATGGAAGATCTTGAAAATTTTGACACCACCATTCAAACAAGTAGCTCAGATGATTCATCTAGTAATGCCCTGGACTAAAGATTTCACAAAGGAAATGTTATTTAGAAGATTAGAATATGTAGAAGTAGATATGAGATAGTCTATAGATCTAGCAAGAGTGAAAACATCTTTTAGTGCACTAAACATTTGAACTAATCTGACAAGGAGTGCAAACACATGTGGATATTTTTCTAGTAGCAATAGATCTGATGAAGACAAGAAGATTGAGAAAGGAATAGCCCTTCTTTTGAGAAGAGAAAATGATGGTAAGAAAATCTTTAAATGTTGGACTTGTGATAAATTTGGTCATTATGCATCTAAATGTCCTAAAACAGAGAAAAAGTATAAGAGAAATTTTAAGCCTAGAAGTGATTGAGATAGAAATTGTTTGTATACAAATGAAGATGAAGAATCCGATGAGAAAGGTCAAATTGAAAGTGATGATGAATTAGGATTTATGTCTATCAAGGAAGATGATCTTAATAGAGAAATTAGAGTTACAGCTCTAATTACCCATGTGGAAAATAAATCTAATTGGATAATAGATTATGGTTGTTCACATCACATGGTTGGTGATATGAATAAGCTTGTGAAGTTCAACAATCATGATGGAGGTATTGTTAGAGTTGGTAAAAATGCAGCCTGCCATATAACAGGAATTGGATTCATTACTCTTGATGGTAAAACTAACATTGATGATGTTTATTTATTGATGGATTAGAGCATAACTTGTTGAGTGTTGGAAACTGGTTATCAATTTTAGTTCACTAAGAACACCTGAATTATCAAAGATAGAGATGTTAAATTGATTGGAATATGCATAAGATCTAGAGGTAATTTAGTTCAATTTAATCCTACTAAAATGACATATTTGGTAACTAAAGTGGACAGTAGTTGGTTGTGGCATAGAAGATTCTATCACATAAACTTTGATAATATTGTGAAGGTTAGTAGCACATTTCTAGTCAGAGACTTTCCTAAGATTACAAAGCCTACTAATATTGTATGTAAAGAATGTATTTTTCCATATAGAAGAAGGTATCATTTCCTAGCAATAAGTTCACTGCCACAGAGATGTTGAAGATTTTTCACACAAATCTGAGTGATCCTTCTAGAATAAGAGGAGTATATGGTGAAAGGTACTTTATGATTTTTGTTGATGATTACATTAGAATGATGTGGGTTGCATTTCTTAAAGAGAAATTTGAAGATTTTGAGAAGTTTAAGATATTTAAGAATAGAGTTGAGAATGAGTCTGGTGTTAAGATAAAGTGTTTGAGATCTAATAGAGGAGGAGAATTCACCTCTAGAGGTTTTAACATTTTTTATGATGAGAATAGAATCAAAAGACAACTATCTTCATCGAGAAATCTTGAGTAGAATGGGATTGCTAAAAGAAGGAATAAGTCAGTAGCATAAGTAGCAAGAGTGATGTTGTTTGAAAGTGATGTTTCTAAGACATTTTGGAGAGAAACAATCAATACAATAGTATACACTCTAAACAAAGTATAGATCAAAAAAGGTTTGAACAAGACATGTTATGAACTATGGTTTGATCATTCACCATTAGTTAAGTATTTTAGAATATTTAGGAGAAAATGTTATATTAAGAGAGATTATGACATTGGTAAGTTTGATCCAATAAGTGATAAATGCAGGTTTCTTGGTTATTCATTGAAAAGCAAGGCATACAAATTTTTTAACTATAGAACTAAGACAATAGTTGAATGTGAAAATGTAAGGATTGATGAAAATTTTGGAGCTAAGGAAAATATGGTAGATTATAATTCAGATGATGAAGAAGATAATTTTGGAATTGTTAAATAGAATGTTGAAGTTTTCTTTGACACTAACAATGATTTGCAAAATAATGTTTAGAAATGAGGAGAGCAAAGATCTAAACCTAGAGAAGAGATAATATTTGAGATGTCAACTCCTACCCCTAACAAGAATCTAACAAAAAATCATCCTCCTAAGAAGATAATTAGAAGCAAAGAAAAAGATGTGATAACAAGAAACAAAGTAAATGAGGAGATATGTTTGATATCTCAAGTTGAACCTAAGAGTGTAGATGAAGCATGTAAAGATGATCATTGGATTCAATCAATGAAGGAAGAATTAGATCAAATTTTGAAGAATGATACATGGGAATCAGTTCCTAGACCTAAAGACAAGAATGTGATTGGAACCAAATGGATATTCAAAAACAAGATGAATGAGCAAGGCGAAGTTGTGAGGAACAAGGCTAGACTTGTATGTAAGGGATATTCATAGAAAGAAGACATAGACTATGAGGAGACATATGTACCTATAGCTAGAATGGAAGTAGACATATGCACCTATAGCTAGTGCACAATCCCTAGTATTGCACGTGTGAAGTTTTTAATAGACTATGAGCTGACAAACCTATTGTAATTGTAATTAATTAATTATCTTATTATAATTAATTGGGAAAGCCTCAAGGCTGACTTAAGGAATTATTATGAAGATAGGTATAAAGGAAATATTTTTCCTTGTTTGTAAGTGTGTGTGGAAATCTATTGTAGTGCAAAGTTTGAAAAGGAGCAAAGTGATTACTGAATGTGTGTAAGAGATCCAAGGGATTATTGGATGTGAGTGTTGTGATATGGTTACATGATCAAAAGGAGCAGAGGTCTTGTTGATAGGACAATGATAGAGGAAGGAAGTACATTCCATTTCTTTTATTCTATAAGGAATAATATAGAGACCATTTGGATAGTGGGTTCATTGGTCTTGCCATCGAAGCTATTTGGGCAGTGGGTCCAGTTGTCTTCCACAACTCCTAATAAGGTTGGCACAAATCTTAATAGGGTTGGAATCTCCTAAAAAGGATTCAAAGTCTCCTAATAGGGACTCATATGTAATGAATGTATTCATAGACTCCTAATAGGGTCCATCCTCTACAAGGAATATTTATATTAGTACATCATATTGTGGGTACCATTCCCACTAGGGTTTTTCCTCTTATCAAGGGTTTCCCTAGTTAACATATTTGGTGTTATTGCGTATGAGTATCTTATTGTGGTTTCATTTTATATTGGTCATATGGTTAATTTTTTTTAAGGTTGATAATTGTGATAATAGCTTGATAACTGATTCACCCCCCCTCCCCCCCTTCTTAGTTATATCAGTGGACTATATATTCTAATAGTTTAGAAAGTTTTAACATGAATCATGGGATCTCCCTTACCATTATAAGTCTTAAGATGAGGTACCCCAACATGTTGGGGGATAACAATATGAAGGATATCTAAAGAAAGGGGATTAGCAACATTACATGTAGGAATATTGTACTTATATTGAGTTAACTGAGCAAGTCATTATTTTAAAGTGATGATGGTTTGAACCAATGTACTAAAAGTAGGATCAAAAGAAATGCTAGTAGGAAAGGGTATGCTAGATGGATTGTGAAAGTTATAAGAAACAATAGGTAATGTAAAGATGTTGGAAGAGGATTAGAAGGAGTGGGTAAAGGGTTTGAATAAGTAAAAGGAATTGCATTAAATGAAGGAAATAAAGAAGGAATGAAAGTAGGAGGAACACTCACAGGTAGTGAAAGACTAGGAAGAACAACACCTAAAGGAGTGGACACTTGGGTAGAAGTATCCATAAGAGGTGTAGCATATGCAGGTATGCTACACTAGGAAAAGAAGCATAAATACTTGAACTCCTTGAATGCAAAAGGCAAAAATCACCACTTGAGAGAAAGATCTTGAATTACTTGAGGGTGTGATGCCATGACTAAGATGAGATTGAACCTAATTTTTGCCCCTTTCTTTTTTGGAGTTATATTGATTATTCTAGGTGTTTACCTTCTTTTGGTGAGCCCAACAAGTCCTCCCTTCTTGTTGGAGTTCAATTATTTTAGGTGTTTACCTTCTTTTTTCAAACCCACATTGTGCCCTTTTATTTTTAGAGTTAGATTTGGGTATTTTGTGGTTAGATCTCTCTTTTATGCTCTTTATTTCATTTTAATGGTTATATCTTATTAGCGTTTCCTTTTTTGATCTCCTCTTTTATTAGCTTTATTACACAAAGTCCAACCTATAGCATTCTTGTTAGACAAATGGGCTCCTTTGATCATGATTCATCTTTTCTTCCTAGGACATATGATGATACTATTGGAAGCATGAATGTTGATGATATTCCTATGGGGGAGTATTGTTGAAACATGATTAGATGATTATCATGGTGATATGTTACATTCATGACTGTTTTTGTCATTGATGTCAACATAGCAATTTTATGTGGTATCTAATAGAAGAATAGTGGAAAGATCAAGTTGGCACAGATAGACAGTTGAGCATTTTCACTAAGTGAGGTTAAAGGGAGATACTACTAAGTGTCTAGTATATACAGCTAACCTTAGAAGCATAAGACATTAAGTCTGAAAGAATTTATGCAAGTTTTGGTGAAGATTGTTCTAAGATATATTTTAAAAAGGCATGTTCTGGTAAACTTGTTATATCTCTTAGCAGAGTTGTTATTCTGAGAAGTTGAAGTTAAAGATGTAAAGAAGACATTCTAGAGATAATGTAGCTAAGCTCACTCATCATAATGATGTGTATAGAAAGATATTCAAGTTACAAGGTAGAAGATTAATGTTATCACTAAGTGTAACATGTTCTTAATGTGGTCCTATAATAATTAATTGAGAAGGTGTAATAGCCAACACAAGTAATTATTGTATGGATTTGGTATAAAGGAAGGACATTTTTCTTTATCATGTAAGGAAGAAAGTGAATGGTTGTAAGTAGCACGAAGAGCAGAATGTGAAATGAAGGAGAGTAGAGAAAAGGTGAAGGAAACTTCATTGCCGAGGTTTTATTGTGTGATCTGAATTTTGTACTAGTAAATTTGAACTCAATTTTTAACGAATTTTGGTCAAAATTTTGCCCCATGTTGGTCAAAATTTTGACCAAGCAGTTTGTGGGAATTTTTCTAATCAAAATTTTGACCAACCTATAGGTTGGTCAAAATTTTCACCACCCTACAGGTTGGTCAAAATTTTGACCACCCTACAGGTTGGTCAAAATTTCAACCAATACATTCTTCAAAAAATTTGAATTTTTACTAGCTTTGATTTGTCATTGTTGGTCAAAATTTCCACCAATGTTTGGTCAAATTTTTTTAGAATTGGTGGAAATTTCGATCAATTCTTGCTAGAAAACTATCAAGAATTGGTCAAATTTTTCACCAATTTTCGGTCAAATTTTTTTATAATTGGTGGAAATTTTGACCAAGTCTTGGTAGAAAACTATCAAGAATTGGTCAAAATTTACACCAATGATTGGTCAAATTTTTTTTATAATTGGTGGAAATTTTGACCAAGTCTTGGTAGAAAACTATCAAGAATTGGTTGAAATGTCCGCTAATGTTTGGTTGAATTTATTTTTTATGTTGTATCAAGAAATTGTTTCTTATCCAAGCTATTTAATTTGCACCCTTTTAAATCTCTGCAAAGATAAAGTTGGAGCAAGAAAAAATTTCTTCTCAAAAGAGTTAGAAAAAAAAAATTCTCTTTCTCCAACTTAATCTTTGTAGAAATTTAAAAGGTTGCAAATTAAATGGCTTGGATAAGAAACAATCGCTTGATACAGCATGGAACAAATGGACATTTATGCATAGGGCACCATCAATTATGTGAGTGATGTAGATGTAGCCAAATTTTTGGGGGTCAAAGTCACCAATTAATATAAGGTTTCTAATCTCCACAAGGTCAACATTGTGATTGTAAGGGCTATGGAGACGGCACTTCTTCATTGTTTGCTTTATCACTAATTAACTTGCACCACAAATTGATGATCTTTATCTTTGTTGTGAGCTAAGAAATATTTATTAAATAGTGTATCATATCACCAATGATTGGTCAAAAACTAAGTTGTTTTAGAAAAAATAGAGCGAGTGAATCCCCCAACAAATGCGGGTGAAAGAGCTCATTACAAGTAGCAATTGTCCCATGAGTTATATAATAATAACTGGCTATCCATCCAAGATCAGTAACCTAGAAATATCCACTTTTCCAATCATTTATACTAAATAATTTTTGTCCAAGATAGTTGCAATTGAATGTATATGTTAACATAAATAGTTCAGTTATCAAAAGCACTAAAAAATATCATTGAATTAAAATGAATAGTCCTATGTATCTAACAATATTATAGAAAAAATTACTCTTAAAAATTGAAAACCACCATTATGCTTACCAAGTCTGCTCTTCTTTCTTCTAAGGTATTGTCTTTATCTAAAGCATCGATAGACAGCCCAATAAGCAGACAATGAAGGGTGTAGTCTCATCCCTCATTTTTGTTACTGCCACTCTTTATTGGTGTTACTGTGTCTACCTTCAAACAAGGCCCAAAGAAACATGTTTTGACAAAAATAATCACATTATTTTGTGTTTGGATGAAAAACATTATCAAATACAAGCTTTCCTACCATTAGTTATAATCAAGAAAAGGAAGAAAGCATTTCAGACAAACTTGAAAGTAAAAGAGGAAGAGGAAAATTGACACATTTACCACTAGTTAAAAAGAAACTCATTATGGAATTCAACTATTATCATGCATCATGTGATTAAAAATATATTGTTTGTGATTAGATACTAGTAACTCCCATCTTAGTCTATTTTAGAGCACTTAATTTTCTATTTAGCATAGACTAACAATGCAGGAAACTTTAAAAAATGATTAACTAAATGCTTAACCATAATTTGAATGGGATACACTATTGCCTTCAAGAGCACTTCAAAGACATTGTTGCCTCATGGAAATCTTGAAATTTCTAGCAGTGCTGAGAAAAAATGTTACAACATTCTTCTCCTGCTGCATAAGCATTTATGTCTTTAGATTTTATCTTTAATGCCACCCTTAAAGTTGGGACAAGATAATGATTTGCATATCCTTTTCTAATGTATGAATCAGATTCCATGTTTTCTGATACATCTAATGGATTTCATGTCAGGATCCTTGACGGTCACTTGGTAAGGCCATGTCTTTATGAAATCAAAGTATGGTTTGGGGGTATGAACAAAGAGAATCTTCAGACAATAGATGCTATATTTGGTCAGCCTTTGAACTAATGCAAATGCCCCATATTATGCTCCAAAATTCACATGTATTCATCTTTTTGTTTCATGTTGAGAGGTGTCTACAAGTTTCTTCAATTGTATGCATTCTAAAATGTAGCTCAACAATTTCTGTAGCACTTGGACCTATATCTTTGGCTTGTTCTGCTTAAGTATTACATTACCAACATCTAGATTGTCATAAGCAAGTAGGGAATATCATCAACTGTTCAAGATATTTTAAAATATCAACTATTATCCTTCTATTTGATTGCTGATTGATTTGGTGTTATTGATTCTATCAAAATGTTGTATTCTAGGATTCAGTTTTGTTTGTGATGTTTTAACAATTTTTGGGTGGAGCAGAATGCAACAAAAGTACAATCCAAATGGTTGGCTTGAAATTCCATAAGACTAATCAGTGAGATAATACTCTATAACTCTACCTGACATTTTTATTAGTGTCAATTAGAAGTTGTAATGTTTGAAATCAATCTATGTAAATTTACATTTTTCTAATCGTGAACGATACTTCATCACTTAACTTTCTACTAAAGAAAATTGCACGAAAACTACTTTTTATGCTTGCATACCACTAATTGGAGGCTACATTGAGATGTAAATAGAAATGTCATTGTGCCATTTTGTACACCTTGGAAGAGTAGATAAAATCTTCTAGGCAAGATCCTCAAACAAATACTTTATAATGTGGACACTTAGAGAAGAAAAAAGAGAATAAATCTTGTGTAGCACAAAGGGAGAGAATATATCTTGTGAAGAAAACATGGTTTTGCATTCATAAAAATAGGAGCTGAACATTGTGAAGAAAACTTGGTTTTTGCATTCATAGAAAATGTGGATATAGCATGGATCATCAAAAGAGTCTGGAGTACATCACTCTTAGTTTGACCTCGTTAGCCTATTACACTACTACTCACTAGAAAATATATTAAAACCAGTTTGACAAAATTGACATTGAAGTATTTTTTATTTCTATGGTGGTTTTGTATTTTATATGATGCTATGTGCTATTTTGATCGTAAATTCTACTTTTAGGATGCTAATGTGTAAATATTGATTTTTGTATGTTTTTTATACAACCAAACTCAACCACAAAAAAAATTGTTCTAATAGCAAACCCAAACCCCTGAAGCCATACTGTAACTTAAATGATGCCACACACATGAAAAAATTTGAACTAGAGGAAACATCAGTGTCCTAATATATAATGCATTCAGTCTAATAGTGATAATGCTACCAAGATTATTAGCAAAGTATCTACAACATACCACATCACTTGTCTATTTTCCATGAAGATGTGGATCAAAAGTTCACTTTTCACACATCGGTCAAATCCAAATCAAAAGAAACTCAAGTATGAGGTACGTCAAATAAATACATTTTATATTTAATAAAAGATAGTCTACAAACAGAGATGGCCTAAAATAAATTGAGCCTAATGAGATGGCCTACACCCCAGAATGATCTACATTCCCCCTATTTTTAAAATTTTTAATTTCCATGTAATTATAATGTGACCAATAAGGTGTGGAAGAAATTCTACTTATAATTAAAATCTCAATAATCAGACATACCCTGCTAATGGATCTTGAGGTCACTGCCATACTATGGCACAAGCTAAATAGACTTACCCTATGAATGAAAAAATGTTGTTTTGAGAGGGCTTCCAACCAATGTCTTGGTTGTGTAAAGGTGTGAAGCCTAGCCTTAACTTCTCCTATTCCTTGTACAAGGAATAAAATGACAATTCTTTCCTTGAATGAGTTTTAAGTTGCCTCTTTGAAAGGACCTTAATTTTTGAATATTGATTGTGATTTTTCCTTCAAGTACTGAAAAGGCTAAGGACACTCCACTTGGTGATTACAACATTCTTAACAAGATTTTTCATTTTAACCTTGCACTCAAAAGTAAGTACCAGGTCTCCTTCCAATACTACTGCCAACAACTCTGCATATTTCCTTTGAAATGTTGGCATTTCAGCAGCCCCTAGAGATGGTTCATTTTAACACACTACATAAGCAACAACAACAATGAATAGAAACCTGCTTGAACTGCAAAGAACATAGTAAACATGTAGCAACTCTCCTCAAATTTGAGTTGCTCAACTCGTGACTCGAAGATACTTCAAGAAAAAAAGTACAAAATGGCTCTTTACAGCCTTGAAATCAAAGACCAAAGGAGAGACTCCAAAAACAACCATATTTTTCTTGCTACAAGGTAGTTATCACAACTTTGGTGTTAATGGGTGATGCATGAAATTGGGGCACACTGTAAAACCAAAAAAGGTACATATCATCACCAATAAATATGAAGTGGTGCACCTTATTCATTTGGATAAAAGTTTAAATAGTAAGGAAAATAAGACCAACTTTCCCTTACAACATAAATTCTTGTGCAAGTGATTAAAAATCAACAAAGATAAGATTCTATCAATTTGTCCAACATGCAGGTCTACTAGTTTGCAAACCAATTTGTGTAAATATGTAAATCTGCCAGATCCAGATGGTTGACTTTAGGCAAGGGGAAGATTGTTAAAGTTAATAGTCCCAAGAATGACAATGTTAATTACTCTCCTCTTTTCCCCACTCTCCATCCAACAAAAATTGTAGTATTCAACCAAGTTTATAGAACAAAAGGATGTAGGGATACAACCTCAAGGATGATCAAATTATTCCTTGAATTTCAAAAATGCAGGGGAACAACTATTCTAATAACTTATAAACTAAATTTCTTAAACTACAAAAAAATCCACTTAATTGGCAAGGGTATTCCTCTCCCTTTTGTCTATTTAGGGGTTTCTAAATTGGGGCACATTTTAAGGCCAAACAAGATACATATCATGACTAACAAATATCAACTGGTGCATCTTATTCATTCCTATGCACTAAATGACACCAATTTTCCATAAGAGAGGCATCCCCTCCAACTCTCGAGGAACACATCTCCATGGAACACTGAGTTAGCTCTAGATCTCAATACACATTAGTAATTAGAACTCTTTGAGTATTTAAAATTTATTATACAAACTCAAAACCAAGAGGTGAGGTAATCAATTAATGTAGTTATGAGAACAAGTGTTTCTGCAGATATCAGTGTATTTAATTGATACATGGATGACAAGTGTTGTTGTAGGAGTTATAAACATTTAATTAGTACCAAAATTTGGATCAAGTCAGGGTGCAGCCTACCCCTTCATATCAGGTACCCAAATAAAAAGTTGATGTTACATGTGTTAGTGTAGTTTTTTTAATTTCCCAGTGGGTTATTTATTTTTTTCACCTATATTACTAATTTTTTCCTACACTTCTAATAATCTTTCTTAGGTTAATAAAGCATGTCTTATTAAAAAAGTGGTTGCGAGATGTCACCTTCATACATGTGACCATCCATTAGCTATCTGAGGAAGATACTTTGCTATCTTTAGTCTGATAGATGGATGCTCCTCATTGGTCGGTGTTACCACCTCCTCCCTCTTCCTAGTCTATATAAGCATGCTACTTTGCTTGTATTTGTGATTGATTTCTTTTGCATCCTCTTAATGTTATTTTTCTTCCAACATTTGCATTACTCTCTTGGAGACTAACTCTATGTTGATATTTTGATTTTGTATCATTTGCATTCATAATTTAGATATCTATTCTTTGCACTAGTTTTTTAGGTTATCAATCTTTTCATATTCTAACATGGTATCAAAGTTTTTTTATGTGCAAGAGTAGATTTTAGTTTCCTTATTTGAGAGATATAAGGGGGGGCTAATAAATCTTATTGTTGTTTTTTGAAAAATGAAGTATTCTCTTCTCTTGCATCTTTGGATGATCTTGAGAATCAAAAAAGTTTTGATAAAGAATGTTTTTAATCTCTGGGTTTTCAATCTCAAATCTGACAACCAACGTGCATATTTGAAGTTTCAATCGGTATTGCAGGTTCCAGCATGCCATTGATGGACTTAAGAAGCCAATTCAACATTTTCATGTCATCTCTTGGTTGCTGGGGTCATTTTTTGGTTTTTGGAGCTATTTTTTATTGTTAAAGGCATTTGATTTACACTATAGCTACATCTTCTGTACATTAGCAAGAAAAACGCTTTATGGGTTTTGTTCACAGCATCAAAAAATTATCTGGGTATCTTTTAGTTTTTCCATGCAAGCTGTATATTTTGCAGAATCAAGCATGAAAAGCTACAGCTATACCCCTCTCTATTGGTAGTCACAAATTTGAATGCATTTTCAAATGCCTCATTCTTGCTCATATGTACTCCAATTTTTACGATTCTTGTTATGAATTTGGCTATTTTTTTGTGCTCTATCCACAAGTGGAGTTATTTTTTTTTATTTTCATGCATAATATCTTCAGAAGTTGCAGATTCTTGGCCTTGACTGTGTATAATTCTCATTTTGAAAACTTCAGAGGATCACAACTTTCTCATACGACCTCGTATCAAGGCAATTTTTTTTTTGAAAGTCCATGATTTTTTGAGTAGATCGTAGTGGTACTATTTGTTTACTTGATTATTGTGCCCAAGTTTCACTTTCAACATATGCTCTTCATGAGGGTTTTGTAATGCATTGAAATCAAGACCACTTAATATTTCTTGGTAGTGGTAGTTGTAAATGCACTAAAATAAAGTGTCAAATAATATTTCTTTAAGGGGGGTTTCTTCAATTGAGTAAAATGGGGGAGGGCATTGTCATGGTTTTTTTGGCATTTCTTCTCTGCATTTCTTCATCATGGATCTAACAAATATGCCCATCTTAACTCCATACAATTAATTTGAGTGGAAATCATGCATGACAATTCACTTAAGGAAAGCTGGATTAAATAGGATAACTATGGGACTTGAAACTGAACTTGATAAAGATGAAGATAAGCCTAAGTGGTTTAACAAATGTGATGAAGCATTTGGAACATTGTGTTTGTCTATTTCTACTAATTTGATATTTTGCATTGAATCTTTGGATACACCAAATGAGATATGGTTAAAGCTAGAAACACTATTTGGCCCACAAGATTCAATGAGGGGTCATATGTTGGAAAATGAACTAATTAGTTTAAGTCTAGGCAATTTCAACATAATCTAGGATTTCTTCACTAAATTAAAGTCACTAAGGTTGTAGTTAAAACAATGTGGAATTGAAAAGAAAGATGAACAATTGATTCTTAGTATTCTCTCTAAGCTGAGTTCAGAATATTATGTGTTTGTCTCTACCTTCTATGCTACTAAGGGTACACTTGGTACTCAATTCACCATGCCATTTTTGGATGATTTTGTTGTCAATCTCACTCAAGAATAGGACAAGCTAATCCAAATGGGCACTCTTAAGTCCTCTAAGTCACATGCCTTGGTTGCCAACCAAGGTACAAAAGAACAAAAAAGACAAAGTAGTAACAACAACAGTAAGGATAAGAAACAAAAGAATGGCAAGGAGAAGAAGGATTAGATACCAAATACTTCAAAAGAAACTATTGATACACCATCTTCTAAGGGCGATAAGCCTAAGAAAGAAAAGGTCCAATGTGCCTATTGTAAAGACCTGGTAATGATGAACATAAATGTTTGAAGAAACAAATTGATCACTTGACACACATTCTTGAGAAAAATAATATCAGTGTTCCTGAGTCTATCAAAAAAAAGTTCGAATGAAGGGTCTAACAAAGCAAAAGAAAATAGTAAGGGGAAAGGAAAGGGAAAGGCCCTTGTTGTAGTTGCTTCCTCACCATCCACCCAGGTTCTTGATTTAGGTGCTTCACACCACATGGCTTCATCTAAGGAAGAACTTGCATCCTTGGAGTCATGTACTATGCCTTCTATTTTGATGGGTGATGACACTCCTATTGAGGTGTGTGGGAGAGGGTCTATTGATGTGGGGGATGGCAGATTTCATGATGTTCTTTATGTACCCTTATTGTTAACTAATATCCTATTGGTATAAATCACTCACACAAGTCCAAGCAAGTGGGTTGAGTTCACTCTTGATTTAGTGGAGATACATGAGTTGCACAATGATTCTATAGTTGTAGTTGGGAGAGTAGATCATTAGTCATGACTCTATCTATTTTCTCACTTTGTTCCTGATCCTCCTTCAACTATTTTTCTCACTCACTCTAATGATGTGAGTAAATTATGGCATGAGTGGTTTGGCCATCTTAACTTCTACTACTTGCATTAGCTCAACAAGAAGAGTATGGTCATAGGGTTGCCTTCAATTTAGTTCTCAGGTGATTTTTGCTCAGGTTTCATTCTTGGTAAGCACCCTAAGGAAAAGTTTCATAAAAGTAAGGCATGAAGAGCTTCACAAATACTAGAGTTAGTTCACAGTGATTTGGCTGGTGCACTTTAGCATCCTTCTTTTAGCAGGGCTTGATATGTCCTCACATTCATTGATGACTTTTCTTGATATACTTGGATGTACTTTCTCAAATAGAAGTCAGAGGTATTTGATCATTTTCAGAACTTTAAAATTTTTGTAGAGAAGTAATCCGAGAAAGCCATCAAAGTTTTGCACATAGACAATGGTGGTGAGTACACCAACTATCAATTTGAAATATTTTGTGCTTTAGAGGGGATTGATTTACAACATTTAGTTCCATACAATCCTTAGCAGAATGGTGTTCTAGAAAAGAAGAATAGATCCTTGAAGAAAATGGAAAACTATATGATTCATCTAGATCTCTTGCACCACAATATTGGGTAGAGGGCATTAAATGTGCTTTTTATATCCAAAACTATGTTCCTCACCAAGCCTTGAAGGGAGTTACTCCTTTTGAAGCTTGCAACGGTCAGAAACCATCAATTAAGCACTTTCAAGTTTTTGGTTCTCCTTCATTGGCCCACATTGCTATAGAGAAATGCAAGGCATTAGATTTGCAGAGTAGACATTGCATATTTGTAGGTTATCCTAATGGTGTGAAGGGTTATTGGTTGCTCCACCCTACTACACATGAGTTTTTCATTGAGAGGAGTGTTCAGTTTGAGGAGGGACCTTTAAGCTATCTTTCTATCACGTCTCCAACTCCTTCTACTTTGACATTTGAGTCACTTGGAATACATGACAGATCTTTTAATGAGTCAGATTCACTTGAGTAGTCTTCTACCTCCATTTTTGATGTAGAGAGTGATTCAAAGGACTCACCTCCTTCCTCTCCTAGTCATCATTCACATGTTGATGATTCTCCTCTAGATTCTCCATCTTCCTGTCCACTTTGGGCTAGATAGACCTTGTATTTTGTAGGTGATTGAGTTAAGGATCCATAAGACACCAGGTAGACTTGTTCACAATTCCAAGATTCTCCACATGTATTCATTGCTACTGCCTCAGATCCAGAGTCCTTTTATGAGGCTTCTGGTATTCATGAGTGGGATATAGCTATATAGGAAGGGTATAGTTTCTTGATGAGGAACCACACTTGGGATCTTGTCCCTCTTCCTAAGGGAAGAAAAATTGTTTGATGTAAGTGGATCTATCGGGTAAAATTTGCAAGCTTTGTTGCAGGTGCGAGATGCTTCATCTTTTGTGGGGGCCTCTTCCTCTCACTTGGAGTCCTGGTTATTTTTGGGGGTCACTTCTCTCTCTTTTTGAGGGAATTTTATGTACATGGGTACCTCATTAGGCCTGACTTGTCGAGACCCATTTCTACATCCACCTAAGCTTCGCTTATGGGGGACTATTAGTGTAGTTTTTTTATTTCCTAGTGGATTATTTATTTTTTTCCCTATATTACTAGTTTTTTCCTACACTTTTAATAATCTTTCTTAGGTTAATAAAGCATGTGTTATTTAGAAAGTGGTTGTGATGTGTCACCTTCCTACATGTGAGCATCCATTAGCTATCTTAGGAAGATACTTTTCTATCTTTAGTCCAATAGATGGTTGCTCCTCATTGGTCAATGTTGCCACCTCCTCCCTCTTCCTAGTCTTTATAAGTATGCTACCTAGCTTGTATTTTTGATCAATTTATTTTGCATCCTCTTAATGCTATTTTGCTTCCAGCATTTGCATTACTCTCTTGGAGACTAACTCTATGTTTCTATTTTGATTTTGTATCATTTGCATTCATAGTTTAGATATCTATTCTTTGTACTAGTTTTTTGGCTTATCAATCTTTTCATATTCTAACAACATGAAAGGTTAGAATCTCTCCTTAAGTTGTTTACTAAGCCCTCTCCACTTTTAAATACTATGTAAAAGAATTTGAAGGAGATTATCATAGAAAATGAAATCTTAACGTCTACCATGTTTGCTAGGGAATCTCCATTGTAACTTCAAACATTTAACTGAAAGATTTGGTACCATGAAGTAAAAAAATATAAAATTTACAAGTAGGTTTGGTTAGTTGCATGAAAATAATTATTATTTTTCTATAAAGACCTCAACATTGTTTTGTTGTGTGGCTTGTCCTGGAGAGCTAGGAACACATAGAAAAAGTGTATTTTCGAGATTGACATCATAAAAAAGCTTCCATGCTACCTAGCAAGTTGAGCATCTAGATTTCCCTAGATTGGACACACTTTTTTTCATAGAACCTCTTAAAAAAATGTTTATTCTTGATATGTTTTGTACTATGCCCCAACTCTTTCTCTATTGAGTCATAGCAGAGCATTCACATTCACATTTTGGGACAACATTTCCAAAAGGTACTCATACAAATTCCCACATGCACTCATCTGATAAGTGTTCTAGGTGACCCTAACTCACTACAATCTCATTAAAAACCAACAGTTTATATCAAGCTTAGGTGAAGAGTTGATCCCTACTTAAGCTTTCATTGGTGTAGAAAAAAGTAGCTATCATAAGCAAGACAAGATCCTTCTCTAAAATATTTCAAGTACAGAAAGGGTCAAAGATGTGATCTAAGTCCTTAAATGTGCTACTACAAAGTGCAAACCAAACTTTTAGAGAATCATATATAGTAATATGACAACCTGGAAAAATAATGATAGCAGACCATATCAAGATGCCATACGAAGTAGCCTCACCTAAAATTTGCTAATAGTAGACCGTATTGGGATGCAATAGATCACCAAAGTGAATATAATGTTCAAAAATGTGTTTGAAATTAGTTGTGTATTTTGATACAAAAATATGAATAGCTGTTTCCAAAATGAATCTCCTAAATATTGTATAGGCTGGAGAATTTATGCCAGTGTGCGCAACAATCTGAAAAATAAGGCAATACTCTTTAATGCTAAATAATACATTTTCTAAGAAAATGAGCCCTTCATCAAAAACATACACATGTCGATTCCAGAGGCAATCATCTAAATACTACATGGACTATGGAAAATTCACACTAATGTGTAGAATTGGTCAAAAAAAAGAATCAACACCCAATTTTTCTATAGATCTTGCTAATCCCAACATGCAACATTCAAAGTTATTGCTTACAAACATAATCTGTAGTCAATTCAAGTGTAATTATTGATGCTTTAAGAGCCATAATACCTCAATTGCATACAATAAAAAATTGTAGTTAATTCAAGCACAATTTTTGATACTTTAAAAGCCATAATACCTCAATTGCATAAATGTAAAATGCAAACAAATGACAGAAACAGGTATCTTTTCAAGCTACAAGGTTGAACGGTTCTTGTGTGCACTGAATTTTATTTTTCTTTCACATTAAAATCATTCATCCACTTGAGTTGACTATTAGGGAAATAATCAAGATTCAACATCATACTTTCAAATTTAATTAAAGCTTGTAAGACATATATCTTGGTACAAAAAATAAAATAAAATAAAATAAAACAATCTTGACAAAAAAGCTACGAACATTTCAAGCATGGCTATTTAAATTTTAAATAACCTAGGATCCTTTCTTGAAAGTACACAAAAAAGGATGATAATCATACATTCTAGAGATTTCATAAAAGTTTTTAAAAATGCAATAACTTGTTATTCTCCCATTAATGATCTATAAGAGTGTGAATAACCTTTATTGCAACTTCAAGAGTGAAGTTCAAGAAGGTGTATTTTGAAGGCTAGCCCAGGGTTACATACCTAAAAGAGTTACGTACTTGTTGTTTACATACCAATTTTTATGATCATAGTACCTACTATTTGGATCAACAACCCTTGAGAAAGATTGATAGGTGAGTGGATGTGCACAAAATATTAAAGACCATTTTGTTAAATTTTGATAGAATTTGTTCAAGATGAAATTTTAAAGATACTTTTGGGTATCATTTATGTGTTATGTACTATTGGAAATGTTTTAGAATAACTGAGAGGATGGGGAGGGGTGAATCAGTTATCCAAGGTCTAAATGCCCTAATAATACTTTTTCACTAATTATAGTGAGCCCATTAAACTATTCATGCATCCAAGCTTAAAACAACCATCTTAGCAAGTTACAAAAAATCAACATGTAGGAATAAAAAATGCAAGATCAACACATGACATAGTGATTTACGTGGAAACCCAATTTGGGAAAAACCAGCAATAACATGCTACTCAATTTTCACTCTTCTGAAGTGATGCCCTGTTAAAGGCCTGCCCTGTTAAAGGCTTACAACACACTATTAAATGTGACCTTGTTAGAGGATTTCACCACACTGTTAGGAGTGGGCCTGGTCAAAGGACTTTGGAACATTCACTTGGAATGTCACCCTATTAAAGGATTTACAACATGGCTATTAAACCAACCTAAGTCCATAGAATTTATACTAACTATTACAATTGCTAGAGAGTAACAATAAGAGCTTTTGATCTGATACAACTCACAACATATCTTGCAGATTTTAGATCATACTTTAGTTCAATCCTTTGCTTGGCTTTAATTACTATGGCTTTGACAGCTTGTCTTCCTCTCAAGCTTTGTTTCCTTGAGTCTTCTTTCTCATCATACCAATGCAATCATCTCTATGGTCACTTATCAAAACAGATTTTTTGTGCTCTCGTCCTCCTTCACACCTTCTTTAGCACTTCATGCTTTCATACTTGACCAACCTTTTTCTTTGTGACCTTATGACTCCTTAAATAGAAATTTGGAATAATTTTCCCACTCAATTCTCTTTCTCCAATTTTAGGGTTTCAATAGATTAGGTAAGATACAATGTATTTGTCCCATATCTCATTTCTATCTAGAGACTTCGTCTAGAATCCAGTTGTATTTGCCCAAAAATGTTTTACATAGATTTCCATGCCACTAGCCCATCATTCTTATCTTCTATCTAGTTCACAAAATTCTAGATAACAACCATGTTAGCTCAGATCAGGTGAATCTTTGACTTTTCAAATAATGCAGTAGCTTGACACTTATTGACTTTCTGATGCTTGGCACATGAACATAACTCGGCACTTGATCTTCACTCGACACTTGATCTTCACATGGCACTTGATCTTCACTTGGAACTTGTTAACAATTTTTTCAGCTTGAACTAGCTCGCTCAGCTCCCTCTGATGAATTTAATCAAGCTTTGCAGACAGTCATATTATGACTTCTTCTACTATAGTTTCTAAGTGTAGCCAACCTCTTCATCTTCAAGTATATTGTCAATACATCACTTTATCATTGTCTTAACTGATCTTTGCACTTCCTTACAAAACCATAACTCAACCTTTCCCTTAGGTGCTTTTGTTACATCTTATTGATTCTTCATCAATCAACTAAGTGATAGTGCTTGGATCTTATAAGCAATTGCCATTCCAGCAAATAGCAGGTTTGACATCAGTGACAAAATAATGATTGAACACATTCTGTAGCAACAATATCTTTCGTACAATGATCTTTTTCAATCAAATTACAACAATCTCCCTCTTTGGCATTGATGACAAACCAAACTGATCAACCAAACCAAAGCTGACTGATCAACCAAGTTAACAAAATTCTAACTGGGCTAAAATAGTAAGTCAAATGCCAAAAAGAAAACTTGTTAACTTTTGTATCTCCTTCTGATCTTATTCCTTCTGATCTATCTATTGACTAAATCTCCTGAGCTGCTCCTTTTGAGATCTGTCATCTTGATTTCTTTCTTTGCTTCTTCTCCTCCCTTTCATATCTCCTGTCCTTTTCACTTCATGATCTGATTAGTTTATGCTATTTCTCTATTTCAGGGATTTGACCAATTGTAGCTAATTCTCCTTCTTTTCTAGATTTGATCAGTTTTTGCTATTTCTCCCTCTTTGACAACAATGCCAAAGACACATTATTTCAGCATCTTATCATGCATGTGTAGCATTTACAATAACTTCCAATATCTCCCTCTGCCGCCTTGCTTGTGACTTGTTTCAAATGTCAGTACTTTGATTACTTCAGGCTAAACCTAAAGTAATTACCCTCTACATCAACTTATATCATTTGAACAATCAACTCATTTGATGCAAGGCAGTCTTGTTGTTACTTAAGCAGCCTTGGTTAGGGGTATCACCCCTAACTTACCTCTAAGATATTCAAATGCATCTTTAGGTAATGGTTTTGTGAAGATGTCAGCAGATTGTTAGTTTGTATTGATATATTCGATCTTCACTTGCTTGTCTTCCACCAATTCTCTTTCATAGTGATACTTGATTGCAATATGCTTTGTTTTGGCATGCATCATTGGGTTCTTTGATATGTTGATAGCACTTGTGTTATCACAATAAAGTATCACAGGTTTAGTTATTTCTTCCTTCATTCCTTTCAATAGATGCTTGATCCACACAATATTGGTACAATTTATAGCAGCAGCAACATACTCAGCTTCTTTTGTGGACTGTGATGTACAAATTTTCTTTTTACTAGTCCAGGTGACTAATCTTTTTCCTAAGAAAAGTGCTCCTCCACTGGTTCTTTTTCTATCATCTATGTTACCTCCCCAATCTGCATTAGTGTAGGCCTTCAAATCAAAAATTTTAGTCTTCTTGTAGTACAAACCAAAATCATCTGTACCTTTTAGATACCTCATTATTCTCTTGACAGCCATAAGACAATTTTCTCTTGGGTTTGCAAAAAATCTGGTCACTATTCCAACAGATAAAGCAATAGCTGGTCTACTGTGTACAACATATTGTAGCTTTTCAATCATAGATCTGTACACTATCTAGTTTACTTTAGTTGAATCATCATTCTTAGATAACTTATGTCCTATCACCATTGGTGTAGTCACTAGTTTTGATTCATCTAAACCAAATGTTTTGAGTATTTCCTTGATATATTTTGATTGGGTTACAAATATACCATGTTTTAATTGATGTACTTGCAATCCAACAAAAAATTTGATCTCTCCAAACATTGACATCTCAAATTCATGTTTCATCTGATCAGTGAAATCTTTGCATAGGGCATCTTTTCCTCCAAATATTATATCATCAACAAAGACCTCTGATATCAAAACATCTTTACCTTTCTCTTCCTTGATATACAGATTGTTGTTGTCAATTATTTTCTCAAATCCTATCTTGACAAGATATTTGTGAAGTCAATCATATCATGCTCTAGGTGCTTGTTTCAAACCATAGAGTGCTTTATGTAGTTTACAAACCATATCCCTATTGTTCTCATCAAAAAATCCCTCTGGTTGTTCAATATGAACTTCCTCTTCCAATATACCATTCAAAAAAGCAGACTTTACATCCATCTGATAGACTTTAAAACCTTTATATGTAGCATATGCAAGTTCTTACTCATTCTATTCTAGCAAGAGGGGTAAATGTTTCCCCATAGTCTAATCCTTCTTCTTGAGCATAACCCTTACATACTAGTTTGTCTTTGTTTCTAGTAATCTCACCATTCTCATCCAGCTTGTTTCTAAATAGCCACTTGGTGCCAATCACATTCTTGTCAGCTGGTCTGGGAGCTAAACTCCAAGTTTTGTTCTTCTTTATTTGATCAATCTCTTCTTTCATAGCTTTATACCAGTCACCATCTTGTAATGCATCATACATTTTCTTAGGTTCAAATTTTCTTAACAAACATGATTCATTTCTTAGTCTATTGCTTGTCATTGGTCTTGCATCTTTGTCATCAATTATATGTTTAGTAGGGTGATGTCTCTTCACATATTTGGATAATCTTGGTTCTATCCTTGTTTCCATGTTTGATCTTTCAGATTTAGGGTCACTATGCATGATGCTATCAAGTAGTTCTACATCTCTTTCATGTGTATTGATTTCAGAGTTAGAATGTGCATTTTCTTCATTTTGCAACTTGGCTTCTAAATGCAGCTTAGCATTCATTGGTTGTGACTCGGCTGAAACTAAAATTTGCTGTTGAATCTCAATTTGATTGATAGCATTCTTATCAATAGGCATTCCTTCATAATAATATACCAAGGTTCTGTATTCATCTAATCTCTTTGGTTCTTCAACTTGGACTTCTGTATGCTCATCAAAATTTACATTTGCACTTTCTACAAGTTTGTTAGTGTTAGTATTTAAACACTTATATGCTTTACTTCTAGTGGAGTAACCAAAGAATATTCCTTCATCACTTTTTGCATCAAATTTTCTATTTCTAGTGTCTTTAGGGATAAAGCATTTGCAACCAAATACTTTGAAATGTTTTACATTGGGTGAGTGACCATACCATAATTCAAAAGGTGTTGCATTTGTACCTTTATTGACTTGTACTCGGTTTAGTGTGTGAATAGCTACACTAATAGATTCTCTCATATATTTCAGAGCAATAGTCTTTTCCATCATCAATGTTCTAGCACAGTCAATCATAGATCTATTTCTTCTCTCAGCAATTCCATTATGTGGGGGAGTTCTAGGAGCTGATGTTTGTCTCTTGATTCCTTTGTCATTGCAAAATATCTCAAATTTGTTTGATGTGAATTCTCCACCTCTGTCTGATCTAAGGCATTTCAAACTCTTTCATATTTCCTTTTCAACGCTAGCCACATACCACTTAAATATTAGAAAAGCATCAGATTTTTGCTTTAAGAACATAACAGTCATCATCCTAGAATAGTCATCAACAAACAACATTATATATTTATCTCCTTTGTAGCTTTTCACTTCTATTGGACCACATAAATTAGTATGGACTAACTCAAGTACTTCTTTAGATGTATAGTTTTTACTCTTGAAACTTGACTTAGTCATCTTTCCTAGCTGACATTATTTGTACATGATGTTGTCAAGCTTCTTCAATTTAGGTAAACCTCTGAATTTCTTTATTTTTGTTAATATTGACCAGATTATCAAAGTTGACATGACATAGTCTTCTATTCCATAACCACACATCATCAAATTTTGCAACAAAACAAGAAGCATTTTCCATATCAAGATAAAATAGATTACTTCTTGTTTGATCTCCTTTTCCTATCAATTTACCATAAGTATCATAGATTTTTGCAGTTTTGTTTCCAAATTCTACTTTGCACCTTACATTGCCTAATAGTGAGACACTCAAAAAATTATAGTTTAGTCCTTCAACATAGTATGCATTATCACATGAAATTTTATCTGTAAGCTTAATGGAGCCTTTTCCTTTGATTTTACATGGAGCATCATTTCCAAATCTAACACTATTTCCATCATACTGAGTAAAGTTAACAAACTTACTTTTGTCTCCTGTCATGTGATGTGAGCACCCACTGTCTATGATCCATCTGTCATTCTTGTCCATACATGTTACCAGTGTTGTAGGTTCTTCTTCATCAGACTGGTCCTTCATGGCCACATAAACAACTTCATCATCATTGTCATCAGAATCTTCTTCAGCAATACAACACTTCTTGCCTTTGTCTTTGTAATCTCTCTTATCATCTTCTCTTCTATTTTTGTACTTGTTGCCTTCCTTGTAATCCTTTTTTTGTGTACACCTTGCAGCAATATGTCCTACTTCATTGCAATTGAAACAAATGATAGTTAGCTTACCCTTGAATTTTCCTTTGCCTCTGTGAAATCTTCTAGCTAGTAATGCTTCCATTTGTTCCACATCTTCCTCATTAGTGCTACTATCACTAGATACATATTTAATCTTTCTTCCATTCTTTGATTTCACATGTTCAATATCTTTTAGTGATAGCTTGGCCTTGAAAGCAGATTCAACATTCTCAGGTATGTAGTTGTCAAAGTTAGATAATGCAAATGCAGTAAGTCTACTCACTATACCTTCAAAACTTAGATTGTTTCTTGGTACACATCTTAGCTCTTGTATAGCTGATACTCTAATAGCATAGATAGGGAGCAAGGTTCTTAAGAAATTACTATTAAGAGTATCATCATCTAATTGACCATTCAAACATCTTATTGCACTTACCACTTCCTTTATTCTATAGGCATACTGAGCAACATTCTCACCTTCCTCCATTTTCATGTCATCAAACTTTCCTCTGAGGCTTTCTCTTTTTTCTCTTTAGACATTCTGATCTCCTCCATAAATGTTTGATAGGGCTTTCCACATCTTGAATGCAATGTTACATCCTTTGATACAATCAAATTTAGTGTAGTTGAGTGCAGAAGCAATCTCCAGCATTGTCTGATTGTGTTCCTATTTGTAAGAGTACCAGTTGGATCAATATGTTCAGTAAAAATTGAATTTTGGGCATAATCAACTATGGATCCAAGATGCAGCTTCATCAAACTTTTCCATGCAATAAATTTGTCTTTTTTGAGCTTGGGAACTTCTCTTTTAGGCATTTTGATCTTTTTTGCTTCTAGTTCCTTTAAACTAAACTAGCAGCAATGCTCTGATACCAATTGTTGGAAATGTTTTAGAATAATTGAGAGTGGGAGTGAATTAGTTATCCAAGGTCTAAATGCCCTAATAATACTTTTTCACTAATTATAGTGAGCCCATTAAACTATTCATGCATCCAAGCTTAAAACAACCATCTTAGCAAGTTACAATAAATCAACATGCAAGAATAAAACGTGCAAGATCAACACATGACACATTGATTTACGTGGAAACCCAATTTGGGAAAAACCACCAGTAACATGCTACTCAATTTTCACTCTTCTAAAATGATGCCTTGTTAAAGGCTTACAACACACTATTAAATGTGACCTTGTTAGAGGATTTCACCACATTGTTAGGAGTGGACCTGGTCAAAGGACTTTGGAACATTCACTTGGAATGTCACCTTGTTAAAGGATTTACAACATGGCTATTAAACCAACCTAAGTCCATAGGATTTATACTAATTGTTACAATTGCTAGAGAGTAAAAATAAGAGCATTTGATCTGATACAACTCACAACATATCTTGCAAATTTCAGATCATACTTTAGTTCAATCTTTTGCTTGGCTTTAATCACTATGGCTCTGATAGCTTGTCTTCCTCTCAAGCTTTGTTTCCTTGAGTCTTCTTTCTCATCATACCAATGCAATCATCTTTGTGGTCACTTATCAAAACAAAGTTTCTATGCTCTCTTCCTCCTTAGCACCTTCTTTAGCACTTCATGCTTTCATACTTGACCAACCTTTTTTTTCGTGACCTTATGACTCCTTAAATAAAAATTTGGAATAATTTTTCCACTCAATTCTCCTTCTCCAATTTTAGGGTTTCAATAGATTAGGTAGGATACAATGTATCTATCCCATATCTCATTTTTATCTAGAAACTTCGTCTAGAATCTAGTTGTATTCACCCAAAAACATTTTACATAGAGTTTTGTGCCACCAACCCATCATTCTTATTTTCTATCTAGTTCACAAAATTCTAGATAACAACCATGTCAGCTTAGATCAAGCGAATCTTTGACTTTTCAAATAATGCAGTAGCTTGGCACTTATTGACTTTGTGGTACTCAGCACATGAACATAACTTGGTACTTGATCTTCACTCAGCACTTGATCTTCACTTGGCACTTGTTGACAATTTTCTCGGCTTGAACTAGCTTGCTCAGCTCTCTCTGATAAATTTAATCAAGCTTTGCAGATAGTCATATTACGACTTCTTCTTCTATAGTTTCTAAGTGTAGTCAACCTCTTCATCTTCAAGTATATTGTCAATATATCACTTTATCATTATCTTAACTGATCTTTGCACTTCCTTACAAAACCATAACTCAACTTTTCCCTTAGGTGCTTTTGTTACATTTTATTGATTCTTCATCAATCAACTAGATGATAGTGCTTGGATCTTATAAGCAATTGCCATTCCAGCAAATAGCAGGTTTGACATCAGTGACAAAATAATGATTGAACACATTCTGTAGCAACAATATATTTCATACAATGATCTTTTTCAATCAGATTACAACATGTACCTACTGTTTGGATCATAATACCTGTTGTTTGTATCAACAACCCTTGAGAGAGATTGGCAAGTGAGTGGATATGCACAATATATTAGAGACCATTTTGTTAAATTTTGATAGAATATGTTGAAGATGAAAATTTAAAGATACTTTTGGGTATCATTTTCTAGCTTCTGAAGGCTAGAGACTTAAGGAAATCCTATATATGCCTTACTTTTCAAGAACTAAGTTTTGTATTTTTGAAACTATATATTTTTTCTCACTAGAATGTGCAATGACATCAATACCATATACTGCATGTAATGCAGCGTGTCTACCAAAACTGTTCAATCTTTTAGGATCTATTTGATCCAAGTTTCATTTCATCACATTAAGAATACATTATAGGCATCTTCCATCAACAATAAATCCACTTCCTCATCATCTTTTCCTGGGATTCAATAATCAAACAACAATTAATCAACATCTATCAAGGCAATGTCATACCTCTAACAATCTTGCTCCAACCTTACCATTTAGTGTCCATTCATTAGATCTTCAACCAAAATTCATTCAAATAAATATGATCTACCTATATACACACATATTATTAGCAATGATAAACCTTCTATCATCATCCTTAGTATTTTCACATTGTCCTACACAAAAGCATTACTTACAAGCATTGTTACATAGTGTGGAAACATGAAAAGATATGGCTGAATAAAGAAGAAACAATAATTTTGATCATGTATAATAGAGATTGTAGCTAGCAATTTTGATACAAGTATAGTGAAGTTTCTATTGTAATAGGACTTTTTGGGGGAAAAAATAGAGCGCTATTTATGAGTATTCTTACATAATATAGTAACATAAACAGATGTGGCTGAAAAAAGAAGAAATAAGAATATTCAAAACATATAATAAAGATTACAAGCATCAATTTTGACACAAGTATAATGAAGCTTTCTATTGCAATAACCTGCCATAGAATGAATGGATGAAATAATTATTTTAAATGACTTATATATTATAAAAAAATATGAAAAGTTTAGTTAGCTAAGATTGGTATACCCAAATGGTTTCATTTTCTAGCAGACATACTATACATCCAACATCCACAAGTGAGTGTGCTACTATGTACAAGGAAATTATACATGGGCACATTCCAATTCTAATTGTTGATTAGAATAGAAATTTTGAAGGTGTTAAGTAAATCAGTTTTCATTTTTTGTTAGAACTTAGAACAAAAAACTAAGGGGTATAAAATAAATCAGTTGTCATATTTAAATCCAAGTTTATGAGAGTGAATTATTATTTTTGGTGCTTCTTTGAAACTAATGTAATCTTCCTTAATCGAATAAATATACTAGTTTTTCTTTTCAATATTATTTTATATTGTATAAATTCTGGTGCCAATCTTCATAGTTTTATGATGTGGAGCTACAGTTAGGTCAAATGGGACTTCCTCATGGGATTGCATGGATAAATGAAAGCATTTTGAGTGTTCATTCCAAAATAAAAGTAGAGATTCCTAGAAAGAGTAGCCTTGAGCCCTTAGTCCATGTACAACATTGTGAGAAGGAGAAAGCACACACTATATTCTATTTTTACAAAAGATTAATGAAAACACTTAAAGGAAGCCCACCAAGGCCCATACAAACCAGTAAACTATTAAGTCTATCATTATTCTAATCTCATATTGGGAAAGAGGGGAAGATGAAGAGGAAGATGAAAATTGTATTTGAAGTAGGAGCTCAACTATCATGCTGTCTATATTTGACCCAACGAACTAAGAGCTGGGTAGGTTTACTAAATTCTAATCTTTTGAATAACTCTAAGTTTCTTAATAGTCAAGAGGTGCACAAATTGGTCCTTAAAAAGTGATGATAAATGCATGGCTCCCACACACTATAAACACCTTAAACCCTAAACTTGTTACTTTTTTGATTTGACATTAGAAAAGGTAGAACAATGGAGATAAAAAAAGGAGAAAAAGAGAGGGATAAGGGTATTTTCTAGGAGACATTGCATTGTATTTTTTGACTCATAGAATCAAGAGGTAAGGTGGATGTATTGAACTCCAACCCACTAAAACATCCTAAATTTTTAATAATGGACTCTTCACTAAAGGATCCTTCAAAAATGTTAATGATTTGAAGGGTCACACCCTACTATAAACCTCATTACAAAAGATAGAGGATGGGAGATAAAGCAGAAGATGAAGCTAATTTACAAGCAGGGGCATCTACATCACATTGCCAGTATTTAACTCATGGATTCAAGAGGTGAGGTATATTCACTGGACTTTGATGGTTAAAATACCCTATATTTATTTAGTAATAATCATCTGGTTACAGGAAAGAGCCTACAAGACAATGGTAACTTATGTCTCTCATGTGGGAGGTTTTGGGTTCGAATCTATTCAAGCTTAACACATTAAAATTATTAATCTAGGCTTTAGTCTATTACCTATTTAAAAAAAAATCATATGATCATGATATAGGTACCCTTCAAAAGGGAATGGTTTCATCGATAATAAACTAGGGGAACAACCATTGAGCTTGAGGATATGTATCCACATAATCAGATACCTTGCTTGCATCTTTTATAGATTCCTTCAAAGAAGAGAGAAAGATGGTATCAATGGTATTAATACTCAGAATAAATAGAATTTGTTTTTATATTAGAGAAGAAGAGATAATACCATTGAGATGCAACCATCCATGCATCAACTCATGAGCCAAAATTGAACCTGATAATAATTTGCATGTCAACAGATGGCCATAATTAGAGAAGATAAAAAGAGGGAAATCAAAACATGAAATTTTTCTAGTATCACTGATGGTACACATAGTTGTTCTTCACATACTGAATGTATAGAAAAAGAGATTGGCCAAGGGGTTGGGAGGGATAAAGGTTTGGTTGAGTTTGTTAATAGAAAATTGAGCCGAATAACTTTCATATGTGCCGAATCAAAAAATAAAATAAAATAAGAATAGAGGCTTGCTTTACAATCATTACCTAGGAAGACCATACAAAACGAGAATGGTTGTGACTTCACTTGTTCAAATCAGCCTCCAGGGTGTAGGAAATAGGTCAAAAATGTGATGCCCTCCAATGCTTGGCCTTCTTAAAATCTAGCCATGAATAATAGAAAACAAGTCATCATGTAGTTTACTTAAAATTTTAATAGAAAGGGAACCAATGCCCTCCCAGTTAATTTAAATCTGAGATGTCAACATGAAATTCTTACAGTACTGAAAATTTGCTCTTCTACTAAGCACAATCCTCTAGTTTCTGGCATGTGATGTACTTGCAAGCACAAGGAAAAGCATATGCAACTATAAAATGACTTCTTCATTTAAATTAACAAATGCAGTCAAAATAGGGTTGAATATATAAAAGGAACTTACATGCTTCTCCATTTCCATCGCTTCATTCAATGCTTGCTGTCAAACAAGCAACATAGGAATTTCCTGACTTATTTTCATATTCATGCCTTCATAAAAGTCCCTATTTTCAAAGTAAAGTGTTTGACTGCCTATCAAAATAACACAGGGCTGAATTATCTGACTTATTAAAGCAGAACAACAATCTGTTCCAATTTCTTGATCAATAAATATGCTTCCAAGGATCTCAAATCAAATTAACTCTAAAATTGAGCACCAAATTCAATACTTACATGGATAGATTCATATTTCATCCAAACCCTTACAAGATTCAACTTTATACAAGTTGATAATTTATAGAGACCAAATTTATACTTCAAACACAAGAGCTAGACAGTAAATTCTTTTATCTCATATCAAATTGTATAAGATAGAAAGGAAAAAGTGGGTATCTATGAAACTTGTAATGAGATGATCTTGATGAAGAATGGGTACTGTATTAGATCACAAGATCTCAATACAATTTTTCATCTAAACTTATAATATAATGTCAAAAATAGTGATAAGAACAAATTGCAAAGTAACTATTGACTTAAAAATTCATCGGATGTACTTAGAAAATCAAGACTTAAACATAGCCATATCCCTAAGTCTATCCCTTTCAAACATAAGTGGACAAGTCTTCATTAGAAACAACAAGAAGAGTAGCTAAAGAGGGCTTACCTCATTCTCTGAGATTAAGGTTTTGATAATCATTCATATGGCTTACTACCACATACATTTCTTTTTCCACATATTTCTTTGATCGTTCAACAATGATTTACAAAGAGGTGGTAAAAATCCTAAGGTAGTCCTTCAACAACATGACACCAAAATCATTACCCATACAACAAGAAAATTCCCTTCACAAACAAGGGAGCCAAGAAAGGAGATGGGGAGGTCAGATTTACCTGAATTGAGAAAGCCCACAATATTCTGCTCAAGGTCACTAAATGTCACATGCAAGAAATATAAGAATCTGGAACTTTTAGCCATATGTAAACTTGAACCAAATGAATTTAGTGCCTTAATTACATTGTTCAATTCTTTTCTCTCTTCTATCACTTGTGGCACTTGCAATATACCTTTGAACATAATAAGAAATAAAGACTACACAATTTTATTATTTAGTTTACAACAACTTATATTTCTCAGAGCATATCAGTCACATTTTTTGTCATGGACATCTCCTTATCCTTTTTAAGGATTAGCAGTAGTTAAAGAAACCTTGGAGAAACGTTTTTGATATTGTTAGCCAATTCCTTGACTAGAAAGCTATATTTTTCAATGTTGAATTACTTTCCTTGCAACGTATGAGATATGCTTTCCTAAAATCCCACGTATTTTTCAGCAGCTCCATAGTTGTAGTTCCTGCCTGAAGAATAAAATTCAACACTTCCATCAGTTCTCATCCATAAATTTTACCAATGTTATGCTATTTTTGGGAAATAATGTTACCAGGTGAGTTGGAGAGGCCCCCATCCATAATATTGCTTTCCACTTGCTAAAAGCCCTTAGGCTCTTGTTTAACCTTTGTTTTAACTATGTACATGTAGAATGCCCAAAAATCAGGGCTATGGCCTGTAGACATTGATAAAACTTTATTAAAAAATGAGAGAGCTATAGAATTTTTTGGTGTATATGTGTCTATTCTTTCCAGTAGCTTTTTTGGCATTGTGCTGAATGATCTTCCAACATAAATCATTTGCATCTAGACAAGACTTGATAAGAGCTCCTCTATATTTTTCTTGAGCAGCTCCCAACACCAGCAGGATACATCTTGATCAAAGATAAATGGAAGAATAGAATCTACTAAAAAAAATTAAGAGGGAAAGAAAGGTCTTCCATGGAGATCAAACAAAGTTCCTTTGTCACCAAAAAATTGTGAGGCTACATTCTTCAAATGCCTTTGCATAATTTCCTCATCCTACACAAATAAAAATGGGAAAACACCCCCAATCCTACACAAGTAATAGGATCTTAGATACTCTTAACCACACTACAATATCTTACATTTCTGAGAAGATGGCTTTTCTCATTGGGAATACACATTCCATAGTTTTGCAATCAGTATGCATGGCAATTTATTGGGAGGATAAACATGCCATGATTTTGCAGCCAGTAGGCATGGGAGACTGAAGGGTACTTAGTTTTCCAAATTTGATCCAAATTTAGCATTATCCCTAATGGTATGAGACATTTTCACTAGTAAACTATCTTTAAACAAAGAATTCATGGTAGAGGATCATCGGCAATTCATTGGGGAGAACCTATGCTAGAAGTTGACATTTTACTAGTATAACGACTCTGCTATCAGTGAACTATTTGTGAGCCAAGAGTTAAATTGACCAACAATCAATGAACTCTTTGTAAACCAAGAATTAAATTGGTTCATCACTATTTTGATTTTTGACAAATTAGAAATCAAAATAGTGGTGAACCAATTATGCAAATGTGCTAATTTTTAAAATATTCTAGTAAAACAAGGTAGTAAAATTGATAAACTAGTTTTCTACCCCTACAATAGATACAAACCCTCACAAACAAACAATTGATGACATCAAATCTACCATTAGATTAATAATTACCATCCAACCATTTTCAACTAAGGATGGTAAGAATTTGTTCCAAGCAAGTGGGAATCAATCAAGATTGTCAATTCACCATGTCCACAAACTAGAAGAATAAAGGAAAAGCCAAACCCTAAAGTTAAACAAGCATCAAAAGGCTAAGAATGAAAATGGGCATACCTTGTGTAATACCCCAAAATTGGCTCATTGCCATGATACCAATTCTGGTCTATTTTTAACCAATCATAAAGACCTATTCTAATAGGCAATTCTCATTCTGCTATTCGCTACTTGATTTAATTGTCAGATGCAGAAAACCCTAATCTGCATTCATCATATTTCTTATTTAATTCCTATAGTACGTACTCATATTAGCCGCATTAAACCAAATTGATTTAATTATAATTTAATTATTAAGTATTTATACTTTAATTAAATTATATTATATCCTAAGGTTAATGTACTATGGAATTAAATTTATTTAATTTAATAAATACGCCTATCTTGATTAATTAAATATAATTATTTAATTAAATGGGAAAGGTATTTCTAATTAATTAAACAAAATTATTTAATTAAATGGAGTACTTACTTCTAATTAATTAAACAAAGTTATTTAATTAAATAGGAAGCCATTCCTAATTAATTAAATGAAGTTATTTAATTAAATTGAAAAAGTAATTATGAGAGCATATCTCATTTTATTAAATTAAATATCTCAACAAAATCTCTCTTCAATTCCAAAAGGAAAATTTCCAGTTCATTATTGATAAAAAATGAGTTAAATGAGTTAACTCCTTTTTCTACTCAAATTGAATCAGTTAACTCCTTATTTTACTCAAATTAAATCTGTTAACTCTCTTTAATTTTGGAATCTCCCTTTATGACTGAACTTCACCTTTAATCCTGACCATTGATTGAAATCGATCTCAACCGTTGATGGATCCCAGGAAAGTCTATTTAAGAGACCCTCATCTCTTCATTTGGAGAGGATGAATTTGGAGAATTTGCATCGAATTGTTGCTGGAATTCATACTCACATTTGCTTATATTTTTACATACATCTTGCATTCTTAGTTTAAATTCATCTAGCTTAATAATGCATACATTTTTAGTTTAATGTCTTTTATTTCTTAGATTAATTGCTTGTACTTCATCTAGACTACTTGCATATTCATATAGCTTAAATTGCATTCAAATCCTTCGTTCTTACAGGGTCTGGTTGCTTGCACCTTGATTTTGAGGATATTAACAGGCAAAATCCCTTTAGATAGAAGGCAATAGGTCGCTTTGTAGGCTGATTTTTGGATGAACAATCCAATGTTCATTCCGGGATGAATCTGCATACAATGACCGTATTGAAGTGTGTGTGTAAGCAGAGGCCACATATTCACGCATACATTTTTGGCGCCCACCGTGGGGCCCAAAAATTAGTTTTTCTGGCCTCTTTATGTATTTTTTTAATCATTTTTTTTGTTCTTTGTCCATACTGTTCCGTACAGATTTGAGAATCTTCGCGTGAGGCTGTTCATTTTCGCGCGAAGATCCATAATCTTTGCGCGAAGATTCTCTCTAGGTCGCACGAGAAAGTTCCTGAGCATGCAAAATTTTGCACAGCACTTATTTCTTCGCGCGAACTGAAAAATAGTTTTACGCAAGCTCCAAACAGTTTCGCGTGAGACAGAAATAACTTCACGCAGCTCTGTCATAAATTTTGCACGACACTTGTTTCTTCGCACGGGTCGAAAATAGTTTTGTGTAGGCTCCAAACAATTTCACGTGAGATAGAAATAACTTCGCGCAGCTTTGTCAAAAATTTTGCGCAAAACTCTGCTATTTTTGCATTGATTTTTGTGTCTTCTAGTTTTTCTACTAACTGCTCACTGTTTTTGGTTTTTATTCATGTTTTCTATTTTTTTTGGAACAGCTTTTTTATGGGTATAAAAATGAACAAAATGAACAAAAAAAGTTAAATTTTATTTTCCCATAGTTAAGCTTCAGTTTTCACTAACATGTTTTCTCTTAAGCATCTTTATATCCATTTTTTTTATTTTTTTCAGCATAATAGCGGTTTGTAGGACAATTGGAAAAGCATGATAAAGTTGCTAAAAACAGGTAAAACATCTACTAAGCACGTTGCGAGGATTACTAGGTAATTCTCTTTGACTGATAACACTTCATTTGGATCTAAAATGAACATCTCTCGTGTCAAGCTTGTGTGTGTTTCCTTCCATGTTCTCATTTTACAACACATGCATAATTTGATACTAGGTTGTGATCTCCATTAGTTTTCATCTAGTAGGCTTAGTTACTAGTGATAGATCTAATTAGCTATCTTGGGTTATTGGACTCGCTAATCCACTGGCTCCTCATTCCACCCTGTGTTTGCAAGATCAGCACCACATTAAAGGGGAGGGATCTATAGGACATAAGCGTTAAATGCTCCACAAGGCAACCCTTTTGTGCTTTCTAGAACTCACTAGTTTCTGAGTTGTGGACTCGTGTTAGCTTGTGTGAAGGGTTAAATGTTCCACATCTTTGGACTCACCTCACATTAGTTAAAGCGTTAAGTGTACCACCTTGTGCTCTTTGATTGTTTTTGGATAGATTTGCTTTCAAAAATTAACATCTGTACACACATAGTAATTAAGCCCCCATGAACACTATTTGTGGATCTTGAGGGAGTGGGTTCCTAGTGAAACTCCTCTCTAAGACGGATTCCTTGTAGGTGGGGAGGATACTTCGAGAATCTCGCAGATAGATGAATCTTCAACTTGTTGATTAAGGCATCCTTTCTCCGAAGAGGTTGATAGATCACTGGGAGTTGATATCATAGATCTTTAAGAGATACTCTTAGTTTAGCGTGTCGGATTAATTTGTCTGCTTTGATTGGGCTAAAAGTGAAAAGGTGTCAAAACTTTGAATCTGGAAGCTAAGTCCCCTTGTGGTATACTATTGTGAGTCGATCACCTTTAGAGAGGGTTAACCGTAGCAGACAATCCCTATACAAGGAAAACTGCATTGACGGAACCTCAAGCAGTAATAGCCATTTTTGCCATGGTAGTGACAACCGCTATATAAATGTCCTTGTGAAAGAAATCTCCATGGGTGTGGTTCATTGTGGGTTGTCAGATCTCCCTAGTAGCTCTTGAAGATTAAGTTCTCAGACTGTGTCAAAACCTCAGTGCGCCAAGATTGGAGGCCACCCCTGTGAGTCATAAAAGTTGCAGAGTCAAACCATTACTAAAAACCTTAGAGAGGCAAACTTTTATTTTCTAGGGATGTATGCGTGATTGCAAAACTATTTGAAAACATACACAATTAGTTCTCTTAGGAATCAGTGCATACTAAGTCACTTGATTATTCATGCGCAAGGTTGCTTTTGCTTTTGCTCTTGCTCATTATTTTCAAACATGCTTGATATCACTTGCTTGTTGTTCTACATGCCTGATTATCTACTTGCTTACTAAAATGATCAAATTTGTTGTTTGTTAAATTGAACTTGTCTCAAAAATCTGCTTAATCTATCTGAAAAGTCCAAAAATCTTGCCAAAATCAGTCGCTGTTCTAAAACTGGTCTGCCTTCTTACGCAAAAACTTTTTCAGTCTCGTGTGAAATCATTTTGTCCTTACGCAAAATTAAAATTTTTTCATGAGTCTTCGTGCAATCCTGTGAGCTTTCTCCTGTGAAATTAAAAACTATCACTGAACTTCATGCGAGACAAAAACTTCTTCACGTGGCTTGTAAAACTTCTTTGCGCAACTCGTAAAGGTTTCTTGTGTGAGATCTTGTGTCAGCATTTCCACTTTTGGTCTGATCTAGCTATCTGCGATCTACATGCTGCCCTTTTCTGCGTCCTTTTATTGCTCTCTATCTACAAATAGTCCCAAACAGTGGCATCCTACTTAGCTAATGACTTGTGATCCATACTTTAACTAGTCTTGTCTCTCAGTTATCTTGCTCTTGTCCTTTAGTGCTTTTTGTGCTCCATTTCATGATAGTCATAATCTTTGGTTGTTCTAGCCTTCAAATTAGACTATTCATACCTTATTATACTGCACTCTTATCTTGCTTTTCTGAGACTACATTCTAGTGTGGTCCTTGTCTAAGCTTTTGCTTTTTGTCATTGTCTATGACTGTGGAAACTTGACTTATGTTCTAAAACTTGGCTATCACTACTTGAAACATAGTACATCAAAATGGCTAACAACAACTGTGCTAAATCCAATATTCCTAGTGAAGAAGAAAAGCTACTTATTGCAACCATGAAGCAACAAATTCAATCAATGAGCTCTCAACTTCACAGACTAAAAGAAGAGGAAAAAAAATCATCAAAGAAATTCTCCTTGAGAGAAATTTTTCCTTTCTCCTATGACAACCAAAAATCACATTCTTGTGATCTTGAATCCAAGACATCTGAGAACACTTTTGAAACACCCAAGAAATCTAGAAATATCTTTGAATAAAAACCTTGGGAATCTAAACCAAAGCATGATTTCACACCTTTGGGAAAATCTTATGCATCAACTTTGGAAGAACTTCTTCAAAAGAAACTCATTGTGTTACCTAAGGTCATTTTGGCAGGAGTTTCTTTTATGAGTAACTATTGTGCCTATCACAGACATAATTTACATAAAACTTCATATTATAAGGAGCTGAAAAACAAGATCCAAGATCTCTTTGACAATGGCATAATTTAGAAATCTAAGCTCTCAGCTACTAAAGATTCTACTCTCAAGAAGGATCAACATCATGAAACCATGTCTAGAAATGGTTCAAATGCAACTTCTACTTCCTCCAACATACATCCACCTTCTAAATTGTCCAATATTTCCAACACATATTCACCAAAAGAACTCACTACTCCCCCAATTGACTATGTGTACCCTCAAGGACTACCTTTAAAGGAAACTCAAGCTAATCTTGACTTAGCTACAAACCTCTCCCATACTACACAAAGAAAAGATCCAAAACCTCCATGTGTTTCTCCTCCTATTATCCCCAATCCAACTATTCCTCCATTGTCCCTTCAAGAGCCTGTTATGGAGACTCTAGAAATATATTTGAATATAGATTCAGATACTTCCTCATCCATGGATTTGGTTTCATTTCAAGAGGACCACTTAAATGATGAAGAAACAAGTGTTGATCAAGACCAAGATTCATTCATCCCCTTTCAAATCTTCCAAGATCTCGTGCCTCCATCTCAAGAGCCACATAGTCCTCCATCTCCCATGTCATGCACCTCTACTAAGCAAGATCAAGATATTCCTTCCACCATCCTTAAGGAGATTAGAAAACACCAAGAGAAGGATACTTTTCCTATGTTACCCAAAATTACTTTTGAAGAGAAAAGTGTTCCCTCGCTCTCTTATTCTACCTTGCTACATTCACTTCAAAACTATGCTCAAGCTTTAAATACTCCTGTCAAAGGTATTGCTCCTATAATAGTTACTCATAAATCTATTGATGGCTTTGGTCATGTTGCTCACTCTAAAGATGCTGATATCCATACTCATGGTCCATTCACATCTTCTAAATCTATCCTTGGTCCCTATCCATCGAAGCTAAATCCTTCAAGTCTTCCATCCATATTGGGACCTTATGTTCCTTTATCTCCTACTTCCCCTCTCAACTAATTACACATTCCTCCTACCCTACCCCAAGATCATCAAAGATACACATACTTGAACTCTTCACATTCACCTTTCCATCTAAACCAGTCACATTGGCCTCATTTATCCACAGGTCCCAAGTCCTTTGGAACTAATTTGGATGATCAACTCAAACACAAGTGCATGAATCCATCATCAAAAGTTCACTATGTCTCCCCTAATCAACATGTGAATGTCAAGAAGGAAAATATGCAAAAGAGACTGCAAAGGTCCACTATTCAAAGAGCTCAACCAAAGAAAGTATGGGTTCTTAAATCTGTTATTGAAGAAATGCATTCCAAAGCATCAAATGAAAAATCAAAAGCTATATGGATTCCCAAGTCTCTTTTGAAGGACTTGAATATTGAAAACAAATCAAAGTTGACATTCAAGCTTCCAAAGGCTTCCACTCCATCTTCTTCCCAACATCTTCCTAAAAAGGTTTCAAAACCTTCTACTCCACCTCTCTCCAAAATGGCTTTTCTACCTCATATATCTAAGCCTCAATCTATTTCATCCATATTTCCTCCATCATTCCACTACCCTTCAAGGTGTGTGTCAATGTTGATCTTGCCTAATATCTCATCCACCCTCATGAGATCCTCTAAATCTTATGCCTGCTTGCCATCCTTGCTTGTTTCGGTCTTCCAAAACCAACAACCTTATCCTCCATCTACCTCTCATTTTTCTATCATTTCCCTTCCATTACCTTATCAACATCTTTGAGTGTACCTTGCTATTGCCTTGGCTTATCATAACTTATCTTTCTTATAGGAGCAATATTCAAATTGAAGAAGGCTTGAATTCTTTACAAAAACTCTAAAAATCCAAAAAAAAGAAAAAAATGTGCCTTAGTGAAAACCTGGAAATAGGCGCCTTGGTAGCAAAAGTAAAGAAAAATAAATCCATCCTATGGTGAAAACCACTTCTTGTGGCACCTTGGATAAGTACCATGATGAAAACCTGGTAAACAGGCATCATGTGTAATTCTTCCATCCATGACATCCTATCATGATCTTGCTTATCCTTCAGATGTCCTCATTCCTAAAGTCATTCACTCATAACCTCCATAACAAACTTTGCTATCCTATTCAGTTAACCCTTTGGTCTTGATCAATGAAAGAAAGAAGAAAACCCAGTTCTTAGCAATCTCTTGACATGGTCATTTTCTTGGAATACTTACATGATACCCCTCATTACACTATGATCTTATGTTGTTATATCCTTTTCCCTAGCTTGGGTAATCTTGTGAAGGCTTTCCTTGAGGGTAACATTCACTACTTCATACTCCTTGTCTTTCCATCTCTACTTATTCACTCCCTTGCTACTACATCTTGTCCTACACCTTGCTAGACACTGAAAAAAATCAAGGTGATCCTTCTTGAGAGCTAGTAATCTCTGAAAAAAATCTAAAAATTAGAAAAAGTCCTGAAAAAAATTGTTACCCTGGTGAAAACCTAGCAATAGGCACTTTCGTAACACCAAAAAAAGTGAAAAATCTTAAAAATTCAAAAAAAATTCAAAAAACAAAAAAATACAAAAAAAATTGAAAAAAGAGAAAACTTGCCAAGAAGGTGAAAACCTGGTAAACAAGTGCCTCTTGTTGCCAATGCTCCATCTTGCAGTGCATCTTCTGGCTATTCTATATAGTCACTTTCACACTTTTGCTTTCCTACTTCCTGCTCATGTATCCATGGATTGAGTCTTGTCACAGCTCGGGGGCATTCCCCCTTAGTGTCACTATTTTCAAGATTCTCATAGAATCTCGATCGCGACAGTCACCAGTCATTCTGACTGTGTTTGCCTATTGTCGCTAGTGTCACTCTTTTCGAGATTCTCATAGAATCTCCATCGTGATAGTCACCAGTCATTCTGACTGTGTCTGCCTACTGTCGCTAGTGTCACTCTTTTTGAGATTCTCATAGAATCTCCATCGTGACAGTCACCAATCATTCTGACTGCGTCTGCCTACTGTCGCTAGTGTCACTCTTTTTAAGATTCTCATAGAATCTCCATCGTGACAGTCACCAGTCATTCTGACTGCATCTGCCTACTGTCACTAGTGTCACTCTTTTTGATATGCTCCTCATAGAATCTCTTTTGCAATGGTCACCAATTGTTTCAGCTGTATCTGCCTACCATTGCTCGGGTCATGTCTCACGATTCCTTTATGGAAGATCTCTTTTGTGTCAACCACCAGTTGTCCTAGATGTGTCTGTCTACTATCATCTAGTCCTTCTTAGGTTCTTCATCATGAAGATTCCTCTTTGACCTCAGTCACCAGTCGTTTTGACTGTTTCTGCCTACTATTGTCACCCTACTGAAGAGATTTCTTTCTTACATGTTCTGGACATTGACACTTGACATCAATCCCGAAAAAATTGAATTCAAAAAAAATGATATATTTTTTTGGATATGCTGAGCTTTTTCTTTATTTGATTTGTTTTTGCTTTATCATATCTCCTCGAGCAACTTGATGATGTCATCTTTGACTAGAGAAGTAATGACTGGGGGCATGATCTTTTCTTGGCTTTCTGTCTATGGTTTAGTTCCAACAAGTTGATACATTCCTATAAAAGAAGTGTCCACTATAAGAGCCTTCATCTTGTATTGGATGGCCTTGTGTACCTCGACTCCTTTTATATAGATACATCAATGACATTGGTTCTTCTCCTTGTTTGTTGGAGTGAACTCTTCATGCTACAATAAATACTAATACTCGTCCTGCTAAGTGAATGTACAGGTCACTGCAAGTATACCTAGCACACTTCTGTCTCAAGTTTAAAATGCAAGGGTTATTGTGGATAGAATGAATACTGAGTACTTAGCATAAGATGGATCTCCCATGTGTTTGGTGTGTCTATTATGCAATCAACATCCAGGTCATCCTAGCGTCTATGCTTTGATGCTTATGTTAACTTGCCACATTAAAAGGGACAAATGTTCTGGTCATTCTAGCTTCTTGTGCCTCGAATGCTTACATTTAATCCTGAAAAACCAATAACGTATGTTATATTCATATTTCCATGATTGCAATGTCAGTGGGAATTGTATGACCTATGAGCTTTGTTCTATATCCGGTGATGATTAAATATCAAGGCTCGGTAACCAGACCTAGGGTTGCATTTAACATAGTCTTGCATTGCATACTTCACTTGCATAAGCATGCAATTCAATTGCAAATCTACTTTCACCTTCTCTGATGAGGGATTTCTAATCTCTTCAAAGTATCATGTTCTTTCATGAACTAGACAAATGATTAATTAATCACCCTCTTGGCTACTTTGGTTGCTCTTAACCCATTTTTCGGGATCAAATTCAAAATCTGACACACTTAAGTGGCTCAAAATGCATTTTAAAAATTTTTGTGTAGTCCAAATTTTTCTAATACTTTGTGATTCTTGGAATATTTTCAACATAAACTTGGTCTTTTGGACCTCGAGATCATTTTGATCTCTTCATATTTCTTGAGATTGTTCTAATCTCTTCATATTTCTTTAGATCATTTTGATCTCTTCATATTTCTTTAGATTGTTATGATCTCTTCATATTTCTTCAGATCATTTTGATCTCTCCAAATTTCTTTAGATCATTCTGATCTCTCCAAATTTCTTCAGATCATTATGATCTCTTCATATTTCTTCAGATCGTTTTGATCTCTTCATATTTCTTCAGATCATTCTGATCTCTTTATATTTCTTCATATCATTCTGATCTCTTTATATTTCTTCAAATCGTTCTGATCTCATTATATTTCTTCAGATCATTCTGATCTCTTTATATTTCTTTAGATTATTCTGATCTCTCCAAATTTCTTCTGATCACTCTGATCTCTCCAAATTTCTTCTGATCTCTCCAAATTTCTTCAGATCATTTTGATCTCTTCATATTTCTTCAGATTGTTTTGATCTCTTCATATTTCTTCAAATCATTCTGATCTCTTCATATTTCTTCAAGATCGTTCTGATCTCTTTATATTTCTTCTGATCATTCTGATCTCTTCTATATTCTGCTATATCTCAAATTTCTTCTACATCTCATGATATACTGCTTCAAATCATATTTTTCGTGTGTCATCTTTCAAATTCGCTCCCGAGGGGGCAGGATGATTACATCATTAAATACTTATTGCTCGGGGCATCTAGTTCCCATCTTATGTCCTAGTCACTTGGGGCATTTTGTTCCCTTCTATCTGGCATATTTGCCATCTATCTTATCTTTTCATCAATTGATCAACCTTATAACAACTCTTCTCAGAGTTTGATAGACAGGTATTGGGACAGTCTAAACCCTGACTCCTGAGGATCAAGCCTCGTTCTGGGGATGATTCTATGACTCATGATGGGACCTTGTTATCTTTTATCAATCTTAGGTATCTAGGTGTTCTATCTAGATCCTTGAAGGTTAAACTTCATTCTAGAGATAGTCTTCTAAATGCTATTATTCTCGAGTATCTAGGTGTTCTATCTAGATCCTTGAAGGTTAAGCTCCGTTCTGTAGATAATCTTTTAAATGCTATCAATTTCAAGTATCTAGATGTTCTGTCTAGATCCTTAAAGATTACACTCTGTTCTGGAGATAATCTTTTAAATGTTATCAATCTTAGGTATCTAAGTGCTCTACTTGGATTCCTTAGGATTAAGCTTTGTTCTAGAGATAGTCCTTAAAAGCTTATCAATTGGTCTCCATATCATCACCTTTAGAACCAATCTCATGTTTGCATCATACTTTCTGATTATCTTTGAATTGAACGTGCTGCTCACACATTCATTCAAAAAGGGGAAAAATGTAATACCCCAAAATTGGCTCATTGCTATGATACCAATTCTGGTCTATTTTTAACCAATCCTAAAGACCTATTCTAATAGGCAATTCTCATTCTGCTATTCGCTACTTGACTTAATTGTCAGATGCAGAAAACCCTAATCTGCATTCATCATATTTCTTATTTAATTCCTATAGTACGTACTCATATTAGTCGCTTTAAACCTACTTGATTTAATTATAATTTAATTATTAAGTATTTATAATTTAATTTAATTTAATTATATCCTAAGGTTAATGTACTATGGAATTAAATTTATTTAATTTAATAAATACGCCTATCTTGATTAATTAAATATAATTATTTAATTAAATGGGAAAGGTATTTCTAATTAATTAAACAAAATTATTTAATTAAATGGAGTACTTACTTCTAATTAATTAAACAAAGTTATTTAATTAAATAGGAAGCCATTCCTAATTAATTAAATGAAGTTATTTAATTAAATAAGAAAAGTGTCTCTAATTAATTAAAAGATTATTTAATTAAATAGAAAAAGTAATTATGAGAGCATATCTCATTTTATTAAATTAAATATCTCAACAAAATCTCTCTTCAATTCAAAAAGGAAAATTTCCAATTCACTATTGATAAAAAATGAGTTAAATGAGTTAACTCCTTTTTCTACTCAAATTGAATCAGTTAACTCCTTATTTTACTCAAATTAAATCTGTTAACTCCCTTTAATTTGGGAATCTCTCTTTATGACTAAACTTCACCTTTAATCCTAACCATTGATTGAAATCGATCTCAACCGTTGATGGATCCCAGGAAAGTCTATTTAAGAGACCCTCATCTCTTCATTTGGAGAGGATGAATTTGAAGAATTTGCATCGAATTGCTACTGGAATTCATACTCACATTTGCTCATATTTTTACATACATCTTGCATTCTTAGTTTAAATTCATCTAGCTTAATAATGCATACATTTTTAGTTTAATGCCTTTTATTTCTTAGATTAATTGCTTGTACTTCATCTAGATTACTTGCATATTCATATAGCTCAAATTGCATTCAAATCCTTCGTTCTTACAGGGTCTGGTTTCCTGCACCTTGATTCTGAGGATATTAATAGGAAAAATCCCTTTAGATAGAAGGCAACAGGTCGCTTTGTAGGCTGATTTTTGGATGAACAATCCAATGTTCATTCCAGGATGAATTCACATACAATGACCATGTTGAAGTGTGTGTGTTAGCAGAGGCCACATATTCATGCATACACCTTGGACAAATGATGTGCAAAAAAATGTGGAATGATGCAAGCCAAGAAGCATTCCAAATTCAAAGAAGACCTCTCACACTACCCATTTCGTACATTGCACAATTTTTCTCACTTTCTCCTTGATCGCTCATAAGAATCCCACAAGAAGTTGAATTTAAACCCACAACTTCCCCTAAATTTACACCAAAGTCAAAGATGTTGTATCATCATTACCCTTTCCATTTACTCAATGAAACTAAGGGAGAAAACTTCTAAACACTAGAAAAATGAAAATCTAGAAAGAACAGCATCAAGTTATGACTTTTTACAAAGATTAAAGCAATTCAAAGGTTGTGGGAAGTTCGGGAAGGAGTGGAAGGAAACCACTACAAAATGAAGCCCATTACCCACCTATTACCTAAAATTTTCAATGATACCCTATGTGAGAATGAAGCCCAACCTACATATGAACACACAAATTATTGCTATCCAATCTTTTCTTTGTTATGACCCAAGTTGGTCAAAATTTTGACCAACATGGGAAAACTTAAGACATTTTTGACCAACACGGGGATGAAAACTTTAAAAAAATCATGTCTTTGGTCAAAATTTTTGGTAGAAAAATAAGTTCAAATGTACTAGTGTTAACATTTGGATCTGAGGTTCATGACCTAGTCTACAAGGTTAGATAGTGATTGGTCCAATTGACAGGATAGAGGAAAGAAGTTAAAGTATAGTACATACAATTGTTTTGCAAGGACTAGTTAAGAGATCAGTTGGATAGTGAGTTCGATGATCTTTCCCTAGAAACTATATGGACAGTGTGTCCTTCTCTCTTCTACAACTCCTAATAGGGTTGGAATCTTCTAACAGGATTCAAAGTCTCCTAATAGGGACTCATATGTACTAAATGTTGTAATAGACTCCTAATAGGGTCCATCCTCTAACAAGGAATATTTATATTAGTAAATCATCTTGTGGGCATCATTCCCACTAGGGTTTTCCCTCTGATCAATGGTTTCCCTAGTTAACATATATGGTGTAATTGTGTATGTGCATCTTTGTATGGTTTATATTTACTTTGGTTGAATGGTTAAGTTTATTTGAGGTGGATAAATGTTTTAATTATTGGATTATTGATTCACACACCCCCCCCCCCCCCCCCCCTCTTAGCTATCTTGGTGGACTATTGTTTCTAATAGATACTCACATCTTTACTCATGACCTTAATCCTATAATAGAGCACAACTCTTCTCACTCATCCAAGATGATGATGATGCTTTAAGAGTTCCTTCTTTCCAAGTTGATAAGATTTCTAGTGAATTTGACAAATTACAAACTTGGCTTGCTCAAGAAAATCCAAATTAGAATAACATTTTCGATGTTTAAGTTCTTAAGAATCTTGTTAATAATGATGAAAATAATATTTCTATCATGTGTGGTATATCTCACCTTACTAATACCCATGCTAATTCTTTGATGGAATGTGCTCAAGAGTTAGGATATCATCCTCCTTACACAACTGTTGAACCTTCTATCCTAATTTCTACTACTCTTTCTAGCATACCTACATATGATATGCCTCTTATGAATACTTCTACCCAAATGTCCACTCCTTTAAGTGTCAGTCTTCCTAGTCTTTCACTGCATATGAGTGTTCTTCCTACTTCTATTCCTTCTTCATTTCCTTTGGATAATGTGATTCTTTTTACTTATTCAAACCCTTTACCCGTTCCTTCTAATCCTCCACCAACATCTTTACATATTCCTTCCACTTCTTATAACTTTCCTAATCCATCTAGCATACCTATGCCTACTAGTGTTTCTTCTAATCCTACCATTAGTACATTGGTTAAAACTGTCACTGCTTTACAACAACTTTCTCAATTAACTCATTCTAAGTACAATATTCCTACTTGTGATGTTTTGAATCACCTTCCATTAGATATCCTTTCATTCTTAAACATGTTGAGTTACCTCTCCTTAAGACTTATAGTGTTAAGGGAGATCCCATGATTCATGTTAAAACTTTCTAGACTATATGTAGTGATTTTTCTCACAATTATAGGCTTATGGCTATGTTTCTCCCACATACTTTTAGGGATAGAGCCTTGAAATCATATTTCTCTCTACCTCCTTATTCTAATGATTATTTTCAAACTCATGCTAATGCTTTCATTCAATAATTTCAGAATAATATTGGTCCTCAAATTTCTCTAACAAATTTAATGTATCATAAGTGAAATGTAAAAGAGAAAGTTACTAAATTTATTGGTAGATTTAAATCACTTTAATAAGGATGTAGACTTCCACTTTATAGGGTCACAAAGCCATTAAAATATGTGTGAGAGGAAAAGAAGTAAATTTCCAAATATGATTCCACTTATGATCCAAATTAGATAAGCTAGAACCTAATGGAAGAAGGGGGATGATATAAAATTCAAATTTATGGGAAGAATGCAATACAAGAAAATGTACTCTCTTTAGCCTTTAATAGGATAATGTAAATGTGGAATTGAACTAATTGCTTAAATAATGTAAATCTAGATGCTATGTAAAGATAATATATAAATCTAGGGTAAAAATATGAAAGGAAATTAAATATAAATGACTCACCTTGAAATATGTAGAGGAAGATATATTTTTTCTCCAAAACTTGCAAATCTGAAGTATATCTAAATAACCTTCCAAGGATCTCAAAATGAAATGATGAAAGGAACAAAACACATAAATCTCTTTGGAATCTAAGACTAAATGACAAGGTCAACATGGGAAGATGTCCTATAACTAAGTTTATGTAGTCTAGTGATCTACAACTGACAACTTTAGAAATCTTGTGAATTGTAGATTCTATATCTATAATCCTTTTCACTCCCAAGCTACAAATAAATATAGAAAAGAAAGGTTTTATGGTTGGATTTTGATGAAGGCTTTCCTTGTTCAATCCCTAGGTTTAGAAATTAACACTTATTGAGAAATCTAAACATAAATATAAATGACTAAAAGACAAGATAAATTTTAGGATTCTCCTTCTTTGTATGTGTGTAAATTTAGTGTAGGTCTTGAATTAAGAATGTAGGGTATCTCCACTCTTTGCAATAGATCTACCATAATCCCTTCATGGTGCTATGGATATATAATACCATCAATGAAGAAGGTGAATAGTTCAATCTATATCTCCTCCCTTGATGGCCAAAAATAAGCTAGATCTTGAAGAGGAAATGCTCACAAATGATTATTAAATGATATATATAAATCTCCTTGCTATAATGCTTGAAGAACTTAAATACTTGAACTCCTTGAAGGCATAAATATCCACTTGAGAGAAGGAGATTGAATTAATTAAGGGTGTGATGTGAAAATGAAGTCTCCAAGACTCCTTATACATGAGTTTTTAGGTGGGAAAACAATATACAATGACTGGATAATGGTCAAAAACTAATTAAACCCGCAAGGCCTTTCAAGCCCCAAGCTCCAAAATTGTTGGGGACTAGGTCGACCTAGTCTAGAACTAGGCCAACCTAGAAGCACTAGGTGTATCTGAGTTGACCTAGTCTTTGAGGTCCAATCCCAAGTGCCACAAAAAGAAGAGGCAAATACCAAAGAGATAGGGTGGAAAGAGGAAGAAGATAGGAGAAAAAAGAAATTGCATATTCATGGTCTAAAGAGGGAATTATGAAGAGGGAACTCAAAGGTCTTAAAATGAAAGTAAATCCATTTTAAGATGGTAAATTAAGCCCCCACTTTAGCAGAAGTGTGATTTCCCCCCAACTCTTGATAAAGTAGAGCAATAGAAAAAGAGAAAAATCTTAGGAGGAAAACAAATCATCAATCCCCCAACAAACTTGAGTCTTTATCACATCCACAATCATAATAAGAGAAATAAGCACTAAAAAAAAGTTGTGTATTTACTTTCCCAATAAGATTTGTGTGCCTTATTGTTAACAATACAAGAAAAAGAAGAAAAACAAAGGGAGAAATGTCTCCCCAAAATAAAATAAAATGGCATTGAATAGTCTAGCAAGTGTGTGTGGAATGCTAGTTAACCCATCAAAAAGTGAACCAAATGGCCTAGCAAGTGTGGGTGGCATGTTATTTAGTCCATTGAGGGATTCAACTTCAATGGTACTCCAAGTCCCAAAAAGAAGAATTGAAAAGCAACCCATGCATAAGGATGTGTGTGTCTTAAAGGGATCAAAACAAAACTAGGCTTCCCAACCTATTACTAGTCAAAAAAAGGGTCAAAAGAAGGATCAGGCCTCCCAAATTTTCAATAGTTTAGAGAGAGATCCAAAAAGAAAAGATAACAAGCTCCTAGGAACAACTTATAGAAACTATAAGGAAAAGCCAGAGAGAAGATAAGTTTACATGAAATAACAATGCATAGATCTGGGTATACCTTACAAATCATACCAAGCACTAAAGGCTTAAGTACTCCAAGTTATACATTGAATCCGTATTTTTATTCCATGGACAAAGGATGAGTGCAATAAATGCTCCCATGCTAAAGTGATTACAAACACCTTAATAGGAGCAATGGATTTAATGTAAGCATACATGCATGTATTAAATAAAATTTCCTCTATGATATGCCCCCAAGAAGAGAAACATACCAAGAGATTGAGCACATGAGAAAAAGAGAGGGCACAAAAGGGATCTACTAACTTTAGGATTAGTCAGATCATATGATAACATGAAATATTATATCAAGTATGAAAATATCATCATTTCCCAAAGGACGTAGAACTATGACAAAATGGAGGAAAAGACATAGAAGAGACATAACAAAGAATATTTTTGGGCCAATAACATGGATACCATAAAGAATCAGTGCTAACATATCATAAGTGACCAACTCTACTATACAAGACCATAGGTATGAAAAATAGCACAAGCATGGCATAACATGCAACAACATATAGAAGAAAAGAGATACAAACATAAGAATGTGAATGAAAGGGAGATTACTTTATCCTCTTGAGCTTAACAAAGAAACAAGGATTGTGTAAAGAAATAAAAAAGAAAAGACATAAAATGAAAACACAACACAAGAACAAAAAAATTAAGTTCACATCAAGCATTTCACGTGCCTCCCCCTCCCCATCTCAGTCTAAAATGCTAAGAGACTGATGGTGACTCACCAAAGGAACAATATCTATTATAGTAGGAATCACAACAAGTTCTAGGAAAGGACTTTGGGAGTCACTATGCTCATTACTAGGAATGATTGAAAGCTACATAGCAAGCATGTTAGGAAAATCACTATCCATATCAATTAAATCTTCACCACTACTATCATCTAAAGTATCTTCCATATCTAGATTAATAGAATATAAGTACAAACAAAATCATCATGTTTATCCATACACAAAATGTTACCTTGTTTAACTTCGTCCAAAGACTTACACATAGTTTGATCAAAGGAAGGTAAAGGTTGAGAAGAAGATGGAGGTTTAGAACAAAAAAAAAATGATTTGTAGCGTTATCTTTAGCTTGATGGTTCTTGTGATGCTAACAAGAATATTAATTATAAAGAGTCTTACAAGATATAGTATAATGATTAGGATTAACTACCATAGGTTTCGAAGAAGGAACATCAATGAGTTGAGTAGATGTAGAGGGAAGAGAAGGTTCAAAAGTAGGAGTAGTAGGCAAGACAAGCATAGGTGAAAAACCCTTAGGAAGACTCATCTCCGTGATCTTAGCTGCTTTGTGTTGTTCATAATTTCTATAGAGATGATCAACATGAGTAGGTGGTTTTTCAAGAAGAGATGGCAAATAAAAATCAATCACAATACAATCTCTAGAATGCAATGGTTTATAAAGAGAGTTATTAACAGTAATAATGTTTCCATCACAAGGGAATTTAAGGAATTTATGAATAGGATAAGTTATGACTTTCATGGAAGAAAGCCATGGAATACCTTAACTTGAAATTAATCAAAAGTAAGAATAAAGAAAAAGTTAGTAAAAACATATTACCCTCATAAAGTAACCTTCAAAGTCATGGAAACTTGAGGATGTTAAAGGAAACCATTACAAATTTGAATCCATATAGGAGTAAAATCATAAGTATCTTTATTCATCCCTATGTTAAAAAGGTGTTCTTCGGTGATAACACTAACAATAGAGGAAAATCAACCAAAGTACCAGGAGAAAGAATATGAGCAACTCTAGTAGTGATGTAAAGAGGACCATTAGGTGTCTTATACATATTAGACTGACTAAAGGTAATTATAGGTGTTAATCTAGGTTTAGGTAGAGAAGAAATCAAAGGTTGAGGTGCTAACTCAACACGATTAACCATTATCTTCTTGTATCTTCTCATCATAATCAATATGGTGATCACAAGAAGAAGGTTGATTATGTTGGTCTCAAATTGGTATTGACAATTGAGTGTCAACACACTTAATCAATTCTTAAGTTGATGCTGAGTATAATATAGATGTCAAGCTACAGTGTATGCTGAGCCAGAAATTCAATAGGTGCCGAGTGATAAGTAATGTTGAGTCACTATAGGTGTTGATCAGAGTATAGATGTTGAGCAAAAAAAAATCACTATAAGAGCCGAGTGAGATAGAATTCCTATATGTACCAAGCATCAGTAATTAGTAAGTGTTGAGTAACACAAAATCAGCATATGAGTTTGTATCTTCACAAACTCAGATGTAACCATTTTTTAGCTAATTTAGGATGAATCTAGAAGGATCTTGAAGATAAGATTGAATCTTTTGAATTACTTATGTAATTAGCATGCAGCCAATCAAAAAAATGGAGAAAGCATTCAACCAATAGGAAAAATGAATGAATTGAGTGGGAAATGGAGAATGAATATTGATCATAGATTCATACCTAACCCTAAGTCTTTGAAGCCTTTAAAAGGAGGAGGAAACCCCATTGTGTGTGCACATGAGTAAGAGATTATGGGAGAATGCTAGCAGAGCACAGAGGGGTGTAAAGACTTAGAAAGAATAGAACAACATTGCAGAATTTAGTTGATCAAGAACAGAGTATCAAAATTTCAAGGAGAGACATATCAGATCAAGAAAGGACCAGAATAGACAAAGTAGAACAAGGATATGGAATCAACAATTGAAGATTGCAAGTCATCAAGTCAAGACTTTCTAATACTCTCTAGCAATTATATTAGGAATGAAAATCCTATGATGATAGGTTGGTTTAATAGCCATGTTTTAAGCCTTTAAACAAGTTGCTAAATCCTTTAACATGGTAGGATTCTAAGTGAATGTTTGTAAATCTTTTAACTAGGTCACTTTTAACAGGGTGTAAAGTCTTTAAGAGGACAGGCCTTTCATAGGGTAGACCATTGGAAGTGGTTAAACTTTGTAACCTTAAAAAGTTAGATATTGCTACTATGAAATGTTGTGGGTGTCAACCCCACCCCAATTTTACCTTCTCATTTTGGAGGGTTTCTGGGTTAGCAAAATCTTGTGTTATCTGTTTTCATGCATGTCTTTACTTTCATGTTTATTAGATGAATTATATGTAAGTGAATGATTTCAGCTAAAAGGTTTTGAATAGGTTAAAGTCAATTACTTCTAATTTACCCACCCCCCCCCCCTCAAAAGTAAATCTTCCCACCTATAAATTCCAACAATTGGTATTCGAGCCTAGTTTTCACAAGGAGGAGCCTTACATCTTGGAGAAAGATCTTGAAATAGAAGTCTGCAAACTTGGGAAGATCATAGAGAATCAGACAATTGATGTACAACTTGATCTACATGCTTTGGAAGAAGCCAAGGAGGAACTGATAAAATCCTTAAAGAGAAGAAGAGAGATTACCATAGTTGAGAATGATACACAATACAAGGAGATTGACACATCAAAATTGTCTTCAAATGGAGATTCCAAAGAGTTTGATGAAGCAATAGCAGACCTAATGGAAAAGAATAGAGCCCAAGCAAAAGAAATCAAAACACTCAAGCTTGAACAAAAATTACAAGCTATGATGCTTTGTGAGGTGACTGAACATAAGAAAAGAGTCATTTAAAACAAGGCTATGCTAGAAGAAGACAAGAGAAATCTTGCCAATAGACTAGAAGAAAATTCAATTGAACTTGCAAGAATTTCAAACATATAGCTAGACACCCTAAGTCAGATGATGGATGCACATCATGAACTGAATGTCAAAGACATTAAGATCTCTACACTAAAGATGCAAAATGAAAAACAAAAAAAATTACCTAAAAAGAGAGAAGGAAATTGAAAAGATCTTCAACAAACCCAATGAGGCCATCAAGTACTTCGAATAGCTACCAAAATCACCAATGGCTAGCAATGATACTTCAGGACTAGGATACACCAGCACTAAAAAAGGAGAGTCATCCAAGACTGTAGAAGAAAGGAGTAACAAAGGTAAGAACACTAAACCTACTTATCATTTCTATGGTAAAAAGGGACGTACCTCTAATGTATGTAGGAGCAAGAATTCTCATCAACATGACAAACCTAAGAATGTGAGTCACTGTCACAAGTGGAACAAGCAAGGACATCAAGCACATGACTGCAGGACTAGGACTATCAAAACACCAAGATTTGAAGGTCACTACTATAATTACAAAAAGTATGGACATAGAGATTTTGAGTGTAGATCAAAGCCTATGTGGACACCTAATCAGCCAACAAGGGGAAATAACCATGGACATCACTACAATTGGGACTACAACACTAGGTATAGTTTTCATTATTGTCAAGAATATGGACACATCCCTGAAAATTGCATAAGGACATATTTTAGTGGAAACTACAAAAAATGGTTAAGTCAAACCATATGTTTTAGTTCTTTGAAGATTGGTCATATTAGTAGGAATTGCCCAACAAGGTCAAAGGCACCCAATTGAGAGATCAACAAAAGAAAAGAAAAGGTAGATGTTGAACACATCAGAGGAGAAATGAATAAGACATGGAAGAAGAAAGATGGGAGCAACACATCAAATGAAGGAATCACTTCACCTAAAAGGTCAAGTGGTCACACTTCATCAAACTAAGCAAAGAGAATGCATGAGGGACTGATTTACAAAGCTTTATCATACATCAGTTCCTAAATAAGTAAGTAGTGAAAAGAAGAGATCAACATGAACAGAGATGCAAAGTTAGAATTTCAAGATTTCATAAGTGTTGTCGAGCTTCCCTTAGATGCTAAGTAAAATCTTAGTACATGCCAAGTTGATTATAAAAATTAGTAGAAGCCAAATGATTGGTTGCAGCCGAGTTGGTAGTGGAAGTCGAGTGAGGGATACTCCTATGGATGTTGAGTGGTGGAAAGACAATGGAAGACGAGTAATGCAAAAATACTTAAGAAGTCGAGTGGACAGCTGTAAATACACTAAGCATTAAATGCTATGAAAATATGGTATATTATCGCATTTTGAATCATTTTTCTTCATCACAAATGAAGAGAAAAGGAAAAGAAGAGTGTAGAATGACTTCAAAGTAGAGAATCCAACATTTGAGCTAATTTCAATAGTGATTCAACACAATTCCATCAAATTCAAGGTATTTACATTTGTGTCAAGCTATGCAAATTTAAATTTCTTAGAGTTAAAACCCTAACTAGCACAAATGGCCTCTAGTTCTAGGAAACCATAAGAGAAAGAACCATTTGAGGTACAACTAGTGTGAAAAAAAGTTAAACAACTAGATTTCCAGCCAATCCCTTAAGTGGCATATAAAAATGACCCAAATGGAGCCCTATTTGTAATACACCCTAAGGTAGTTATGGTTCAGAATGTTAGAAGATGTTACAATTGAAAAATTGGAGCCATAGGAGATATGGAGATGAGGGAAGCCTATGAGAAATTGTGTGAAAATGGAGTTTTAAAAGAAGAGTACCAAATTGTTGAGAAGAAGGGTTTGACGCGTACCCTAGAATTCCCCACAGTTTTCAAAACTAAATGGATCAGGATAGTGCTTAGCAAGATACATGATGGAAGTTTATGTTTGGAATATGATCTAGTAAAAATTACAAAAAGGGTTGTACATAGAGTAATAGGTTACCCAACCCTAGATCGGCCAAAGACCCTTAGGAGTGATTCTAAGGAAGGAATTGAAAAGAACATTGGTGCCAAGTGGAACAAGAGAGGAATGACAATAGATGCTATTCAAGACCCTCTTTTTGAATTTTTTGCTAAGGTTATTACACACAAATTTTACCAATTCAGTAGACTTAATAGTGTGCCTTGCATTGTAGCAGATGTGGGTTACAAACTAGTGAAAAAGGATCATACTTATGATCTTGTAGAATTGCAACTGCAACAAACCAATGAGAATTTAGCAACAATAAGGAGAACCAAAGGAGCACATTGCAAGTTTGGTGCAATTTTGATTTGCATATTCATACAAAATGAATTTCCATCTTTCGGTAAAGTTGTCTGGAAAGAAAATAGGTCTATCATAGCTCAAGTTAATGAATATATAGAACAAATGGGAGCTAATTTTGAGACCCTAATGACTAGCTATTTTGAATACTTCAAGAAGATCATGAAGCGAAGGCTAAGAATGCATGTTTCATTAGTAGAAAAGCATGTAAATAATGTATGATTTCTTGTAGATATTGATTACACCTATATTTAAGCTGTTACACCAAGAGTTAGATGGTTAAAACCTCTTGGCTATGAGATAAATATAGATGAGGCATTAGAAACTGTAACTACATTATTAGTTGAGGAAGTGTATAAAAGAGCACCACATTTTGGTACATATGATGTGGTAAGGTCAAAGGTGGATATGGAGTTAAAAATTGCCACCACACTGAAGAAGAAGGACAAATTGGTTAAGAAGTTAAAGGGAAATTTTCATGAGGGCACTGCAGAAGGAGAAGAAGAAGATGAAGAAGATGAAGATGATGAAGAAGAATAAGGACATGAAACACTTCCATTGAACCAAGGTATGGGTGAAGATGTAGAAGAAGAAGAAGGTGTTGAGCAGGAAGCACCAAAGTTAGAGCCAAAGAAGAGAAAGACAGAGAAACAACTAGTTGCACAGCCCAAGGGGAAGAAGAAAGCAACAAAGTTGAGCCTAGCTAAGCCAAATACAAGGGTAGATACTAGGGCAACAACACAAGTGGAAAAGGAATAGGGGAAGAAAAAATCCATAGAGCAAGGATGGCCTACAGAACAAAAGAAAAGAAGAAAATATGTTGCACCCCTAGAGTCAAATGAAGAAAAAGACAGAATCTGACAATGATCAATTCAAGTTGGTAAGATATTCTAACAAATCAAATTTGGAAAATATTTGCGATAACATTAGAGACAATGTAGATTTGACTAGATTAAAAATAATTGATTTAATAAATTTTCAAGAGATGAACAAAACATAGTGGAAGAGTCTATCTAAACTATGATGGCCAAGTTCAAGACTACCCCACTTGAACTGGACCATTCTTTGCCTAAGGAGCTAAGCTCCATTGTAGAAAATAAATGGTATTACTGCCTTAATATGGAAAAGGAAATAAGGGAGTCACCATTGGCTCATGTGATTCCAAACCTTACTAAAGGTTAGATAAGCAAGGCTAGTAAGAAACATGGGAGAAAATTTGCATTCAAATACAGAGCCTATAGTATTTTACAGAATAAGATAGAGGATGTTGTAACATAATCCACACAAATGTGGAAATTAATTTATGGATTGACTACTATCAAGGAAGGGCAGGAAGCTCCCTTTAAGGGAAGAAATGATGAGGAAGAAGAGGAGAATGAAAAAGAGGAGGAAGGAGAGAAAGAAAAAGAAAAGGTAACAGTGGAAAAGACAAAACAAGGTGATGAGGCAACAGTTGAGGAGCAACAGCCAGAACAGAGTGTCCAAGACACCCAATTACCACCACCAAGTCCTCCACATACAACACCTACAAAAATTGTGATTGTCAAGGATGTTCCTAACACCTTGGGTTAGAATATCAATCCATTGACTACAAAGGATCTCAAAAATATCCTTCACCAAACCACATTGCAATCACAATTGTGCACAAATCCTATTTTGGTGAGTGTAGAGGAGTTGCAAAAAGCTATAGAAAAAATTGCTAAGGAGAAGGTGAATGCACAAGAGCCACCTCCATAACATCCCATAGCTACAAAAGATCAACCAAAAGAGAAAGTAGCACAAGATACAACTACTAAGGTTGATCCCACAGTAAATGCAACAACAACTACCGAGGAGCCAACAAAGGAGCAGATAGGACAAGATGTTCCTATAGCATAAAGCCAAGGTGCATCTCCTCAAATCATTTTCATTGATCAAGGTAGTAGAGAAGAAGAGAAGGAAGAGGATAAAACCCCCAAGGAAAGAGAGCAAGGGGCAATACAAACACTGGTAAACTTGTCTACCTTAGGGACTCCTACCAAGTAGCTGAGCACTAATGCAGTACCACTGCAAATTTTAGCACCAGGCTCGAGCTCCACCAAGGTAGCAAAGGTACTTCACTATGGAGACCTTGCATTTGATGAAGAAATAGTCATACCTAGTTATGACTAAAAAATAATGAACCTGGCACAGATAAATGAAGTGCAAGAGGCACTTGAGAAGAAGAAGAAGTAGGAGATACTCAAAAATGACTCCAAAAAGATTGCAAGCTCTAGGTCCTAGATTTGTAATCATGTTCTTTCCCAACCTGCAAATCAACATAGAAAAGAAAGGTTTGGGGGTTGGGGTTTGATGAGGACTTTCCTTGGTTAAGCCCTAGGGTAAGGAATTAACCATAATTGAGAAATTTAAATGTAAATGATAGAAAGACAAGATAAATGTTAGGATTCACCTTGTTTGTTTGTGTGTAAATATAATGTAGATCTTGGATTAGGAATATAGGGTATCTCCACTCTTTGCAATGGATCTACCATAACCCTGTCATGGTGCCATGGATATAGAAGAGCATCAATGAAGAAGAGGAATGCTTCAATGTAAATCTCCTCCCTTGATGAGAAACAATAAGCTAGATCTTGAAGAATAAATGCTCAGAAAGGGTTCTTCAACCCTAGATAGAAATATCCTTGCTAAAATTCTTTAAAAACCTAAAAATTTGAATTCCTTGAATGGAAAAGGAAAAATGTCCACTTGAGAGAAAGAGCTTGAATTACTTGAGTGTGTGATCTCATGAATGAGATCAGTTATGAAAATGAAGCCTCCAAGTCTCCTTATATATGATTTTTTAGGCAGGAAAATAATACATGCTGACTAGATTATGGTCAGGAATTAGATAACCCTGAGGCCTTTTAAGCCCCAAGCTCCAGAACTATCAGGGACTAGGTCAACCTGGGTCAATCTGATCAACAACTAGGATGACCTGGGAGGACTAGGTCCACCTGGGTTGACCTGGTCCAAGCTAGGTTGACCTAAGTTGACCTAGTATTGGAGGTCATGTCTCAACTGTCATAGAAAGCAGAGGCAGATACTAAAGAGATAGGGTGGAAAGAGGAAGAAGATAGGAGAAAAAGGTAACTGAGCATAAGCATATCCATGGTCTAAAGAGGGAATTATGAAGAGGGAGCTCAAAGGTATTAAAATGAAAGTGCATCCATTTTAATATGGTATAGGGCTATCATGGTTAACACTTCCATGATCCCTCAAATAGATAACTTATCCATTTATACAAACTAAATAATCATTTTTATTACTAGCAATAGAAAAAGACCATAAAAATTAGAACAATCATCAATCAATAGAGTGTTATTAGATATGAATGAATGATAAATAGGAATGACCATTATAGGAAGTGACGATGTAGCCAAACTGGAAAATTCATCATTATAACTAGATAGAGGGCCTGATCGAGATACCAACATTGAGGGCATGGAAAAAATTGTCAGATTTTGTCTCATTGTTTGTTCATTATTGCATCTATACACTTGTACACAACTACATATCCAATGTGTTTGCAATTTATGTCAAGATCACAAACCCCATTAAAATAGTACCACAAAGTCAGGTTGTTGTTTATGATCAAACACTAAAAAGTTGACATGAAAAGATTAGAAATATTATTCATAAACTACAAACACATTCAGTATGTAATTGTATGCAACTCTGTAATTGAATATTTGAATTAAAAATCTTTTAAAAATAATTTTTTCTCAAGTTTTCCTTTTGTTTTGGTACCCACATAAATGAAAACTATCAATGAATAGTTTTCATATAATTACACAATATAATAATATGCACAATATAATTGCATATATCTAAGCTTGCAAGCTCTAATTTCAAAGTATAAGGACACATTAATACAAAGAAATGGTAGTATTTACAAGAGAAGGCATGTGAAAGGAATTTGTAAATAGTTACAATTCTTCATTTTAAGTACCATCATTAGGACAATTTAGATATGTCAACAACATAAACAGTATAACTGCATACAATTAAGTTTGCAAACTCTCAATTCAAACATTAAGTACACAGTAATACAAAGGAATGTGAGTATTTACAAGAAGGTATGTTGAAGGGAATGAATAAATAGTCACAATTCTTCATTCTAAGTACCATCATTAGGAGAACATGAATATGTGACCTACACTCAAGGATTTGGGCCACTTTCACTATTCCACAAAGGTTCAATAGTACAAGATATCAATAGTCCACAAAAATTGAAGCCAAGCTAGGAAAGTTTAATGTTTTGATTCAAAATTGAAGCTCAAATAGGGTATAATGTTGGATCAAATAATGATGAAATCATGAATGGTGAATAGAATTGAATTGATTAAAGATGATACTAACCATTTTATTGTAGTAAACAAGTGCTTTATGATAACCTGTGTAAAATTCAAGCCCCCTGACTATAGACCATATGCAGGAGTTAAAAGATCTCATGTCCTAAAATGATTTCTTGAAATTTTATAGTCTTGCAAAGAAAATGAGGGTAGCCCACCATTATTGCATTCAATGAGATAACATCTTTGTGAGTCATTCTTTCAAATAGTTTAAGGGCTTCATCAATGGCTCCATAGTTTTCATGTATAGTAGTACACATTGATGCATATTCTTATCCTATTGTAAAGACTCGATTTTGGAATTAGAGTTTATTATCGTGCATACAAATCACATTCTCTTTGAAGTTTCTACAATCTTTTTGACATTTCTACAAATCTTACAATCGTTGCATTCAATGAAATGACAATTATTTAATGTGTTAAGTCAAACATATCTTGCATCTGACTATGTTTCCATGTTTTGAACATGGAAATGCATACCCATATGCTATTTTGGTCCCTGATTATTTTCACTATCTGCACTTGGTTAATGTAGTGCCTACCCTATTTTACTTTCAATTATATTGTCAAACAATTTTAAGCCAATTTTCATGTTATTGGATGTAGCGATACTTGGTTACCTAGTTGTTTGATACTACCTTCATGATTTGATTATATATTTGATGAGATATTTCGTACTTGGGATATTTCATGTGTTATTATGATTCACGGTTATTCATGCCATGATGTTTAGGATTTTTTATATAATGATTATGGTTAGGTTTATGATGATGTGTTAAATGGACTATGGATACCTACCCCATACTTGCATGTGTATGGTGTGTCTATCTTTTTTACTTTTCTATTTGTTGTGACTAATGTGGTTGAGGGAGGGAGTTGTAGTCACTTGCTAGTCGGGATCTACATGATGCACACTCCTCGTCATTGTTTGTTTAGTTTGTGTGTGTGTGTGTGTGTGTGTGCGTGCGCGCGCGTGCATGCTTGGCTTTTATGCACATTGTAGGTACTGGGCATCAACTTCCCTAAATTGTTAGGATGAGCATGTTGTATCACAAAATCTCAATGGTAAAAAGAAAGGGGGTAGTTTTCAAAACCAAATCCCAACCCCAAGCCAAATTGTCTTGTGGTAAAGGACAAGTATCTGATTCCTCTACCCTTTTGAATTTGCCAAGGTGAGGTGAATTTGATGACTTAAGCCTTGATTTTGATTTTTATCTTTTGTCTGGTTATCGAGTCTCTTTTGAGTACATGGCTTACTTTGTGACTTTAAGTGTAATTAGTTAGCCAAAGGAATTAATTAAATTAATAATTTAAATGGAAAAAGTTTAGAGAGAAATAATTACCATATTTTATTTAATTAATTATGAATTAATTAAATAAAAGCATTGGATTAAAAAGACTTAGTGAAAAAGTCTAACTTTAGGATTAATAATAAATAAATTTGCCTAAAGTTAAAAATGGAAAAATTATAATTATTTAATTCAACACTCTCATATTAGAAGTTGTTTAGATAATGAGAATTAAATATTATTTAAAATTAAAATAAGTAATAATATTTTTCTCAAAGACATCTTGCTAAATAAAGCCAAGTGGGAATTTTATATATAAGGCAATAAGTGTGCATGAATTATTTAATTAAAATAAAATAAAAGGAAATTTAATTAAGTGAGGCCATTGGAAAACACAAACTCTAACTAGGGTTGGAGGTCTTTATTTGGGAATTAGGGCTCATTTCTCCACACACAGGTTTGGAGGAGCAACTTGAGAATCAATAGGCAAGGATTTCTTTGTGGGCTTTTGGAGACAGGAATTTGTGGGCACAAGGATTCATCAGTTGATTTAGCATCAGATTATGGTAGGGTTTGTAGAAAACCATTTTAGAAATTCTCTCCAAGCTTCTATCTACTTTGTGCCTATAAGAACAAGAAAATTATTGTGTCAAATTTGTGGAAAATTTACTTTTGCTTTCATTTCCATAAATTTGATACAAGAAATTTTGAAACCCTCATTGGAAAGATTGAATACTCTTGGTTTGGAATCAATTCTAAAAACTCAAGATTGAAATCCCAGTGGAAAGGGATTGAATTTTGGTGAAATCTAGGGTTTTGGATACAAAAGAAAGTTTTCCATATTTGATTTTTTTTTTTAAATTGAATGGTTGAAATTAAGTCCTCTATCAGATCTATAAACACTTTATAAATAAATAAATACACAAACACACACACACACACACACACACACACACACAGATATATATATATATATATATATATATATATATATATATATATATATATATATATATATATATATATATATATATATACATACTCAACATGGTAATTATTAATTACTGTTGTGATTTTTTTTTAATCACAAAAAAATTGGGGCCACTGTAGTTTTCATTAAAAACAATTTGTGTGGGAGGGTAGGCCACCACCTGCACCCCCCACTCATTACCTCTGTCATTTACGAAGGTTGTTGAGGCATGCAAGGTTATCATAGTAGTTGAAGCTTCCATAGTAGTGAAGGTTTCCAAGGTAGCCTAGCCATGTGTGCAGGCTCCTAGAGCCACTGCAGTGGCCTCCCCTTATTTGGGGATTTCAAAATTTTAAAAAATTAAAGTCTTTTTAGTTTTTTTCTTTAAAAAATATATAATATAGTGTTTTTATTATTAAAAATTCTTTTTATCATTATTATTAAATTTGTATTTGTTTATTATAATATTTGGAAAAGAACTTTATTTGAGATTACTCAAAATTTAGTTTATTTTAATTAGTTTTTAATTATAGTTAATAGTAATAAACTCAATTATTGAATTTTAATATTTTTGGACTATGACTACAATTACTTTTGTACCTCTAAAATTGGACCTTTAAATGATTCCTAAAATATAAATTTTATATTCTATTAAATTAGAGCAATCTATCCATACAAATACTATTGTGTTCTAATTAATACCTAACTCATTTGGGAAAATATAGACAGTTAAACTAGGAAGATGAATGTAGGGTTTTTTATCAAATAAAACTTGGAAAACCACAACTACTGGGGAACTTTGAAAATAAAAACATCCATTTTACTCAGACTGAGCTTTGTAAAATTATAATGGAACATTAAATGGTTGATTAACTACATATGTTTTAAATGTTCTTTCTTGATACCAAGTTTGATTTGATGATGGGATTTTGGGGAAAATTTTCTTATTGTAGCCAAATAGGACTAGCTACTAGAGGTGGGGAGTTTTGTGTTCCTATAACTTCTATTAAGTTTGATGTTTTGTCTCCCTTTATTTATTTATGTGAGGAGATCGTATCTTTTATGTAAGCTCATGCACTCTGATACTTTGGAGGTAATCCATGAGGTCTTGATTTATGATTTGTTTATGGTTTCGGTTGCTCATAAAGATCTTATGTGTTTTGGTGACTTTTTATGAGATAAATTTATATAAGCTTAGGGTAGGTTATCTATGTGTATGTTGGGAAGTGGATTACAATGGAGGTTGGAGTCCTAAAGAGGATGCCTAGGTAACTCATTGTAAGTAGTATTAATAAGTGATAACATGATCATTGATGGGGTTTTAAATGAATTAACAAGAAGTTAGTTTTTATACCTCACCCATGCCTGGAGTGTTAATACAGACTAGGATGGGAGTAGAGAGGGTTCTTGGTTGTGATCTTGCTTCATTGGTATGTATTGTTTGTATGAAAGGATATTGGTGCCACATAGAGTCCCTAGAGGGTCAAGGTCCTAAGAGACTATTTGGGTGACCTTAGAGTTGACTCATGTGATGACACTTTCCTTTATGAACATTAGGTTTCCTACGTGTCTTGTTGCCTCTAAGATTAGATGTCACCTTGTATATTTAGTACCTTGATATAGATTTATTTCAAGATCTTGAGACTTAGATTCTTGTTGTGAATTTTTTATTACTATTCATTTGGGACTTGAGACTATCTCCTGAGCATGCTAGGAGTGTGGCCACTTAGGTTCCATGAGGTCATGAAGTAGTGATTCTTTTCCATTTTGATCCAATTGCTGAACATTGATGTTGGATATACTATTGATGTAGTTGTTCCATTCTTTTTACTTGATGATTATGTTTCATATCCTTACTCGGATATTTTGTACTTCATTTGTTAATATCCTCTGAGATGATGTTCTAATCATGATGTATATTATTTTAGCATTTCATACCCTGTGACATGTGCAGTGGATGAGTATGCATCCTTTTGTACTTACATAGTCTTTTATGATATTTTGCACATGTGGTTATTCCTATGTCATGGGCTTGTATAATTATCAAAATTAAACTTAATAAAACTTATATATGTGATTCAATGTTATGGAACCCATGAGAAATGTAACTGTTATTGTTTTTATTATGTATGTATATGATGTTAGCTAATTTATTTCTTCTACATTATTCTCTATTGTATGTTTTAATTTATTTTTTAAAGGTTTAGTAAACTTACCATCATTATAGGTTAATCTCTCTTGGGTTCGCTAGTGGGGCATTACATCTGGTATCAAAGCTTGAGTTTCTACACTGGGAACTCTAGGCATAATGTGTGCTTACTAGATGACAAGTAGAAAACTTGCAACTGAACTTGCACAACAACATCAACTGCTAAAAACATGAAACACAATTGGAAAACAACTTGAGCAACAAAACTTGTCAGAAATGAAACATAGGAAGATGGAAAAATTAAGAGAACTTGTAACCTTTGTCTTCAAACAAATATTCATGTGATTCCACTTTATGATGCCATGCCTTTGTTTTACTTTAGTATGTCATTATTTTTTCTTGGTTGTTGTAGGAAGATGTGACTGAAACTAGATCAAGTGTGAGGGGTCATAGATTAGGATGAGGTAGAGGTCAAGGAAGGAGCAGTCATAACCCTCATACAACTAATCATGAGAATATTGTTCAAGAGGAGAACACATAGGAGTACAATGGAGAGAATCATGCTAACTTAGAGGAGGCCAACATTAGGAAAATGTTGAAGATTATCTTAAAGCACCTACCTCCTTAGAAGTAGATTGATCAGGAGGAATCGCATCACTCTAGGAATAATGAGAGATAGAGACCTAGGAATCCCCAAAGAGTGCATCATGAAGATAGACAGAGGTCTATCAAGGCTACTCAGATGAAGGACCTACGGTGGGCTAAGGTTAAAACATTCACAGGAGAAGGTATTGGTTACGGTGCAGAGAATGAGTTGATTACCTTGGATAGATGCTTTGTGATGCAAGAATTTGAATCTAATACCGAAGCAAGGTATGTCATTACCCACTTAGATATCTTTGTGGTCACATGGTGGAAAATAGGGGAAAAGAAGCTTCAAGTGCAAATGAATACTGTTACATGAAAGTTGTCCTTGAAAAATTTTGTGATCACTTTTTACCAGAGGAGTGGCACCAGTAGAGGGTAGATTACTTTCAAAATCTAAGGTAGTATAGCATGACCATGGTGGAGTATGAGTGTAATTTCTTTGAGCTCATGTTGTATGCATAGATTAGTGTCAGTTCACCACTGATGGTCCAACACTATATTTGAGGATTGAACAACTATATCATTGAGGAATGAAGGTATTCTAGCCTTAAGACCCTTAAGGATGTAGTTCAACAAGTTATTCTTGTGGAGAAGATTGTCACTTTGGGATATAATGGTTTTGTGCAGGTATCTACTAGTGGAAATGCACCTTCAAGATCTAGGAGCACACAAAGCCAAGGAGTAGGCAATAATAGGAAGTCTCCTTTATCAAAGGGAAATCAAGGGAATCAATAGCAATATCAACAAAGAGGATTTTTTTAGTCATCTCAGAGTGGTCACAATAGTTCCAACTCATGAAACTTTCATAATGTTCAGTGCAATAAGATAAATTAGTATAATCAGTCAAGACAAAGTACTCACTCCTTCGCTAGTAAGGGTAGCCACCAATAGTCTAGTGCAACTCCAATTGGTAGAGGTTTAGGTAGAGGTACAAAATGTTTCTCATGTGAATAGTTTGGGCATATTGAAACCAACTGCCCAAAACATGCATCACAGTATTCAGGATAGAGACCCGCAACCTATGAGCCTATGGTGAGTGATGTGAGGAGGTCACATAGATTCTTTGCAGTGGTAGACCACTACCAGGTAGATCATCAAGGTATCATTGTGGAGACCACCAAATTTATCAAAGGTTCACCTCTTTCTATTTATTTTGACTCTAGTGCTATAGACTCTTTCCTATCACCTACTATAGTATCCAAGTACAAGCTTGAGGTGATTAAGAAAGACATAGGTTGGCAAGTAAAATAGCCTCATGAGCTAGGGTATCCACAAACTCTCTAGTCCATCAATGCGGGTTAGACCTAGGAGGATTCACTACTATAGTAGACCTTTTGTTGAGATCTAATTGAAAAGATCATTGTTGAGAAAGATTATTAAAAGGAGATTGTTGAAGAAGACTATGTGTTTCAATCATTGTTTTGTCACTAATGTCAAACCTATTATTTGCTGGTAAGACAATTGCTTATAAGATTCAATTATTATCACTTAGTTGATTGATGAAGAGGATTTGATTAATAAAAGATAACAATAGAACCTAGAGGAAAGGTTGAGTTATGATTATGTAATGAAGTACAAGGATTGGTTAATATAGTGATGACATGATGTATGGATAATCTAATTAAGGTGACAAATTTGGTTACACTTAGAAAGTTTAGAAGGACAAGTTACACAAAGTTTGTCTACCAAGCTTGACCGAGTGCATAGTAGGTGTCGAGAAAAGTCAGTGCAAGCTGAGTAGAAAATTAGTTGGAACTGAGTAAAAGTTTATTCTAGTGTATGCCGAGAAAAACAATTGATGCTGAGAAAAGTTTAGTTGATGCCGAGCACTAGTAAATTTTAGTAGGTGTTGAGTAATTTCACAGTGGATGTCAAGCAACGCAGTATGTGCTAAGCATCAAAAGGTTGATAATGCCAAGCTATTGCATTATTTAAAAGATTGAAGATTTGATGAATCTGAGTCAACAAGTTTGTTTTCTTGGATTTTGTGAACCAGGTGGAAGATAAGGTTGATGAGCTGGTGGCACAAAATTTGAGGTAAATCATTTTAAGGTGAATTCAAAGTGGAATATAAGACTCTAAGAGATATGAGATATGGGGTAGATACATTATATCCTACCTAATACATTTGAACCCTAAATTTGGATGATGGAAAATGAGTAAAAAAAATCTTAATTTCCTCTTTATATGAATGTTTGTTCATGAAGAAAAGTTATCATGTTCAAGAACCTAAGGGAGACAAGATGTCAAGGCTTTTTGCATCATCAAGTGACCTAAGAGAAGAGTCTGCAATGGCATGTTAAGCAAGAAGGCTTAAGGAGATGAATGCTTGAAGGGTGAACAAGCTATTAGAGCTACAAAGTATGAAGGCTAAGAAGAATTGAGGGCTAAACAGAGATCTAATCTACAAGACAAGTTGTAAGTTGTATCAAATCAGAGCTCTAATGTTACTCTAACAATTGTATCAATCTAGAGTAAATCCTTTGGATTAAGGTTGACTTAACAGTCATTTGTAAATCTTTTAACTGGGTGGCATTCCAAGTGAATGGCCTAAAGTCCTCTAACAAGGATCACTTCTAACAAGGTGATTGAAATCCTTTAATAAGGTAACATTTAACAGTGTGTATTGTAACCTTTAACAAATTTGGCCTTTCACAGGGCATCACTTCAAAAGAGTGAAAAAGAGTAGCATGTTACTAGTAGTTTTTCCCAAATTGGGTTTCCATGTAAATTGTTGTGTCAAGTGTGTTGATGAATATTTTATGTTTCATTCTTTACATTTATGCAAGTTGATTTGACAGTAACCTACAAGTTTTTGGTGATTGCATAATCTTATGGATGCATACATGAGTATAAATGTTTTATGGGTTCACTAAGCTATAAAAAGTTTTATTTATACATCTGGACCTTGAATAATTGATTCACCCCCCCTCTCAATTATTCTAAATTATTCCAACACCTTTGATTTATTCCCCTTGGAATGTATGATATGGTATTGGGTATGGCTTGGTTAAGATCATATGGAGCCAGTATTGATTGTAGGGGAAATATTATTAAGTGCAAGGATGATGGGGATAAGGACATAGAGATCATAGGCATCTAGAGACCCATACCTCTTTGCATGATCTTCACAATTGAGCTTAGGTAGAGCATCTATAAGGGATGTTAAGTATTTTTCATTATGGTGAATGAACTCAAGGAGGAAGAGGAATCCAAGGATAAGACTCTAGAATGCCCTATACTGTAGGAGTTTATTTATCTTTCCTAGCAAGATTCTAGGGATGTCACCCAAGAGGGACATTGATTTTTGTATTGACCTCATTCTAGGAGCATATCCCATATCTAAAGCCTCGTACTAGATGAACACTCAGGAATTGGATGAGTTGTGACTGCAGCTAGAGGAGGTCCTAGCTAAGGGTTCCATTAGGCTGAGTCATTCCCCATGGGGAGCGCATGTACTCTTTGTGAAGAAGAAGGATGGATCATTACACTTTTTCACTGACTACAGATAGTTGAACAAGGTAACAATTAAGTATAGATACCCCTTGCTGAGGATCGATGATTTATTCGACTAGATTAAGGGATCCAAAGTGTTCACTGAGATTGATTTTAAGTCAAGGTACCATCAATTTCACATTCATGATGTAGACATCCATAAGATAGTGCTTTACACTTGGTATGGTCATTATGAGTTTGCAGTGGTTCTATTTGGTCTAACGAATGCTCCATCAATATTCATGTACCTAATGAACGGATTATTATGTGCTTACCTTGACCAGTTTGTACTCATGTTCTTGGATGATATATTAATTTATTCTAGGGCGCGAGAGGAACATGAGGTAAATCTTTAGTTAAACTTGCAGTCTCTTAAAGACAATTAGTTGTATTCCAATGCGATGAAGTGTAATTTCTTCCAATATGAGGTACGGTATTTGGGGCATGTTGTTTCAAGAGATGGTATCTCAGTGGATCCCACAAAGATCCAAGTTATAGTGGATTTTTCTACACCCACTAATGTTTGTGAGATTCATAGATCCATGGGTTTGGTTGGGTACTACCACAAATTCATTTAGAACTTTTCTAGAGTTTCTTATCCTAGCACTTCCCTCTAGAGGAAGGGGAAAAAATTGTTTAGATGGAGAAGTGCGAAGCAGCAGCTTTCTGAAAGTTCAAGGATCTTTTGATTAGTTCACCTATTCTAGAATTACCTAATCTAGTAGGTTATTTCATGGTGTGCAATGATGCTTCCCTAGTGAGATGGAGTGGTTCATGCTTTAGTGAGATGGAGACACTTCTTGTTGGGGTATCATTTTGAGCTGCATAGTGATCATCCTAGTTTACAGTATATCTTCATGCAACCTAATATGAATGGTAGGAAAAGGTGTTGGATGGAGTTTTTATGTGAGGATGACTTTGAGGGGAAGTACATTTGGGGGAACGAGAACATGGTAGAAGATGTTTTGAGTCATAGGAGATATGAGATATCAGTATTGACTCTTACTGTTTATTTGAGATGTCGTATACTTCAGGTGCTTCGTACAGATACATAGTATACAAAGTGAGTGCAGAGACTAACTCGGGAAAACCTTTAGAGGGAAGATTTTTTGGCTATGTGTTGGAGTCAAATGGCCTTTTGTGTCATTCAAGAAGGATTTAGTACCACCAATGGATGATCTTCATACATTGATCCTATCTGAGGCACATCCCACACCTTACTCACAACACTTAGGTTTCAAGAAGATGCATGCAAACCTACGATGGTTGTATTATCAATCTAGGATAAAGCATGATATCATTGAATTTATGGTTGGATGTCTTGAGTGACAAAGAGTTAAGGAAAAACACTAGCATCTAGCAATGCTTCTTCAACCTCATCTCATTCCTTCATGGAAGTGGGATATTATCTCCATGGAATTCATCATGGGATTACCTATGACTCCCTAGCAACATGATGCTATCATGGTTGTTGTTGATCGATTGACTAAGGTGGAACACTTTTCACTAATGAAGTCATCATATACAACGGCTTTAGTAGCCAAAGTCTTTATGTGTGACATTGTGAGATTTCATGGGATCCCCAGAAAGATCATTTCAAGTAGGGATCATGTATTTACATATGCATTTTGGACTTCATTGCAGCATGATCT